>CM022478.1:13055400-13093598 GCA_011952105.1 Coreoperca whiteheadi
GTAGGGGGGGGGGGGGGGGGGGGGGGAGGGGGTGGGGGGGGTGGGGAGTGGGGGGGTATAAAAATAAATAAATAAATGAGTGGAAGTGATTAATTAAAAATGCATGCCCTGTGCGACTGAAAAGAGGGAGGGATAGAGAGAGAGAGAAAGGCAGGGTTGAGTGTACTGAGTTGGAGAGAGACACTCGGTGAGGAGGACGTGTTTCAACACCACCGGGAGTGAGAGAAGTGGGTGGAAGAGAGAACGAAAGAGAAAGAGAGAGACGGGAGTTGGAGGTGTTTTTCCTTGCTGTTCTGACTCCGTCGTGCACACGCAAAGATGGACGGATACAGCGGAGAAAAGGTGTGATGGTGTTGTGTGTTTGACCGTGTGTGTGTGTGTGTATTGGGGAGCTCCAGCTGTGTCACATCAGCCAGCGTGATGGAAGAAACACTGCACGTCAACACATGTAGGCTCTGCTCCCTTTGAGGTTTGTACTGGCATCGTGTGTGTGTGTGCGTGTGCGTGTGTATGATGTACTACTACTATGTAACTGTATGGATGATTGGGTTGGGTTAGTAGTATTCCTTGATTTATCAAAATGATTCGTGTTTCTAAATAGTGTGATTGTGCATACTTTTGTTAAATGCAGTCATTTGATTTCTTCATCTGTCTACAGCTTTCATTTGATGATGTTTACATTCTCGTAGCAGAGGGATTAATCCAGGCTAAACACTAAAGATACAGTTGATCCTGCTATCACTGGTGTCCATGCAGATAGTTTTGGTTTAATTTATTCTGCTCACAGCACAGAAAAAATATATTATATTAATTATATTAGATTACATTTTTTCTTACCTTAAATAATGTCCATGTTGTTCAGAATAATCCAAACTGTTCACTGTGTGTAGCATATTAACTGCGACGATTTTCTAATAAAAAAATAGTCCCTTATATGCTGTATATGTTTGTTTGTAGGTTGTTTTATTGTTGATGAATAATTTGGGTTAGAGCAGAAACAATTAGTCTATTAATCATTTAGTCAATAGACAGGAAATAAATCAGCAACCATTTTAATAATTTAAGCAAACATGCCAAAAATTCTGTGATTTTAGCCTCTCGGATATGAATATTTGCTTTTCTTCTATGACAGTAAATTAATATCTTTGGGTTTTAGACTGTTGGTCAGACAAAACAACTCTTAAAGACGCCATGTTGTACCAAACGATTAATTTATTATTCAAGAAAACTTTTTGAGGATTCATTATTCTCAAAATAATCGTTTATGAGAGTCTGAGACATCTCACACTGTTATCATTTCTCTTATTTCAATCTTTGCTGATTTGTTTGTTTCTCTTTAAGATCTTTTTTTATCCCACTGCCGCTTTGTTTCACCTCACTGTGAATTTCACTTTGTAACACCATTTCTCCACCGCCACCCTTCTCTCTCTCTCATCTCCTTCCCTCTCTCTTCCTCTCGGTCTCATCTTGAATACATCCTCTATGCATATTTGATGCCTCCTGCCCTCCTGTAATAGGCTGTGTGAATGAAATAATGATGATGTGTAAAAGATATCAGGCTACAGGCTACCGAGACCACCCACCTCTCCAGCTGGTGCAATCTGCTGGTCATTTTTGCCTATTTAAGCGCTCTACTACTTACTAACAGACCTTTCTCCCTCTGTCTCTTAGGGGCTGCACAGAGGAGTATGAGATGAAGACCATGGAGCAGAAGCCAGAACCTGAGCCCCTGGCGGCAAGCTACCGACCATCCCCTCGCCCGACGTGGCGATGGGACAGCCCACCCATTCCTCCAGGGCTCCACAGCGCCCCCAACCCGCAGCGCTGGGCTCCCATGGGTCCCCCACCTCCTCCACTGCCCCGCTCACACAAGGCCATGATGCCTGTTCCTTACAGGGAGCCGCAGCACCTCAACTCTAAGAGGTGCGACTCAGAGCCGCTGTGCTGGATTCAGTCACATTCGATTACACAAGAGACCCAATTGGGTTATTTATAGCATCAATATTAGCAATGATAGTTTCTTTGTATTCTACATTTACCAGTCTCAGATACTACAGCTGATATTATTTGAATTCTCTTCTTAATGGGATACAGTAAGGCAGCAGACAAAAATTAGACATTAAAATAAAATATAAAATCATATTAAGAAAATTAAAGGGAACAGTTTATGCATTAATGGTAATGAAAATAATGTCGGAGAAAAATGTTCAAACAAGATTCAGTAAGCAGAACTTGAATCTAAGATAATGTTAGATTCACTCAAAATATTGTTTCCCCATAAGTTCACAAATTTGTTTTGTAGCATTAGCCTCGTTCCAGACTTCTGAATCACCACCCGCAGTACTGATTTTTTCAGTGAATTAAATCGGCCCCATGTCATGGTCATTGATCGCTGTTTCCACCAGTTTAATAAACAATTGACCAGTCAGAGGTTTGTAGGACAGGGACTCATCTTACAGCATAGTTAGTTAGCTACATCTATGGAAAATAACAACACAAAATTGAGATCAAGTGGGGATGAGATCGATGCAGCTGTACAGGTTGAAATCACAACACATATTTCTTTGATTGTTGTGAGAAATGTTCCAAGCAACCACCACTGCAGGTTTGGTGTTTTATTGCATGCTAACTGAATATAGCATCTATTCTTTTGCAGCTTCCAACAGTTGTCCGTCAGGTCTCCCTTCGAAAAGAGATCTTAATCTCGGCAATTCAGTCTAATTATCAGTCTACTGGTGCAGTCATGTGGAGAAAGTTATTCTGTCCATCATAACAAATATTTAAAGTTATGTGAATCCATCAATTCAAAGGTATTTCTGCCTTAAACCACTTTGTAGAGCTGGCCTTCCTGCATGCAACACTTATATTAAATAAATAATTATAAATTATCAATTGTAAATAAATATTTGACACGAGTTCATTTAACGCACAGCTAATACTTTTCATCGTGCACTTTGGAGTAATAAACATCCTCAGGCAGACTCTAATGTATATTGATAGTTACTGATTTTCTCTTAAAAACCTTGTTTAAGTAGAATAAAAAACACAAAGTACACACAGCTTCTCGTTTTTTAAGAGACAGTTTTTAAGAGAATAAACGGGGTGCTCCTCTATCAAAACAAAATATTTCAACTTGTCAAAGCTAAGTAGGTTTTAAGTGTATGGCCCTAAAATGCGTTATGATGATCTTCTGAATGAATCAATGTAAACAAGCTCTGTCTTTTGTTTTGCCAGGTTCTAACTGAATCTCCATTTTTTTTTTTTTTGTAGCGTGTTTCTCACTTAATTTAGATAAATGGTTTCTTGTGTTCCCATAACTGCCTCGGTCGTATCCCTCACCTCTCCATGGTCTAGTTTGGTTTTGTCTTGGTTAACCATCAGCCTCTTTGTGTGTCCTTCAGGCCAGTGAGTTACCCAGAGAACCACTACAGTCTGTCTCCTGCAGGAGGCGACAGAGTGCTGCCCTACAGAAACCCCTCAGCCAGCTTCTCCTCGCCCTCCTCAGGACTGGTCGGCCTCTCCACGATGGGGCCGTCTGGAATCACTCCCGGCCCCTTCGTACGCTACAAACCCTCACCTGACAGGTGTGTGTGTGTGTGGGGGGGGGTCTAATCCTGATCAAACATGTCCAATATTACACATAACAACTGTTTTGTGTGATAGAGGGGCGTTATATCTGTTCACAAGGCTGAATAATGTGAGGCGTTCAGGTCTGCAGTTAGACGTGTATGAACACACTGTCTCCCAGAGGAAGGATCTGTTGTGTGGGCGGCTCTTCCTCACAGTGTGGAGGTTGATTACATCTCACTCAACCAGATAAATGTGTTTTATTCAACTGCCATCAGGATGCAAAACAGAAACTGAAATTCTCCTCTGCTCAGTCAAATCCAAACTCTACATGTTTAGGGGTTGCTTTGGAGTTTTATTTGTGTGTTTGAGTGAACTTAGTCCTCTCTGTGTTATTTCATATATAACAGACAGTGGCATGAATGTGTTTATTAATCACCCCCACCTTATCTGTGTAGATATGGATCAGTACAGCGCCCCCTGCTGCCCTATGAGCCCCACCTCAGTGTGGACATCACCTTTAGCGGAGAGTCTTCCTCAGGCTTCACCAGTCAGGACAGCACCATGGAGCGCTGCAAAACCGGTACATCACCTTCAAAAAACTGCAAGCCCGCGTTCTTACAATTAATGCGCAACAAGTTTTGTATTTGCTGCATTACTCTAAAGCTGTTAAAACCAATATTTTTGTATTAACAATGGACTACTTGTATGTGAAATCGGTCATTCATAGTGATGAACCCACAGAGAATTATCACCTGGCTCTGCAGGTTCCTCAGCTCAATGGAGCTTTAGCGTTTTTTAGCTCATTGTTTTGTTTTATTCAGTCTCAGTTCTTATCAGCATTTTTCAGCCAGAACAGGCAGCTATTTTCATTGTACACTACCTGCTCAGCACCAGACGGCAAACACATAAAGTTAGTGAGTGGTTGGTGGAGCATTTGGCAGCTAAAGAGCCAGATATGTCCTTCAGGAGTTGGTAGAGACCAAAAACAGAGCTAAAAGGAGAGTGAACTGACATTCATCAGGTGACCAAATGAATGATAATGTTGCTCTGTATCTGCTGGATGTGTAAACAGGCAACTGTTTGCTTTCATGTTTGCCATATTAACTTAAAAGGTGATAAGTGGCCAAACAATAATTTATTGCAGGTTGAAAGTTCATGTCTTGTAATACATTCAGGGTCTGTATTGTTCCTAAGTGTTTGTGTTGTACAGTAAAGTAGAGATAGCTGAGTGTGTTTTTTTTACGGTTGATGGGTGGGTGGAGATCAGTGTTTAAATGTGCTATAAGTATTTAATCCTCTTTGCCAACCACGGAGGTTCAGTGTAATTTGCTTTAATCCTGCGAGTGTCTGTGTGTGTTTTCTGTCTAGAACCCCTCTGGCATGTCCCGGCGTCGTCGTCTCGGGGACCAGGCGGTGGAGGGGGGCAGAGGAGACAAACCAGACAGGATATCCCCGGAAAAGACTCTCCAAACAGACACTCGAAGGTCAGACTCGTCAGCCACCTGACCCATTTGTTCATCTGCCACTTTCTTTGCCTCGTTGCCGCTCTGAATGTTGCCCTCTTGTCCTCTGCAGGGCGAAACTCAGTACTCCAGCCACTCGAGCAGCAACACCCTGTCCAGTAATGCCTCCAGCAGCCACAGCGATGAGCGCTGGTTTGATGGAGGAGCTGGAGGAGAGCGAGGAGGCGGGGGTTGCCTCGGCGACCCAGCTGAACCCGACCCCGACCTTCTTAACAAGGGGGGGTCTAACGACAGCGGCATCGATGCCTCAACCCACTACAACAACACTCGCCACGGAAACATGTCCAACAGCCAGTCCCACAAGCCCGTGCACTGCTTCGCGACCTACAGCGGCATCCAGGAGCTGTCTGTGGGAAGGAGCGGCGGCGCGGGAGACGTGAGGAGACGAGAGTCATCACCCATCATACCAGCTGCAGCCAATCAGAACAAAGGGTACCGGACGAGGACGTTCCCGCCTCCTGGCTCAAGTGCTGATAAAATGGATGCTTTCAAACCCAGGTAAGTGACTGACTCACTGATGAGATGCACCTTTTATGGCTTTCCCGAAGCTCATGTTAACTAACATTAACCTCATTGAATGATATGCGCTGGATTTTATTGTATGGAGAGAGTGTTGCATTAATAAATCTTGCAGCTTAATGCTGCTTAGCTTAACGTACTTGGTAACAACTTAAGACTTTTCACAAGATTTGTGGAATCTTTAGTGAATGATACACCAAGCAGCAGTCATGTTCCATTTACATTTTTTTTTTTTTTTACATTTTTTTAGTCATTCAGCAGACGCTTTTATCCAAAGCGACTTACATATGAGAACATTCACAAACCGAAGGTGCAGCTTCGGGAGCATTTTGGGGTTCAGTATCTTGCTCAAGGATACTTCGACGCATGGCTGGGGGATCGAACCGCTGACCTTCCGATTGGAAGGCAACCGTTCTGCCACCAAGCCACGGCCGCCACCAGATCATTTTTTTAGACAATAGTATCATAAATGAAAATGTTTCTTTTAAAGGGTACATTTAGGATTAAAGCAGCCTAATCCTTGGGAAACCTACAGATCATCGTGTGTGATCTCCTCTGCCGGTGGACTTATCCCTGCCACATCCACATCATGAACACATGCAGGCATAAAACACACAAGCATACACAGGGTTTGACCGCTCTGTGTTGGATTAAAACAATCTGTGTTTAAACCCTGAGTGCCATCGACTCTGATGTTGCAATTTGCGCCTGGGATGTGTTGGAGCATCAACATAATATAGACATAAAACTAAAACAGAAGGCTTCAGGACACAGATGATTCGTCACAGGTATTGTGCAAACAGTTTGACAGGTAGTGTTGTGTGGTTTGTTTTCAGTTAGAGGTTATTACAGTTGGCTCTTTCTAAATGATAATTTCAAATATTTTGGAGGTTTTAATAGGGTTAGTGTATGTGTTAGTTTCTTTGTTTTGCAGTGGTGAAGGATCGGTTTGTTGGATAAAAGACATTTCGAGGCGCTTGATAAGTGATGGTAGTTGTAGTTCATAACTCTTATGCTGTTTACCTTTTGTTTTCAATGGTGTTGTATCAGCAGTCAGTAGCATAGTATCTGCCGTGTGATACTGTTGCTAAACACTACCTAGACTTTAATGGCATACTCTATCTTCGTTTGTCTGATCAATGAAGAGGAGGAAAGGATGATGTATGCTTCACGAATAAATTAGCTGCATGTGGGAAGACAACACATACAATGAGCAGTAAAATGAACTCGATTTACCCTACCAAAAATATCAACATTTTTATGGGTGCTTCGTCCATGCTCTAATAATTTATTTCAAATGTTTATGGTGACGTTACGTGCCAGCGGATCTCCCACAACTGTCACTCAATCGTACGATTATTATTTTTTCTTTCTTAAAGGAATAATTTGACATTTTGGGAAATGAGATCAACATGACTCTCATAGATGACAAGATTGATACCACTGAACCTACAGCCAGGAGACGATTATTTTATTTTAGCATAAAGGCTGGCAACAGGGAGAAACAGCTAGCCTGGCTCTGTCCAAATATAACAGAAAATTAACCATTAATAATTACCACACTTTAGGGTGATGGTTAGGCAGATTTTTGCTTATTTCCTAATGTCAAAATGTTATAAGTCATTGCTAGCAGGTCGTTTTGTGACATGAAATATTTGAATGATCCTGCAAATTGGCAGTTAATTAAACCAAGTGTAAAATCCAGTATTTGAGCACAAAAGTCATTCATCTTTGTCTGTGCACGTTCCTTCCTGTGATCTTGCTAGGTACGCGTCCTGCGTCCCTGACACATTAAAATCCGAAGAGACGCAGTAAACCCACTGTTGATGCGTCCAAGGGACTCACCATATTTTTCCCTGAAAATGCTAATGTACATTGTGAGCAACAAATTCGTGTTGAAATCATTGAAATAAATCAGTTTCTTACCATCTGCACATATACTGTATCTCTCCAGCACGAAACGGGAGACAGTAATTAGGCCTACTTTGATAACGACAACTCCATAAATAGTCTCTCACACACACACACACACACACACACAGGATAGACGGTGAATTAACAATGTTTATTCCGGCGTGTCTCTGATCCGCCAACCAGGACGTATTTTATTGAGAAATCTTGATTTTTGAAACGTTCGCCTCTCATTCCCACGGTCCTCTCCCACTAAAAGAGTGCAGCTAACCAATGTAGGCTGGTAGCAAGTTGAGGCGACAAAATCCAAATGTGAAACACAAAAAGTATGTAAGTACGGAAATACAATGTATCTTTATGTATTATATTGATGCCACATTGACGAGAAGACTGTCGACATATGACGCCTTTTATCTTGTGTTTCTTGAGTTATCCGTTTTTGCGGACACATAAGGAATTGTTAATATATCATATTTCTTAAAGGGAGTTTGGCCTAATATTTTCCCCGGAGCGAGCAGGGAGCAACAGTTTTTAATTCAAACTGCTAACACTGTATTTAGCCTTCTTTTTTTAAAATGTTTTTTCACCACTACGGAAACACTAGGTAACTGCTAAAGTAAGATAAGGTTGTCTGACATTAACTGCGGTTAGTTATGGGTTTGATTAATGGTTTACAGTCTAATAATGTGTGTTTGCATTGATTACTGGTGGTGGCCGCCCAGGTGGCAGGGCGGCTGTGGCTTGGTGGCCGAGCGGTTGCCTGCCAATCGGAAGGTCAACGGTTCGATCCCCCAGCCATGCGTCGAAGTATCCTTGAGCAAGATACTGAACCCCAAAATGCTCCCGAAGCTGCGCCTTCGGTTTGTGAATGTTCTCATATGTAAGTCGCTTTGGATAAAAGCGTCTGCTGAATGACTAAATGTAAATGAATTATCAGCTAACTGTACTCGGCAGTATGCAGTAAATGGTTTCCCTTTGTGTGCAATTTTTTTAAACTGCTTTCCTGATTAAACGTGATGTGTTTCATGGTGTTGTGAGTCCTGATGAAACGTGAAAGCTCACGTTGCCCTTTAGCTTCCTTTTTTAACATTTATTCACCCAGAAAAGGCAAAAATTTCTCTGTATGATATGACCTCCTCTTTCTGTCAGCTGCTGTGTCAGCAGTGTTTTTATAGATTTGGGATGTTATTTGTTTAATTTTCACATACATTTTCAGCATACATTAATAACCATAATTATATCCATATAACATCAAACACAACAGTTTTATTTGTGGTCCCGGAGACTCGCTTCATTGAATAGATGTCATCACAGATTAAATTAATGTACCTTGCATCATGGTGCGTCACAAGCTATCTGGTTGACTTTCTGTCAGGGCGTTACCACCTTATCAAGTGAAAACCAAACATAGCTTCCTGTGGCTAACTGTGTTCAAAACGACAGTTTTTCACGTTTTTGTTTTACATCGTTGTTGATTGTGATGCATTAATCACGTGTCGTATGTCTGTGTGTCCGTCCTCTCAGGGCCTATACACCACAAGGTTACAAGACTCCGACAGCTGAGAAAGTCCGGTCTGTCCGAGCCGCTACAACAACACCCACTTCAGCCCAGTTAAGCTCCATCCCGCTGTCCAGCTCCGCCCCCAAGGCCTTCTACGGGAAGAGCAGACAAGCCGCCTGGCAGACTGAGGACGCCAGCCCATCACCTTCAAACGCATCCAGCTCTGACAGCAGCAACAGCAAGAAGTACGTTAGTGACTGAGAGCTTCAAATGATCAGCTTTGATTTAGAAAGATTGTCTTCACTAATGACGTGCGGGTTGTTTTCACTTTTCTGTCTCCACCACTGAGTAAACGATCTTAAAATCAACAGCTTACATTCTGTTCCTGGAACATCACTCATGTTTATCGAGCACACTTGGAAAGTGCATGGAAAACTCTCCACCGACTTAGTTCTACCTCAGCTACCTGCCGTTTAAACACAGCCTAAATCATTATGATGAATCTTTGAAATGGTGTGAGTTCCTTCCTTTGCAGTGCATCCAAGGAAAAATCCATCTCCTTATGTAAATTATCATATCATATACTAATTTAGTCTAGTTTAAACCAGTGATTCCCAACCTTTTTGGCCCTTAAAACAAAGTAATGTCTACTTGCGTCCCCTCTTCACTTGATGCATATGTCAATCGGTGGTGACCAATTCAACCTTTGAGTTCTGAAGGAGTAAAATTATTGTGTAATTCACAAGAAAGGAAGAAAAGAAGATTGTAGGAAAGTATAACAAAATAAGCATAACTGAAATATGTTTTTTCTGCTTTCCCTCTCCTGTTAATTATCTCATGGTCCCTCAGATTTACCTTGCGACCTGCTTTTTTGTCTCAGGCCTAAAACCAGCTACTAAAACACTGACCTGTAAATGAGCTGGAGGTCTAAATGGTTTGGGTCAATATAGAGAGAGACAGAGAAAAGACATGATTAAGAAAAGACATGATATCTTTTTTTGTTTTTGGTTCTCGTGTCTCCAGGCAGGTGGATACGAACTCAAAGAACGTGTTTGGACAACCTCGGCTCCGAGCATCACTGAGGGACCTGCGTTCTCCACGACGGACATACAAAAGCACCATCGAAGACGACCTGAAGAAACTGATTATCATGGACAACCCAGGAGAGATGCCACAAAGAAGTCCAGTGAGGAACACACAAACACTTGGCAGACCATTATATCAGGCTTCAGTCAACAGTCTTACTTTCATGAACGCGCACACACAGGTCTGATCTCTGTCAATTTTCTCCCTGTAGTCTCCCAGACGAACCTTGCAGCGCACCTTTTCAGATGAGTCACTGTGCAGCGGGCGCAGAGAGGCCAGCTTTGCCAACTCTGAGAACCAGACGACCCCCAATGACGTGCTGTTCACCTGCACTTTGCCAACACGCAGACACGCCGTCTCCTCCAACCACATGCAGAGCAAGAAGGGTGAGTTTAAACCACAAATGTTGTCCTTTTGTTTTCAGGCAGGTGGACAAAACTTGTAAAAACAGTGTTGCATGCTCACTGCCCACACTGCTGTGTGGAGTTTATCATCTGCCAAGGTTCATTCTGTGGGGATCCAAGGAGTTGAGTGGTGAAAGCAAATTCACATTCATAACTTCCGCAACCTTGTAGTATGTAGATTTCATGCCGAGATTTCATGCCAGCTGTTGTCCTCTCCTGTCCCTCAGTGCCTCTGTCTGCCTCGGAGCTGTCTCTCACAGAAGTTCGAGACAAAGTTCACCCCCTGAGGAGGCTCGATCCCGGGCTGATGCCTCTTCCTGACACAGCCTGTGGCCTGGAGTGGTCCAGCCTGGTCAACGCTGCTAAAGCCTACGAAGGTGAGGACGGAGACACTTCAAGATTAGGTTTGTTCAACCAAGGCGCAGTGTGGGATTCTGTATTTAATATGTGGGGTTTTGTGGATTTTTTTTGTTGTGATTTGGACCAGAAATTCTTCAATTGCACAACCGCTTACATTAACTACTCTCATATCAATTTACATTACATACATACATACATATACATTTAGTCATTTAGCAGACGCTTTTATCCAAAGCGACTGTAATTTATGTATGGTTTTACTGGTCAGTTTAATGTTTAACATATCTGATCTGTAGTAAGGATTAATTTGCAAGATTTAAAAAACGAAAAGTGGAATTTGTTAAATATAATCAACCAGTGTCAAATCTTAAATCCCTAGTGGGTGTGAGACATATTGTGTGGTTGTTGGGGGTTGATCTGTTTCACCATGTCTCGGCTCGCTTCTGTCACACGACACTCCTGGGAAAGAGTGAGGGATCTGTACTTTCCTCTGTGCCTTGTGCTGCTCTGCTTCCCAGCCACTGTTTCTTTCCTGGGTCTCCCTCCAGTCCCCTGTGTCCTCTGCACCCACAAAGACTATCACAGCACAAACAAACACACTAAACTCAAGCCAACACTCGATCCACGCCCTTACCTGCTGCCTCCCGTCCTGAGGTGTGATTGTGTCATGTTTCCCTAGGGACACTTGAGTAAAATGACTCATTTATGCAGCTTTTAGAAAGCATGATTACGTGTCTCTGTTGCAGCACAAAGAGCAGTTTCCCTCTTCTCGCTGACTGAGCCGCAGGTTGGAGGGCCAGACATGAGACCAGTCGTCAGTCCAGTCCAGTTTCACACTCCTCAGACACCTCGGACCACACCGACCTTCAGCGGGTACGTCAACCTCACCGTTACAGACAAAACAAACCGTATTTGTTGTAAAGTAGGAATACAACTCCTCTAAATGTTCATGTTTTGTTATGTCTTAACTTTGTCACTACTGCCACCTTGTGGTAATTTCCCTAACTGCCAGGTTGTTTACTCTGTGTGTATTCTCACTGGAGTAAACAGTTGTGAGTTGTAGTACCTGTGTTGCCAGAAACGGTGTTTATTACTTTTACCAGTGAGCAGCCAGTAAATAGGACATTAATGAAACTGAAGATCTTCAGTTCAAATGGTTTTAACACAGGAATGAACAGACACACACGAGTAAAACCTGTCCTCCCTAACCACCTGCATTACCTGTACAGCAGGTGGGTGTGTCTCTATGCAATGTAATGTGTGCTGTGCTGTGTGTGTGTGTACAGCGACGAGGTGCCCAACGATTTGTCTGGTCGGCTCTACCACCTGGAAGTGATGTTAAAACAGCTGAACACTGATCTGGAGAGAGTGAGAATCTTTTGTTTTTCACAAATTTGTTTTTATTAAACAGTTAAAAGTAGAAAGTCCTGGGCCAAATTTGAGCCCAGAACATGATCGTAATGTTGCATGTGCCCACTAGGATGCCGACTTTGCTCCATTTTTCCTCCTCCTAGTTCATCTTGATGTTATTTAAATGAATAATTTGACAAAACATTAACAGATTTGCCTACCAGCACCTCTAAAGCTCTTTTTGACGCTTAAAATCTTGTTTATTTAAAACGGAAATATTGGCTTTACGAAGGGTTTTGTGCTGCTAGCAGTCAGATTTTTGTTACTGTTGGACAGAGCCAGGCTACCAGTCTTAATGCTAAGCTAACCGTCACCTGGCTGTGGGTTCATATTTAGCAGACAGATATGAGTGGTATCAATATTCTCATCTAACTCTCTGTAAGAAAGAAAATAAAAAAACTAGAAAACTATTATCCCTTAATAACAGTGAAAAGTGATGTCCCATCCATTGTCCAGTCACAGTTAACTGAAAAGTCACCATTTCTTTTCTTCTTTCCTCATTTCGCTGTCTCTCTACCACCAGGAGAAGCAGGATAAAGTCGTTCTGCTCGCAGAAATGGCCAACCTGAGAGAGAATAACCAGCGCTTGCAGGAGGAGAGCCTAACAGCCAGTGAGCAGCTGCGCAAGTTCAGCAGGATTTTTACTAACCTGGACAAGAGCGAGAGTGACCAAGAGGCTCACTCCTTAACACAGGAAACTGACTCAAAGAGGGAGTGATAGCAGCAGCAGCAGCAGCAGCAGCAGAAGAAGAAGAGCGTGAGATTCAGGCCACAGAGGGAGGACGACTGTGGGAGCAATACTCTCTCAATACCCATGATTCCTTGCACACACAGGGGCAGAGGTCCCAAAGATGTCCCCTCACTCAGCTTCCATTGGACTGCCTTAAACCGTAGAGAGAGCAAGAAAAAAAGATGATCGTGATTTTTAAAATGCAACGCTCCCAGATTGTCTCACCGAGCCTGTGTGCACAGACAGGGCAGAGAGACCTCCATCTCTATTCTCTGAGCCTGTTTATTTTTTTAAACTACAGTCAAAAAGTCTTATACACTTGTCACATATAAATACATATGCTACTATGCCAGAGGAGCAAGTAGGAGAGGAGAACCTGACTGTGTTAGAGAACACTAGATCACCTGGAGAGGCCTAATACTGTTCCTGCAGCCAATCAGCCAAAAAAAAAAAATCATTACAGACTGCATCTCCCAGAATGCACTAGAAGTAATGGAGGCTCTACAGACATGGTACTGTAGATAAATGCCTGTGTGGTACAATTCCCGTGTATCAATGTTATCTATATTGTACTGATATTGTAAAACAGTCGTACTAAAGAGGTGTGTGTGTGTGTGTGTAACTGATGGTACAGCGAATACTGAGAAGAATTTTCGCACAACAGTGTTTGTGCTCAAGGCAAGATGCCTTGGATTTATTACCCTGAGTGTGTGAGAAGGAGGTTGAATGTGACGTTTGAGTGATGAACAAACTAGTGTACTGTACTATGAAAGGTGAGGGCCACGATAGTTGTTTTTTTCCCCTCCGTTTACATGGATGAACCGCGGCCCTTTAGGTGTGAAACAAGCCATCAGTGAGTGAGCCAGTGTAAATGGATGTCATGAAGCTCAGTGATATAACGGTATCATATCTCTAATGTAGTGCATTGTTTTGAATTCAATTTTCACTGTTTTCGGCAGTGCCGTGTCCCCTCAGACCTGGATAATCGTTTTAACCTTGAGTTGTTATCACAGTGCGTCTTTGAAATTATATTTTTTCTAATATTTAAAACAGTAGTTTGACATTTTGGGGAAATACGCTTTATGGCGGAGAGGTTTGACACCACCTTTATGTCATTCCGTTAAACATGAAGCTACAGCCAGAAAACGGTTATTAGCACAGCATGCAGACTGGAAACCGCTAACTAGCTAGCCTGGCTCTGCCCGCCTGTGGGCACCTCGAAAGTTCACGAATTAACCCAAATCCTGTTGCCAATAGGCGGAAATGGCACGTAGATGTCTTCAGGGCGGGACAGATTTGACTCATGGATGTATAAAGAGACCATGAATGCTGAAGTTATAAAAACTTCCAAGTGTGACGCCACGAACACGCCCTTCAACGAAAACCCACGCTTTTAGTGGCGACGGCCTTTAGGTTGCACAGCGAAAACAATTTGGAGGCGAGCCTATTAATTCTGTAGGAGGTCGTTAAAGTACGGACCCTGTAAATGGCATGTTCAGTTCAAAATGGCTGACTGCCTGATTGGTTTAGAGGCTTTTTTTTGTTCGTCTCGGGGTGATGGACGTACCTTCACTCGTACATGCAGTTTAAACGTTGGCCAGGGGAGGCTTATTTTCAGCTTTGTAGGGGGCGCTATGGAGCCACTTTGCCACGCCCACGCGCAAGAGCCACAAAATTCTGTGCTAACCTGTGTTTTGGTCTGAGGCTTCATATTTAACAGTCAGACATGAGAGCGGTCCTCTCAACTATAGTAACTCTCCACTAGAAAGGAAATAATTGTATTTCCCAAAATGTTAAGCTATTTTAATAATCGCGTCGTCTTTGCATACTAATAAAAATGAAGCTGTCACCAGTAACTAGTGCTTACAGAAAACATTTACTGTACATGAAACCCACTCGACAACACTGAAGCTCCTTCATATCAGAACTCTGTGTGTGTGTGTGTGTGAGAGAGGATTTGTCCCTGTGTTTAGTGATAACCCAAAATGAACACAAAAGACGCTATTTATACCGCTAGCTTGCATAATGATATTGTCTACTATATCTATTTTTCATACAGAAATAACGTGTGTGTGTGTGTTTTGGATGCTGGTACTGTATGGACAATACATCCCTGCAGAGGATGGATCTTATCTTCCGGTGTCAGTTAGGATATTGCAGATAAACATTGTAGTAAATCCTCTGTAGAACCACTACTTCTTCCCTGGTCTGACTGGAACTGTTGAATTTTCAATCCCAACTCACTCAGGTTCCTCAAGATGCTGTTAATGACACTAAACCATCATTTAGGGGTGGGAGATGTGAGGCATTGTAGCCTGAGGCAATGTAAACTTGTCAACCATCAGAGATTTTGCCATACTGTTTATACCATTGTAGTTATCCCTTTAATATTTCTGGGTGTATTAGGTCATTGTAGGCAAATTAGCAAGATTGTTTTATGGCAATATTGGATTTTCATCATTTAATACCTCCTTGATATATAAGTATTTAATTGGCTGCGTTAGCTTAAAACAAACTAATATAAACAAAGATTTTCCATGAAGTTGACTATATCGATATCTTGATATAAAATACAAATATATAAATGTCACTCATCCGTATCGAACTGAGCCCCGGAAGGGACGCAAGATTAAAAGAAAGATGCAATTTGTTCCCACTTTGAAATTAACTTGGCCACGAGATGAGTGTATAGAGAGAGAACTGCTAAAACAGCCGATGTGCAAAGACAGATCTCTCTCCATCGCCTTCATGACAGGAGGAAAAGGCCACAGTCAGGGCTTGAAGTGTACTATTTAACTTTTCTGTCCCTCTCTTAGTCCCCTTACTTTAAGCCCCACAGCAAAGCAAGTGACGGCCTTCAGAATCTTCTAAAAGAAAATCTCCTTTTATTCTGGTTTCGTGTTTGAACATCTTTAGTTCAGGATCCAAGTGACACACTTTCATTCAAGCAGCTTTGCAAGTGTAGCTGTGATTTTAGTATCTGCAAGTCTCATTAGTTTGCTTATGTAAAAGGGGCATGGTTTATTTTTGTTTGAATACATTTTGTTCAGGTTATGTAAAATTGTGAGCTATTTATAGCAAACAACCCTGTTGCAGAAATCAATAATGCATTAATGCATTACGGTTAATGATGATATTGTATAACTAGGCTTTTGGTTTTTTTTTTTAGATGTTAAATATTTTGATAATTTATTTTTTAACACATTCCCACTGTTGCAGACAATAGTGAAGATGAGAGGGTACTTTGTTTTGTGTCTGATCTCTGTACAAAACTGATTTGTATGGTTTCGTATCGTTTTCCATTTTCTCGCGTCGTCCTTCCTCTTTGCGCATCGGTGCTTTCTGCACGTGGCAGGGGTACGTGATGCAGACAAAAAGGTTTGGTTTCTTTGGGTTGTAATAACTTGTACATTTTAAAGTGTAAATTATGTTTTCATTATTTTATAAAAAATATATTAAATAACTATCAGAATGTTGTCGGATTTTCATTATTTTGGATTTGCTTCTCATCCCTCAAGTTACACAAGTGGTAGGGAACTGGGGCTGCAACCAATACTTTTCATTAACAGTTACAGCAAAACTCCTGGAGAAACTAAAATTGAGAAACTTTACTTCTGCTTGATTAAAGTCTAAAATGTTAGTCAATATTTAAGATTCTGCCCATTGCTTTAACAGCACAGGGCCAACTTTAAATATGCAGCACCTAACTATTTGCCAATTATATCCATTGATTTGTAGACAGTTTAATTCTCAACTGAACTCCCTGCTTTTCCTTGGTCTTACAGTATAGTAAATGGAATATTTAGAATTTTGGATTGTTGGTCAGATAGCTGATAAAACGCACGAGCTGCAGCGCTACAGCACTTGCTTCCGTCTCCTGTAACAGGTTTGTTTAATTTCCACAGCTCACACGAACAACGTGCATGTAAAACTTTTATTTTCTATTAAAAAGCGTTTTATATTTCCAACATATAATACATTTGAAGTACTTGCATTGATGTCAGTGAGTTGACCGAACACAATAAAATGCATTCGACAGTGCACCCGAGTATGGTCAATGAAAAACGCTCAAGTTGTTGAATTGCAATGCCCCTCGGGCTTCACAATCAAGTCATAGCGGGTGCGTTTACACTGCAGCCTGAGCACCTGAAGCCTTCGCCGGTACGACTGTAATCGGAGGGGATGTGTTTATGATCCGCACATGAGGCACTCGTCTCGGTTCTCTAGAGAACACACCATGGCAGCAATGTTGCGCTCTTTGATCTCCTCCTTGGAGGCCTTGGCCGGCTCCTGCGCCTCCTTCAGCTTCTCTTTGTTCAGGGTGAACTGGATGGGGTTAGCAGCAGGCTTCGTCCTCAGGTAGTACATTCCTGTCTTCAGACCCTGTGGTGAGAGGGAGGAGTGAATTTAACACGTTGGAGTCACAGTAGTTCTCCTTCTGTTCGGATTCGTCCTCGAGGTCTCAACTTACTTGTTTCCAGCCGTAGAAGTGCATGCTGGTCAGTTTGCCGTAGTTTGGCTCCGCGATGTGGATGTTCAGGGACTGACTCTGGTCGATGAAGGCACCGCGGTCGGCGGCCATCTTGAGTATGGTCTTCTGGGAGATCTCCCACACGGTTTTATACAGCTGCTTCAGATCGTCTGGAATCTCAGCGATGTCCTGTTAAAAACAAACAATAGGTCTGAAGTGTTTTACTATGCAAAATAAAACATTTCTAGTAGTAAATCTTAAGGACTTTGTTGAATGCTAAAGTCTCAATACAGGAGATGAACAAATTCGACAATTGACAGGAAAATTAAGCAACAATTTTATCGATTCAATGTGGATGGATTACCTGAATGGACCCGTTGTGAGCTATCAGCTGGTTCTTCATCTCCTCGCTCCACAGCCCCCTCTCCGTCAGGTCTTTGAGCAGATGAGGATTCACTATCTGAAACTCTCCCGAGAGGACCCTGCGGGTGTAGATGTTGCTGGTGTAGGCTTCGATAGACTCGTTGTTGCCCAGGATCTGGGCGGTGGAGGCTGTGGGCATCGGGGCCAGCAGCAGGCTGTTCCTCACGCCGTGCTTGGCGATCTTCTCCTTCAGCAGCTTCCAGTCCAGCAGGTCGGTGGGCGTCTTCTCCCACATGTCGTACTGGAGGATGCCCTTGCTGACAGGAGAGCCTTCGTACGTCTCATAGGGGCCGAGCTCAGCCGCCAGCTCGCAGCTCGCCTCCAGGGCGGCGTAGTAGATGGTCTCAAAGATCTGAATGTTCAGCAGCTGAGCCTCGGGGCTTTCAAACGGGTAACGCATGAGGATGAAGGCATCTGCCAAACCCTGGACACCGATTCCTATCGGCCTGTGACGCTTGTTGGACTTTTCCGCTTCAGGCACTGGATAGTAGTTAATCTCGATGATCTTGTTCAAGTTTCTGACGATTACTTTGGTCACATATGCCAGCTTTTTAAAGTCAAAAGTCCGCTCAGAGGTGACGTACATGTTGAGCGCGATGGAGGCGAGATTACAGACGGCTACCTCATCGTCGCTGGTGTATTCAATGATTTCTGTGCAGAGGTTGCTGCTTTTGATGGTGCCCAGATTCTGCTGGTTGCTCTTCCTGTTGCAGGCGTCTTTGTACAGCATGTACGGCGTACCGGTTTCTGTTTGGGACTCGATAATGGCGTGCCACAGCTGCTGGGCCTTCACCACACGCTTGACCCTGCCCTCCTTCTCATATGTGGTGTAGAGCTTCTCAAACTCCTCCCCCCAGCACTCGTCCAGCCCGGGGGACTCGCTTGGACACATCAGAGACCAGTCTTGGTTGCTCTCCACTCTCTTCATGAACAGGTCGGGGATCCACATGGCGTAGAAGAGGTCCCTGGCTCGCTGCTCCTCCTTTCCTGTGTTCTTCTTCAGCTCCAGGAAGTCAAACACATCAAAGTGCCAGGGCTCCAGGTAAATGGCAAAGGCTCCGGGCCTCTTGTTGCCACCCTGGTCAACATAACGTGCCGTGTTGTTATAAACTCTGAGCATGGGGACTAGCCCGTTGGAGTTGCCGTTGGTGCCAGCGATGTAGCTCCCCGTTGATCTGATGCAGCTGACCGCCACGCCGATTCCTCCCGCGGACTTGGAGATGAGGGCACATTGCTTCAGCGTGTCATAAATGCCCTCGATGCTGTCGTCTTTCATGGCGAGCAGGAAGCAGCTGGACAGCTGTGGCCTGTTGGTTCCTGCGTTGAAGAGCGTCGGGGAGGCGTGGGTGAACCACTTCTCGGACAGCAGGTTGTAGGTCTCGATGACTGCGTCGATATCTGTTTTGTGGATCCCAACAGCCACTCTCATGAGCATGTGCTGCGGCCGCTCCGCCACTTTGCCGTTGATCTTCAACAGGTAGGACCGCTCCAGAGTCTTGAAGCCAAAGAAGTTGTAGGAGAAATCTCGGTCGAAAATTATGGCCGAGTTGAGGCGGTCTTTGTTCTCAAGGACAATGTCGAGCGTCTCCTTGGAGATCATGGGAGAGTGGCGTTTATTCAAGGGGTTGATGTAGCTGTACAGGTCCTCCATCACGTCGCTGAACACCTTCTTCGTCTCTTTGTGCAGGTTTGAGACGGCGATCCGTGCAGCGAGGATGGCATAGTCGGGGTGTTTAGTGGTGAGAGTGGCGGCGATCTCTGCTGCCAGCGTGTCGAGCTCCACTGTGGTGACGCCGCTGTACAAACCCTGGATCACCTTCATCGTAATCTGGGCCGGATCCACAAAGTCGGAGTTCAGTCCGTAGCACAGCTTCTGGATGCGAGAGGTGATTTTATCGAACATGACGCGCTCTTGGCGTCCATCTGAAAAAACAAAATTTTTCTCAGTTAACCCCATCGCCGCAGTCTAAAGTTGTCGGTTAGCAAAATTATACAATTAACAGAAAAAGATGAAACTATTAGCTGCCTCAATAGGTATCAATCACGATAAATCCAGCTCCAAGTTTGGACCGTTCTTTGTCAAAACAGGATTTCTCCCCAGTAAATGTTTTTAAAGAAGCAATATTGTTCAAGCTGAAACACACAATTGTATTTTAATAAACTTCTAATATTTTACTTGTTCAACCCAGTTTTTGCACCTTTTGTCAACATGTTTAACATATTTTTGCATCAGCTGGCTTCTTCGTGGATTCCTTATCATCATAGCTTAAGTGTCCATTTTCCTTTTGTTCTGTTCTGACCCCAGCTTTCAAGCCACACATTGAACATTTGGTTTAAATATAAAAGCTAAATACTTTTATTAACCATAAGTATACATTTGACAAGATAATCATTACAGTTGGTCCAGATATCACTTACATGGTTTTACACAGCGTAATGCCTCCCGGTACTTAACTATTAAAATCAGTGATGGACAAAGTTCTCAGAGTTTTTACTTGAGTAGAAGTAGTAATACCAGTGTAAAAACACTGTTATAAGTACAAGCCCTGCATTCAAAATCTTACTTAAGGAAAGGTACAAATGTATTAGCATCAAAATATATTTAAAGTACCAAAAGTAAAAGGTTGCAGAAACATATGATATTACTGGATTATAACTACTGATGTGTTAATTAATCCCTTGCAGCCAGTAAAGGTGGAGCGGATTCGTTGTTTTATATACTGCTGGGTATCTTAACCTATAATAACACATCACAATTTATTAGTGGATTTATATTTTGTGTTAATCTGAATCTGCAAAGTAACTAACGTTAGTAAGATATCAGATGAATACAGTAAGGTGACAAGTCCAATACTTCCCTCTAAAATGTAACGAGTAGAAGTATAAAGTAGCATAAAATAGAAACACTCAAGTACAGTACAAGAACCTCAAAACTGTATTCAAGTATTACAGTACTTGAGTAAATGTACTTTGTTATATTATTGTAACTTATTGTGGTCTTCCATTACTTGTTTATTAGTCCTTTACAATTAAGAAAAGGACTAAACAAAACAATTATTTGCACCGCTGTTAGGTTGGCCTTAACGTAACAAAACTTTGCCGCCAGCTAACTTTATGCCAGAGGCTTACGGCAGAGTCCGCAAACACCAGCTTTAATAAAAGCATGCAGCAGCAGGACTCAAAAATTACATCTTAGTTAGTTCTCGTCAACAGCCGCCTACATGGCCCGCTGCTCGTCGATGCTAATGATCTAACAAGGAGACCTGCCTGCCGGCCGGAGGCTAACGTTAGCTTCACGAAGTCAACTAACGCAGAGACACGAAGTTAGCTGACGGCACGGCGGGGACGTTTCGGCCTTGTGATGTGACCGACAACCAGCCAGGCCGAGGCAGCAGGTGAGTCGCCATCATTTCATCCTTACTGGCGGCCCCGCCGCTACCTGAGGCCCGAGTTACGCGGATCCATAACGACACCAACAGGGAGCTCACCGCGCTTGATAACATGCATGCTGGCACCGTGTGATGTTACTCGTCTCCCGGGAAAACAGCAGCCCTCCAGCTACAGGTTTATCTTCTCCTCGGCGTGAAAATGTGCGGCTGAACGCGACCTTCGTCCGAGGATCAGCAGAGAAAGCGCGAATTACTCCCAAAAAATCCCGCTAACGTTGTATTTGTACGGAAGGCGTAACCGCCGTGGGCAGATACGGACATGCGTTTTGACCAATCAGCAGCAAGGGAACGCGGGCCTTCACGTGTGAGGACCAATCACAACAGTTTAGAATGTCAGCTTCCTTTCCCCGGATGAAAATCTGGCGGGATGAAGAAGTAGGTCATGAAACGCGTTTTGTTTTGTTCAGACTCGCGATAAGATGACTAAATATCCGTCACATAGGGCACGAGAATGTGTGCACATTATGTCTGGAAATCCTTACAAATTTCACTCCCAGGCAAAGCGGTGGAGTCAGATATTCCTGCAACCTAAAGCAAGCAAGGGAATGGAAAGAGGAGAATGATGCTTTTATTTGTGTGTGTGTGTGTGTGTGTGTGTGTAAGTAACTTTAGGAAACTTATTTAAGTTTGTTTAACACATAATTTCCTGCACATGTACATGTTAATCATACCCAGAGGTTGAATAGAGGTTCCTGGTGTAATAAAAACAATGGAAATTTAGAATCTTGTGATTGGGTGACATCCTATAATTGGTTCAGATTGTTTACCATTTTAGCAGATTAAGAATAACTGGGGGGAAGATGGGGTGAACAATATTCCTATAGTAAATTAGTTAGCCTCCGACAAGTAAATGTACTGAAGTGTCTTATATACTGTAGTGCTGTAGTACCCCTCCCGTCCAATAGGTGGCGATAGCGCACCACAGCGCTGTTTGCCGACTGCTATAATAACCTAAAAGGAGTTACGCCATTAATCAGAGAGCAGTAATGCTCCGTAACGAGAAGGTGGTAAATGTGTACATTTTTAAATGGAATTCTGCACCAGAGGAGTTATGACAAGTTTGATACAAGCTCACTTTGTTGCGGTTTTCCTCGTTAGTAACGTTAGCTGTTAGTGGATGAAAATGAGTTAAACTAAACGGCATAAACTAGAGATAGACTGATTCAATCTGTTTCTTTGTAAATTTTAATATTTCCTGGATTAACCTGACGCAAGCAGCCCTAAAGCCAACCATGCCTTCAAAAAGCTGGGCTGCTGGAGTCGCACCGAAGATCGGGACCACGAAAGACAGACGATCAAATGTGAAGGATGGACCATTATGTCGAAACGGGACTGCACACTGACAGACTGTGCCTGTTTTCCTCGAGTCTGCTTCAGCTCAGAGCCAGCGTCCCCCTCGACTTCCTGTGTGGATTTCCCTCCTACATGCTCCGCCAGTCAGTTTAGACACGTAGCTGTTAGGACTGACTGATCGATATTAGAGAGGCACCGTATCTCCAAGTCATGTCCAGGTCCGGTCGGCGGTACAAGCCTCTGCAGCAGAGCAACGGCAGCGGCTCCTTCCCCGGCTGTGACCGGCTGCGGATGCCCCGGGCCCGGGTACTGCTGCTCTGTCTCCTCGGGGTTCTGGTGCTGGCAGTGGTGCTGGGTGTCTACCTGTCCAACGACACCACCAATGAACACGTGAACCGCATGCCAGCCGCGGATCTGACCAAAGACCGGGTAAGAGAGTAATGCCACATACATAAACACTGACTCTAAAACTCCACCTGTCTGTCGGTGGGACTAGTTTAGTCCTCAAAGTGTTAATTGTCCCTGAAATATAATAGCCACAACCAGATGGTGTTGCACTGTCTGGACCTCACAGTAACCAGATATGAGACGTGTCATTGGTGACAAAGACTCATAATGATTGTCTCACTATATCAACAGCACAGACTTGTTATTTTCTGGAACATTTCTTCCCCCACAGTACCGTTTATTTACCTTTTGTGGATATTGGATACATTAACAGGCCAGAGCATCTGGTCACATGTCTAGTGCTGAAACTAATAGTAGATTAATCAGCGACTATTTTGATAATCTCTTAATCATCCAGGTAATTTATTAAGCCAAAAGGCCAAATATTGGTTCCAGCTTTGCGGCTTTTCTTTATCATATGTGATAATAAATCTGATGTCTTTAAAGATCCCCTCCACACGTTTTTGTAAAGATTCTTAAAATGTTCGTCTCCTTCATTGGAATATCCAGAATCTATGAATATGAAAATATGTTTCATTTCAAATGTTTTACTGCAAGATGTCAAGTACTTCACTGAAAAGTCCATTCTCAGTGTATGTGCAACATTTTCCACGTCGCTCTTGTGTGAAGTGCATACTGGACCACGATTGGCTTCAAAACAAGTTGTGACGTCACAAAGTTTGTTTTGTAAAACTAGGATTTATGATGAGCGCAGAGAAACTTTCTCCCTTCAGCAGCTGAATGTGAAAACAGGCTTCTAGTGTCATACTCTGCACAAACATCGTTCTGCACGGTGAAGCTCAAACATCCAAGAGAAGAAAAAAGACAAACACATTTTTGAGTGGAGTGTTGGTCAGACAAAACAAGCAATCTGATGCATCATCATGGACGTTAGGGAATTGTGATGTGCATTTTTTCCTTTTTTTCTATCATTTTATGGACCAAATGTTTAATTATAATGAGGAAAAGAAAGTAATTGTTAGTTGCCTTGTGTTTGATGTCATTCATCTGTTACTTCACTGTTATCCCATACTTTTCATTCAGTCCCAAATCACAAATTTGCCTAAAAAGGCCTCAAAATCCTGTACAACATATGACACCCTCTAGCTTTAGAGCCTCAATTCAGATAAAGGAAAAGGGCACACAAGAAAATAACCAATAAGATGGAGAAACTTCAGGAAGAGCAACAGAGGAGTGGCCCCTCCTCCAGCATGGACAGACATGTAAGAGATGGCGTAAGTACAGAAAACAATAGACCGAAATGAGAAATAAAATATGGAGAAACAGACTGACAGCGTTGGTGGGTAAAGTGCAAACATGCATATTAAGAACGTGGATCAGAGAAGACGTCGAGCAACTTTTAGGTTCTGCAAAGCACTCGTAGGACCTGCATCACAAAACCTCCTCTGTACCACGACAACCTGCAAAGAGGACAGATTCTTGCAAATGTATTGTCGGTGCTGTTGTTACACTTCCCTTCCCTGAACCTTTTGTTCACAGAAGGCATTGTTTTTCTTGCTTTTTCTCTTCCCACACTTGCTTTTTAATCGTTACTCTTATCTCCCGTCCCTCCAGTTGTCCCACAAACCCAGTAAGAGCTCCCCGGCTCAAATCCGCCGTCTGGCCTCTCAGGTGGACGGCACTCGGCTGTGGGAGACTCACCTGAGGCCCATCCTAATAGAGAGGCTCCCAGGGACACAAGGCAGCCTGGCTGTACAGAAAGTGCGTGTAAATATTTATAGTTTCCTCCTCTCTCCTCTCAACTTTTTCCTCCCTCGTCTTTAATCCACCGTGTCTGCTCCACTTTAGCACATCACCTCCACTCTGTCTTCGCTGTCTGCTGGCTGGGCCATAGACTTAGACTCCTTCCAGTCTTCGACCCCTCGTGGCCAGGTCACGTTCACCAACATCGTTGCCACTCTGGACCCTTCGGCCCCTCGCCGGCTGCTTCTAGCCTGCCACTACGACTCCAAGGCTCTGCCTCCAGACCCTCGGGCCCCGGAGAAGGTGTTTCTTGGGGCCAGTGACTCTGCAGTGCCCTGTGCTATGATTCTTGAGCTTGCCACTTCTCTGGATGCCCAGCTTAGATCATTCAAACAGCAGGTGTGTGCTCGGTTGTGTTTTGTTACATCTGTATTGACGTCGGTTTGCAGTGGTTGCACTTACGATATAGACAGCAGTTGGAAGCAGATGCTGGACAGATTAGTTTGATACTTTCCCATGTTCCTTCCTGTGAGAAAGAGAAAAGGCCTAGTTCGTGTCTGTCTTCTTTTTTTTTTTTCCCATATACACTAATTTCATCCCTCTGGCTCTTTGCCTGAAGTATAAAGTAGAAAATGCTGACTCCGGCCCCTAGTTTTCTCTGCAGCAGTGATCTGTATATAGCAGTATCTCTCCAGAGGCTGTGGTTTATGTAGTCACAGCAGGAAGAGAAACTGGCCTCAGTTGCTGCTTTTTGTAAATGGCATTTTAATTTGATTCCTCTCTCCTCCTAGAATTTTCCAGTGTCTCTTCAGCTGGTGTTTTTTGATGGGGAGGAGTCATTTGAAGAATGGACCGCCACAGACTCACTGTACGGCTCCCGTCACATGGCCGAGCGCATGGCCCACACGCCTCACCCCGCAGGCTCCACGCACACCACCGTGCTCCAGGCTGTGGTGAGGAAACTCTTTTTTTACTCTGTGCAGACTAACGCTGCTTTCATGGTCATCCTCAGACACACACTCTAAATTATGTATGACCAGGCTGGATTTAGCAGACTGCCTTCACACAACCCATTTTAAACTTAACAATAGCGGCAGGTGTGTCGTGTCTTTATGGACGGAACCTCCTACTATATATAGTAACTTAGTATTACTTAATTAAATTGAACAGCCCACATCTAGTCACAGTCTCTAATTTCACCCCTCCTGCTTTGTTGTCATGTAACGTAACACTACTGTTGTACTATGATTAAAAGGAAACTCAATAGCTCAGTAGCCATTTCCAGCTACTGACCTCTCTCTTTTGACTTTGAATTGTCCCTCTAGGACCTCTTTGTGCTGCTAGACCTGCTCGGCGGTCCTGATCCTCTGATTGCGAATCACTTTGATAACACGGCACGCTGGTTTGACCGTCTGATTGCTGCAGGTGAACACTGGATGTACCCTTTACATGCATAGTTAAAATCCCTCTCTTGTTGCGCGCCCTAACTTTTCCCTCACCCCTCACTTTCAGAGAAGAGGCTCCACCGACAGGGGCTTCTGACGTCTCACCCCTCAGAGCAGACGTATTTTAGGAAGGATGTGTACCTTGGACCTGTACAGGACGACCACATCCCCTTCCTTCACAAAGGTGAGTGATAACGTAGACAGCCACAGGATACTTGATCAGTGCAGGAGCCCGCTACCGTGAGCTCTGAACATTTTAGCCGTCGTTTTAGTCTGCACCTTTGGATGCACAATTTTGATACTCAAAAATTGGCATGGAATCGAATTTACTTTTATTGTTTTTTTTTAAATTGATGGTTTCCCCAGCAACACCCTGCCCAGCTACCTAGCTCTGTTTTCAATAGTCCTATCCACGACAGTGCGGGGCCTGCTGGTGCTGGTTGTGTTTTCCCCTTCCTCCGCAAACTCATTCATTCCTGTAAGGATCACTGAAAGGCAGTGTGCATTTACAAAATCTACTCACAGTCTGCACAGAAACAATCTAATCATAGCTAAAACCACTTCTTCGATCCCCGTCAACCTTGCCGCCTCACCTCATGCCTCCCTGGCCGATCCTATTCCAACCCCCTTCTCACATCCCTGTTCTATTTGTGCTATCGAATCATTATATTTGTAATGATTTCATTGTTTCCAAGCAGTTAGATTTCCTTCTCCTTACTGAGACGTGGTTACGTCCAGGTGACTGTGTTGCGCTGAATGAAGCTTTATTGATCCCGAAGGAAATTCTTGTGCCAGACATTGCTCAAAAAATACAACAGCACAAGAATAAAAACAATACAGTAATAAATGTAATGTCTAAGGAATAAATGCTAACACTAGTGCCTAATAGAATTACAATACAAGTAAGATACATTTTGGAAAATAAGTAAACTAAAATAGAAAGGTAACCTTACACCTGGCTACGTCTCATTTCCTAAAAAATAAATATTGTAAGCACTTGTACCGTAGTACTCATTGTTGTTTGGAAGGGATCCACAATTTTTGATGACATCTACCTCTTGTTGCTATGGATGTTGAATGCACTTATTGTGAGTTGCTATGAACAAAAGCGTGTGCCAAATGAGTGTTAGGCAATGTAATAAGGCCTAACATGAATGTGTTTGGTATAACGCACATGTCTTTTAATAATGAGTTTTAAATCCTGACCTGACTTTCCCATGATGGAAAGAAATGTAGGTAATTTGTTCCCGCACTGTCAGTCATCATCACGATCTTTCTCACCCCCCCACACTCATACAGGCGTCCCTGTGCTGCATGTCATCGCCACTCCCTTCCCACAGTTCTGGCACACGCTGGACGACACAGAGGAGAACATGCACCGTCCCACTGTGGTGAACCTGACCAAGATCATGGCTGTGTTTCTGGCAGAATACCTGGGCTTCTGAACGCCAAACACTGACAGATATTTATTCCACGCAGCTGTCACATGACCCACATGTCCCATACTGGACTACCAGTGCTGTTTGTCACACTGATGACAAATGAGCGCTACATGGCCATGACCTGGACCTGAATGCACAAGGAAAGAACCTGGTGAAACAAACAAAACTCTACTGTTATCAGTGTACGGGGATACCAGCTAAAACGCTACCAAAGACCCTGTCGACCCTGCGTTCATGTGAGGGATGAGTTGGAGTGCCTGTCTAAAATGCGTGGGCGTGTGATGTGGGTAGAAAGAGTCCTCATTAAAATGTTAATAGTTCTGTGATCATGGTACCGGAGGAACAGTTGGCAAAGTCAGTGAATACATTTCTCTTTTTTTGCTTCAATCCTGTGAAAAAAGATATCTTAGCTGCAGCATTGACCTCATTAATATGATCGAGATGCACTAATGTCTTCTTAAAGACAGACTTTGTAACCAGCTGTGAACAACATACGGTGACAATGGTGAACGACAGCCAGGTCATATCTGTGAATAATCCTGTTAACTGCACTTGAGTGAGCATCCTCTTGGCCTTACAACCTGCCGTTGTTGATGTTATTAGAGTGAAATCCAACAAATGTTATTTTACACATGTAAAACGTGTACTGGAGAGTCTGTAATAAAGTTAAAATGGGTGTATTAAGTCAAAAACTGTGAAAAATGCTGTTACTACAAAAATTCAGTAACTTTTAGATACAGTATTTTACCAGCATTGTTCCATCTTATCTTCACTTCAACAATCTGAGGAACCTGATTGTTGTAAATAGTTTTGATACCATGGGGGAATATTGTGTTTAAGGATGAGTGAGAGACCCTCCAACGTGTGGCTACCACCCCAGGGCTTTACAAGCACGTCTGTGAACTGGTTTGTTGAATTTAATCCAGCCATATGATGCTTGTATGGTGTTCTATATAGGTTTAAGTCGCAGTGCAATATCTGCTAAGTCATGTTTTGCAAAGTATTTGTTTTACTGACACCAGAAAATAGACCTTACATTCAAGAAGAAGCAAAATATGTATACTAATCAAAAAGAAACAACAAAGTAGCAGAAGTCACAAATTAAACATTTGAGGGGCAGACTCAAATAAGGCCTCCAGAGGTGTGATTTAGAGGAGGCGGTGGATGAGAGAGGGGTGGGGGGCAGTGGTACTGGGGATGCGGGGTGCCTGGAGGTGAAAGGTCGTTGTCAGAGGAAGGGTAGATTTCTGCTGAGGTTCGTCCAGAACAAGCTATGTGGAAACTGAACAAAGAGATGAGAAGCAACAGAAAAAAGGCAATGAGTATCTGATCATGTCCAACGTTAAATCTTGCGCCATGTCTTAGCTTAACCACTAGATGGTGCTGTTATTCTATGTAAAATGAGACAAATCATGTGCGCAATCGAAAAGAAGAAGAAGATAGGTTATCTTTCTCCTAGTCAGTGGAGAAACCAGACGCTCGTTATCGCTTGATGATACGGGTCTGATTCATTCGTCATATCACTCCGCGGCCAACAAACCAGTTTGTTTTGATCGATTTCTGATAAAAATTTAATGTAAACTTCAAGCCTCGCATGGAAAACTGTTACCCTTTTAACCTAGCGTATATATAGGTAGGTGCATTCATTAATTATGAATTATAATAAAGTGTAAGACCTCTCGTTTATGGCTCGAGACTAAACGCCAACGGCTAGTTTGGTCACCGTGTATCCATCCGCTTCCTTAGGTTGCGGTGAGTGCCGCAGCTCCACTAACTGTCACTTTATTCTGTTGGAATGTCAAAATGTTTGTAAAATAACTTGCTGCTGGTACGTAGGAGGTAATTAAATCATTAAAATGAGACAATTCCCCAGAGAGCGACTCGTCACTGACCCGGTAACGGCCGTGGCTCGGTCCCTCTGCCTGCGGTTCTTGAACCAGTTGCTGACCTGTGTGGTGGTCAGGCCGGTGGCCGCTGCGAGCTCCCGCTTGTCCCGGGTAGAGGGATACGGTTTATGGTGGTACCAATCTCGGAGTGCACTCCGTGATTTTTCCTGTTAAATAAATAAAGTCAAACCTGAACACAAATGCATACAAATAATTAGGATAGCTCGATACAATAAGTGAGTCCAGCTGAACCTGAAGTTTAGCTGGGGGACTTCTGTGGTGACCTTTTTACATACAGCTGTATGGTGGTGATACAAGTCAGGCTGTTGGCGAATGTATGCTGTCGCTAAAATGCTGAAATACCTTTTCTAAATTAGGCGTTGCCGTTCAACATTTATTGATGTTGAATTGTGCTTTTGTAACGGTGACCATAGCCCTTCAAGCAAATGTAATTAACGTTTGATAGCTTCCACCATTGCAAAGTCCCCAGTAGTGGGAAAAGTAGTCAAATCAGATGCTTAAATAAAAATAATGAAAGTGTGAAAACACTCCTTTTCAAGTCAAAGTCCTGCATTCACACTTTACTCAAGTGAAAGTACACAAGTATCTACCAGCAAAATATAGGCTACTTTAATTATTAAACTAAATAATTAAACTCATTATACAAAATGGCTCCTTTAAGATAATTTTATTTGATAATTATTGATATATACTAATATTACCTATTTACAGTTGTAGCTGGTTGATGTGGAGCAAAGTATAACTACTTTAGGCCAACCTTTGAGTTTGTTAATCTATAACAATCATATTCTAGAGGAATCTGCAAAGTTTAGCCTGATTATAGATGTCAGATGAATATAGTGGAGTAAAAAGTACAATATTTCCCCCTGATATGTGGTATAAAGTAGCATAAGATACTCAAGTATAATACCAGTAGCATAAAACTGTGCTTACAGTAAGCACACTCGAGTAAATGCACTTATACTACTGGCCTTTCCAATCTGCCTGTCTGTTGGTGTCAGACCACCTCCTTCACTGATAGTTTCACAGCTAATCTAAATTCAAAAGTCAAAACAATGTAGCACATACCAGAAGGCTAAATAACAGTTGGGGAGTACATTTAGGATACGATAACATTTTGCCCACCTTGAAACAGTAGCTGGTCTCCTCTCCATCCCAGATGGTGTGTGGTAGAGGGAACTTTCTCCTTACGCGATACTTCCCCACAGCTCCCAGGGGTCGGCCCCTCTGCCTCTCGGCCTCTATGTAGTGGGCCCTGAGCCAGAGCTGCTGCAGGAGCGGGTGGCTGCGTGGGGAGAAGGGGAAGCCCTCCAGCAGGGCGTAGAGGTCAGTGAAGCGGCCTTGGTGAAAGGCCACTGCGGCTTTAGCCTTCAGCACACTCTCGAGGTCCCCAGGGCGACGGGAGGAGGAGGAGGAGGAGGAGAGGGAAGGAGGAGGAGGAAGAGTGCGGAGGAACCCAGCAAGACGATCCATGCAACCACTCTGCAGAAGGACCTCGCACACACAAGCCACCTGCTCTGCTGTGAAGATCATTGCTGTGGAAGCAGGATGGTGGCCCCTAAAAAAGTCCTGAGATGTAAGTTGAGCCAAGGATATCTTCTAACAACTTCTCTTAAGTTTGTACCGGAGAGAGCTGAAGCCTCTGTGGAGCACTGTGGCTCATCTGTAGATGAACAAAACCTAAGTGAACGTGCATGCGTGTTTATCATTACTCATCATGCCCCGGCAGAATCAAATCCCAGGTAACTTGAGACCATCAGGGTTAGAACAACACACGTACATCCTCTTCTTGTACAAACACATGCATGCACACGCTCACACACATTTTGGAGCTTTGCTATTGTATTGGCAGTCGCCCACAGAGAGAGAGAGGGTAGCATCGTTTTGGCGTGCAGAAAGAAAGTGCATTTGAATAAAATTTTCTTGCCAAATTAGAAGCAAAATCCTCTGACAAATAGTTTGAGTGCTAACAATAATTCACACTTCCCAAATGTGATGCGTGAGAACACTCATAATAAACAACGAACCTTTTTGTAAATGTAGTTTATTACAATATTATGTAATATAAAAAATAGAATGCATTTGAATACAAAAATGAGAAAACAGGAACCTTTGAATGACAGACACAAATGATCCCTTTCAAAACTATCAAAAAGTCCATCAAAATACATTATCTTTGGTTAAATCTGAAGTCATATATGTCATGTGTCAGGTACGAGGGAGTCAAAACATATCCCAGGCTACAAACAAACAGGGGTACAAATGTGCGTAAGCCCCCAGAGGCTTCAATGTCTACATACTTTGGTAAGAAATGGCTCATAAAAACAAACACAGGCTACCATATTTTACATATTGAACACATTTCCCTTTACCCATAACTAATTTAAAAGTTCAGTAAAATTGATTTGTCAAAGCCATTTAATAATCTACCTAAAGGCCACTGGGTGGCCTTAAAATGTACTAACACGGGTTGATCTACTGTAAAATGTTCAAAATGACCTATCTGCCATCACATTTGATTTAATACCTCTAGTCTAAGATTGTAAAACCTCAGTTTGCAACAACAATGTGACAGTCCAAGTGAAAATGAATATCACTTCCTATTTTTCCCCACAAGGACTCATTTTCTTTCAGTTAAAACTAGAAACCGATTGATACATGCTTTAAATAGATTAAATGTACAAAAAAAAGACAAACAACAAACATACTTGTAGGATAAAAACAACACAAAACACAAAGGCCATTATTGTAACTAGATTCGACACTGAAGTGTATTTTTGTGTACCATAATTGGCCTAAAGTTTGACCGCTACCTGTGTTATGACAGCAGAAAGCTCATATGATGATGGGGATTCTGAAGTTTAAATTGAAGGAGCTGATCCATCACTTTACAACATATTTTTATCCTTTTTCTGATTTACCTATTCTGTCAAGTTGATTGGATTATTGCGGTGAAATTAAGAAAGAAAAGGAAATGTCAGAACCGAATATGAGTCCAATCGCTGTCATAACAACACGGCAGCGAAGCGTAAACATTGTGTGAATGAAAGGTGCAAAATATACAGAAAGAGGAGATCGAGCTGTGACTATGCAACCAAAACTGTCACCTTACGTTTCAATGAAGATCAAACAGATCTAGAAATGTGGGTATTCAACAAGAATTTCCATAAAGTGAATCACAAATTTTGGTCGGGTATATAGCAATTGTAAAAACTGTGAAAGGTTTTTGAAAAACATCGAACATGTAAGCTTCAAAATAAGGCACTTATCAATATCAACAAACAGAAATTTTGGATGCATTTGACAAAGAAAAATATGACTAAGTGGTATCACAGCAAACGTTTTAGTGTCATGCTTCATTTAACAGCTCAGTATTTAAAAGCTTTTTCTCATCTCCCAAGTGTACTGGCTTTTCAAATACAGCCATTGTGCCCCATAGTGTCCTATAAAGAACTAAACATGCATTGCATAGGTGTACAGACCCTTTTATTTCCTGTGTTATATTTTTCTTCTAATGGAGGGCAGCATTCTCACTTGAAAACTGCAGAAAGTAATTTAAAATAGTTTACTGATAAAATGCTGTCAGGCTGCATGTTTCCACCCAGACTTCACTAACCTGTAGCAATAAAATACTGTTTTATAGACCTTGAAGCTATGAAGTAATAATGGTAGAAGAAAACAAATTCCAAAGGTTTCACATAAAGCTCAACCAACTCAACTAAGTACTTCTGTTTGTGAAAAATCTAATCTTCACTATATTCCTGGAGTGTTGGAAGAATAATATATTGAGGCTGTGAAGAAGAAAAAGAAAACCAACATCCTGAAGTCCGGTGTATATTTACTGTGGTGAATCCACAACAAACTACTTCTACTGCCAGCGAAAACCCCAGATACCTTTTTTCAATTGCAGCTGAACGTAGTCTGCCGTCCACAAAACTGCAAAGAAGAGCTGAAAGAATATGCAAAGCCATGATGTCTTGCATAATATAGTTTTTCTGTTTTTAACACCAGGACCTGTAACTGGGCCAAGCAGAGAAATCTGTGTTAATTCTGTCAGGAGCTGATAAAACAGGTAAGGCACATTCAGATTTTAGCAAAAAAGATCTGCGATTTAAAATTCTCAGGCAAAATCCTGAGGAGTATTCTGATGTTGAATCAGCAGAGGTGAACATCACATATAACCCTGCCCATCCATGTGAAATTGAACCGCAGAGGATTTATCTCAAAAGTGCCGGCTAAGATCATGACGATACACATGTCAGAACCTAGACATACTGTAAAAGACATTTGGGTCTTAGAGGATTGACAATGTGGAATAAATTTTTTTAGATCACTAAAAAACAAACAAATAATAGAGTTTGTAACCTACTGTATGCTTCATCGCTTTTGTTTTTAGAGACATGGGGTTGCCAACCAGCAACGTAAACCGCCTACAAGCCCAGCTCATCATCCACAGGGACAGACTGGAGCTGAGTGAGAATCTTGGAGTCCCCGTCCATCTCCTCTGGATTCCCCAGTGCCGAGTTGCCTTCCACGTCCTGCTCTGACGAGGGGCTTCCCAGAAGCAGCGACTCTCCTCCAGGTAGGCCTAACAAAGCCGGGTCTACGGGTAGGTCCCCCTTGCCGCGAACATCAAACAGAGTTAGACTAGTGGAGAGGTGCACGGGGCTCCAGGCTGGTTGGGACAACTGGGAATTGGGTGTCACTCCACTGTACATGGGGCTGAGGGTAAGCATACTTTCTGGAGTAAGAGTGTTTGGTGTTGTGGGGGTGACTGAATGGTCCAGCACATGAGGGGAGGGGACGGCAGGTGTCCCAGTCTCTGGAGCACAGTATAGTGGAGATGAGTTGATGAAGTTTAGGGGAGATGATGTGAGGCCACTGGGGCCTGAGGTGGTTAAAGGCTGGGAGGCTGCAAGAGGGGTGGAGGGGTTGAGAACGGGACTCACTCCATTAGCAGAGATGGGTGAAGCCTCGTGGACTGGTTTCAGGGGCAAACTGGTGAGCTGGATGCCCGCTGGGATGGTCAGAATCAGCTTGCCTTGCTGGACACTCAGGTAGGGGCTTCCACCGAGGAGAAGGTTACCTACAGTGGTGATAAATGATAAATTGATAGCAATCAAGACTGTGTGACAACAATCAAACAAGTTATTATAAGTATTGGCCTGTAAATTAACTTGCTGCCTCCATGTATGAGGAGTAAAGAGCTGTATTGGTGCTAATAATGATGCTATGTGTTTTATACATTTATACATTTGCTGTGAGGAAGGATTTGTCAATCAGGCATTAATCTTGTCTTGGTATTCTGTTTATTTTAATTTTCAAAAAAATAATGCTGTGTGTGACCAAATAAATAATCAATTTATTGCCGATTTATTGCTGATTAGCAACAAATGATTTATTGATTTGTTGCTAATCAGCAACTATTAGTAATTTTACAATTACTTGTATCACGTGACTCTGCTTCAGCTGATCCATGTAATGAAATACTTGTTACTTAGATTGGCCCTGAAAAAAATAAAATTAAAAATGCAACTATTATTTTCATTGTTTATTAATTGTTTGATTATTGTCTTGATTAGTCTCTTAGTCTACATATCAGATAATAGTGAAAAATGCCCATCATACAGTCATTTCTTCGGAGCCCAAGTTCATGTCTTAAAAATTCCTTGTTGTATCTGGCCAATAGTCATATTAGAAAAACATCAAATCCTCACATTTGAGAGGCTGGAAGCTGTGATTTTTTTGGCAATTTTGCTTGGAAAAGTCTTAAAACGCTTAATCACTTATCAAAACTGCTTCATTTTCTGCCGGTCGGCGAATCGCTTCAGCTCTGCTCGCTACATTTGCAAATATCTAATGAAGTACCTGGAGGAGCAGACGGCAGCTGAATGATCCCAGAGTTGAGGAGCTGCACACCAGGGGCCACGCTGGTTGGGGGACCCACACTCTGAATGGGCCTCAACTGGTTGATCCTGAGAGGACCCTGTGCGACCCCTGCAGCTGCAGGAGCTGAAGTCAGGATCTGTAAGGGCACTCCAGCAGAGGGGATGGAGAGAGAAGGACTGGCAGGTACCACTTGGGGGAAAGAGATGCTGGAAGAAGTTTGGATGGAGGAGACCGGGACCAGCTGAGGCATGGAGAGGGGGACTAACTGTGCTGATGTGGGGCCTTTGCCCTGGGGGACTGGGACTACTTGTGTCGGGGAAGAGATGGAAATAACCTGTGGGACCTGGATTTTGCTGGGTGTGGAGTTTATGGTTTGGTCCCCCAGCTGGTGTGCCGTTCGCTGTGGGAACTGATGGTTGTTAAGCTGTGCGATAGAGACTATGGTCGTGGCACCTTCAGGCAGAGCTGTTGAAGCATCCTGCTGGTGTTGTTCCAGTCTGTTGCCTGTGTTCATTGTCTGGCTTTGGAACGGAGGAGCTGGCGAGGTGAGGGGGGATACTGGGACCAACTGAGGACACTGGGACACCTGAGCTCCTGAAGAGTGCTGGACCAGCTGGGATACTGGTATACCCTGGATGGAAGGCACAACCTGGGGCAGAGAAAAGACTTGAGGGGAGGAGGAAACCACGGAGCTACATGGGTTTAACTGGGAGCCAGCAGTGGCAAAGACAACATACTCTTGCTGACTGGAGAGAGACACGGCAGAACTGGAGATTACCATGCCTGTAGACGACATAGAGGGCGGGAGGGTGAGGGACTCCTGGAGTTGGGTGTTTTGGGTTAGGACTAGTGAGGGGAGACCGGTTGGGGAGGACAGAGTTGGTGAAGAGGGGGATAAAGATGAAGAGGACGAAGAAGATGCTGTCTGGCTGCTGCCCTCCGAATCAGAGACACTGATGAAATCCATTGCATTGGCGCCGAGTGTCTTGGTTTGCAGAGGAAGAGAGATGATGGATGGAGGGTTTGAGACTGGTGTGGTGTTAGTGCTAAGAACAACAGCTGGAAGACTGCTGGTCTTGGCCGCCATGGCTGAAACTTCCTGCTCTGCCACAGAAACGGCTTGCTGCTGGTGCACACCGATACTAGGTTTGGTTATTACCTGAGCCCCGTTCAGTATCAAAGGAGAGTTGGTTGCAACAGGACTCAGTGTGACTGTCTGGCAATCGCCCAAGCTTAGCCCGTTAATTATGACACCAGCACCAGTACTGGAGATCAGGGAATTTCCATTAAGAAGTAACGACTGAGAGGCTGCGAGGAAGCTCCCGGAGCCGTTGAGGATGAGCTGGCCTCCTGTGCTACAGGGGACAGCAGAGAGGGAGATGATGGACGCTGTGGAGCCAACAGCGTCCTCTGGTTTGTCAGGGGTGTCGTCCATGGGGCTCGCCTCGTCCTCGGTGCTGTGGTTCCCATCAGACTCACTGGAACGGAGAAAAAATAAATGGGTCTTTTGAACGCACTTGAACGGACCTCTAGTCCGTTAATGCTTTGAGCTTACAATACACATACACAATCGAAATGCAGTCATTTGTATTGTTTTACAGTAATTTGGAAATACTTTACCTGCTGAAAAACTAATCCATTCTTCAAAAATGTGATTCACCCAATAAATGTAGTATGTGTGAAAATGTGTTGAACAAATCTAAGAACGGTTTGGAAAATGCATTTCCATCTGTTGAATTGAGGATACGTTATTTTCCTTGTCTCACGACCTGTACAATGGCAATAAAGTTTAATCTTATCTAATTTTAGTATGTAATGTCTTTCAGCACTAACTTTAGGCTCCAAAACGGATGTTAAACAGATATTTCTATGATAAAAAAGTAAACATGAGATTTTGTCACACCAAAACCACCACACGTACCTCATGTTTTGAAGTGCATCTCAGTAGGACATTTAAAGTCATTGTACGTAATCATTTCTGGTTTACAGCACAGTCCAGAGATCCTCAGACAAACAATATCCTTCCTGTGCTATATGGGCAAAATATTTCAATAACTTTTCAATATTTTAATGGGTATTTTATAAATATTATTTAAATGTACTATTTTAGGGTGACTGTAATATCTGTCAAAAGTTGTCTTTTGAACGGTTTACAAACTTGGCCTCTTCTCTGGTGATTAAATCAACAATTAAATACATTGTATCAAGCTATTTAAAGATGATGACATACCAGTAAGTAATTTGTGTGACACGATTTGCACAAGTAACACTTTCATGACAAAAGTCCGTAATTTGAGGAAGCAATCAATTTAAAAATGATCTTAGAAATGCAACATCTGGGGAAAGTACGCTAGAAATGAAAAAATGATTGCATGTTTAGATTAAAATTAATGATAAATGTTCTCTTCTAGTTTGCCCACCTTGTGTGTTGAATAGCTTTTTAAGTGGTTAACTTGTGATATGCTGGGAAAGAGACCAACCATTCAGCGTTATTAATAATATTAATCCCTTTCGTCCTTTTCTGGTCATCTTTACGAATATATATTAACAAAGCCAGCCATATATTCTGCAGTGGATCAGTATAAAAGCATCTCTGTGCAGACAGGAAGCTGGGTCAGATTCTTAGAAACTCCTTTAGTGCCTGTACTTGGGTCATGTGTGCAGCATGGTCGAGCATACAGGTCTGCCAGACCACCACAAACCCTCAAGTCTGA
>CM022478.1:13093797-13207641 GCA_011952105.1 Coreoperca whiteheadi
GGTCTGGTGTGCGGCATGGGGCGGCAAAGAGGTCTCCCAGCCCCCCCCAAACCCTCATGTCTGAAAAGTAAAGTGTGCTCCATTCGTCTTTCCCCCCCCCCCCCCCCCTGAGATTTTAGCCTATGTGAAAGCAACTTAGGAGGATTTCTTTTTTTCCTGTTTACCACCCCCACCTTCCCCAGTTTAAGCTTTTACTCTAACCTCAGTCACCCTGCAGGCCCTAGGCAGCGGTGCAAGATTTCAGGAAACTTGAGCCATGATGGGCGCCTGGATCTCACATTTCATAACAAAGCAACATGCTCCTGGTCTCAGACCTGTGTGGCTTTACTGCTGTCAAAACGCTGTCCATCTTCTCACTTGATGCAGTGTTTTCTGTTGTTAGTTTTGTTACTTTATAGCTGAATGTGTGCACACTCTTCCTATGCTGCCCTGTCTAGGCCTGAATGTCTCTGTTTACCTTTAAGGTTTGGTCTTGTAGTTTCACTGACTATTCCCGAGTGATCGTTGGTGTCATAAAACACAACATCAGGCAACAAGCTGCTCTCAGATAAACAAAGGAAAGTTCAGGACAGCTGTCGCCTAACGTTACTTTATGACTTTTGAATTCCACCTAGCTTAACCTGATCCATAAAGACTAGATAAATGCAATACGTGTGTTTCCAGTGTTGCTGGTCTTGCCTTTTGCTGTGGGTCCCGGACGGGGTCCTGTCCCTCTGCCTGCGGTTCTTGAACCAGTTGCTGACCTGTGTGAGGGACAGTCCGGTGACTTTGGCCAGGTTTTTCTTCTCGTCCGGAGTAGGGTACCTGTTGCTCTTATAGCACTCTTTCAGGGCATTTCGGGACTTCTCTTTGAAGCAGTACACAGTCTCCTCTCCGTCCCAGATAGTTTTGGGCAGGGGGAACTTCTTCCTGAGCCGGTATTTGTCCACTGCGCCCAGGCTGCGGCCCCTGGACCTCTCCGCCTCCTTGTAGCGGGCTTTCAGGTACAGGTCCTGCAGGAACCCATGGTTAGACGGGTGGAAGTCGTGGCTCTCCAGGATGGCGTACAGCTCCTTGAATTCTTCCCGGTGGAAAGCCACCAGTGCCTGGGCCTTCAGCAGGGTCTCGTTGCCACGTAGCAAGTCGGACGAAGGAGGTATGGTGGAGAGAAATCTCCACAGGCGATCCGCATTGCCCGCCTGCAGAAGGGCCTCGCATAGACATGATACTTGGTCTGTTGAAAAACTCAGAGCCGACTTTTGAAAACTTTGGAGTAATTGTTCCGAAACTTGCACCGTATCTTTCTCTTCTTTGGGCTCCGTTGCCGTTGGCTCCTCTGGACTGTTCTCAGATTGTTCTGTGGACTCCAAAGACAAGGAAGCCATTTTTACTTTAACTTTTTTTTTTTTCCTCCAGTAGTTCCTCCTCCTCCTCCCTCCCTCCCTCTGCAGCGCAGCACTGTCTCCCACTCTCCGCCAGTCGACCAAACCATGAACGCGCCTGCAGGCTGCCAGCGGCCACGCCCCTTTTCTAACGCAGCGTCCTGTCTTTGTTGCTGTCTAGATTTCTGTACAATACCTGCCACAGTTCAGAAGGTGCGCTCTGACAGCTCCTGTTCCTCCAATAGCATGAAAAAGAGTGTTGGTGTGGGTCTTAGACGGTTAATTTAGACCGTAAGAATTGTCCAAATTTCATATCATGCACTAGTGTTAACCTTTTGAATGTACTGTATGAATAAGGCCTTTGTAAGGCAGTTTTTGTTCAGTTTTCCAACCGGATCCCATGGTTTGGTGTGTCTGAGGTGGTTTCCTGATGCAAATACTTTCAGTTCAAACACACAATTAAAACAGCAGGTATAATTTGCATTATTGTTTGGATTTTTGCAACAGATGTGCGTCATGCTTGTTGAAAGGAGGGCACATCCATTTAGTGTGTCAATGCCCGTGGAAACGTCTCTGCATCCAATACATGACACCAGGATAAGTTCAGAACATAACTGACTTACCTATTTTTTTGCACTCTGTTATAAAAACTAAAAGATTACATTATATGTACAGGCCTTAACCTGAACCTCAGACATAAATGAGAAACAGTGTGTCAGACACAGAAATGAGCATGTTCTTTATGATATAAGATATATGTGAGAGTGACCTGCAGATGAGGTGTAAATGAGGCCAGGCAGGTTTGCAGACCTCCATTTCCATCAACAATCATAGGAATGTAAATCTTCCCTGTGGGACTGTGGGCTTGTCTCAGCCCCCCTCTGTTCCTCTCTGATGGGTTTGGTTGTAGCTCTCTGCTGTCTTTGATCTTTTCTGCCCATACATGCTCTAGTTTGTTATCTGTGCTGGAGGAATACTTTGGTTCACTGTAACATGTCCATGATTTGGCAGGGAGATCGTATCCTAATATTTAAAATTTTCTATCAAACTGCAGCTGGACAAAATAAGATTATTTTTCTATGAATTTATAAATGGAGGATTTACAAATGATCCTCACTTTCTCAGCAGCTGGACAATTTCTTGACATTAAACAACTATTTTGATGTCTTCCAGTCAGGTTTTCGAACCGACCACAGCACACTGAGACTTGTTAAGTCTTCAGTGACATCCATTTAAAAACAGACAGTGGCAGTCTTAGTATTGCTGGGTCTCAGTGCTGCATTCGACACGGTCGACCACAACATATGACTAGGCCGACTGGAAAACTGTGTGGGACTTCAGGCACAGTATTAAACTGGTAAGAATCCTACAGGGACAACTTTGTGTCTATAGGTAATTACACATCTGAGTGGACAAAAATTACATGTGGACTTCCCCAAGGCCTCATTCTGGGGCCTTTTCTGTTTGACATCTACATGTTCCCACTCGCTCAGATTGTGGAAAAACAACTAAATATGTTACCATAATTATGCAGAGGACACAAACATTTACATAACCATATCACCAGTGGACCAATACAAGTGCTGAGTAAGTGGGGACAAACTCCCAGAAAACTGCAGGTCCACTGAAACTCTTAGATCTTTTAAATCAAGGCTGAAGATCTCTCTCTTTGCTGCTGCCTTTTATTAAATTGAATAATGATTATTTTCTTACACTGCACTGTAACTTTTGCTCTCCTGTTTTATCTTGTTTTTATTTTCTATGTAACTCTTTTAATTGTAATTAAATGTCTTTTATATTGCCCTTTGTTTCTTTTATGTTTAATGCAAAGCACTTTGAATTGCCTTGTTGTTGAAATGTGCTATCCAAATATGCTTGCCTTGCCTCAAAGAAATTGCAGAAGCATTATTTCATATCCAGAACACACAATATACTTTATTCTATGTATTAATGTCATGTTCAAAATTAGCTATTGTAGTCCAGATTTGCTCAACAGACTGAGTGGAAGGCAGAATTATAATGGATCTGTGTTAGAATTGGACCCAAACATGGTGTGGCATTGCTGGTCATTATTGAGCCTGACATTTCTTTATGCTTTAGATCATGCTGCTTATCAGCTCAAACCTGATATGTATGTTTAAAATACTTCTCATAAAAATAAACTTTATCAGTCTTCGTGGTTTAGGCTGGAGCATAGCGCCACTGGGTTTCAACGGTCTCATTCACTCCTGTCTGATGATTGGTTTACGATCGTGTCAATCTACTGGTAAGTAGGCGGGGCCGCAACCCCTTTCCCTTCGTATCGTAACACTATTGGTTCAATTTCAGTTGTTCCCTGATGTGATTGGTGTTTTCCAGTCTGGGGCTGGTAGAACGTTCCAGAGCTGGGCGTAGCAGGGACATCATTCATCCGTAGGAAGAATTTTTTGTGATGTTGTGGCGCAACCAACCACACGTGGTGACACAAAGACGAACCTGTAGTTTTTCAAAAAGTGTTTTTAAACACCATCGAAGGAGAATTATGATAATTAGTGAAGGTGGAAACGAAGCTTTCTGAACCACTGAATTACTATGAAGGAATGGTGTTGAAAATGGTTCACTGTTTTCGAAACATAACATACAATACAAAATGGTGACATCTGCTGGACTCTGATTATTTGCAACCATGCCCTACATCTCTGAACATCATCAAATGGAGGTTCTTTCAAAAACATTGGGTTGGAGAAATGAAATGGCAAACATTTAGTTTAGTAAAATAGGCCTTTTAAATGTCACAAGATTGTGTGATCTGAGAGTGAAAGTAGGATCCTGTAGCCCTGATTTTACTTTGTGCAGTTTAACCACTTACCATATATTCCATGATACGGTATAGGTATAAGTCATAAGAATACAGGGCCAAAAAAGAAATAGAAATATTAACAGACGCACAGACGTACAGACTTTAGCATTGGCTAGGCGCGTTTTCTTCCGCTGTTACCACTTTATTTTTTGGATCTGAATATGAGTAACCTAAATATATTATTTTGAAATTCTGAAATTTGAATGTTCGGATCTGAATTTTTGAACACTGAAAACAATATATTCAAATTCAGCTTTTAAAAATTGCAAATCCAATACGTTTCATATTTTAATTTCAAAGACGTGAATTCAGAAGGACTAAATTCACATGGTTTTCAAAGTAAAATATTTTAATGATATTAATTCAGTGGTGTTTCAGCATTAGGAATTCAGTGGCTGTTAAAAATCAAATAGTTATGTCTCCTTTTTGGGTCCATATTTGCTTCCATTGAAAACAGATCCAAAACCAGCGCGACACCGCTCTGACGCGTTTGACGTAGTGGTCATGTGATCTTTGGCGTGGCGAAGCAACGCACTGAAGCATCTGGCTGCGATACCCCTGCCTTGAAAAAGTGGATACTGTGTCGAGTGGTCTGCTTCGAGCGTAACATCACTAGAAAATATACGTATTTGTAAGTAATTATGGAAAACTTGCCATCTAGCCGAGTGTGGTCCTCATTGTATCCAACGTGACTCCGCCGCCGCTAGCCACCCAAACAGCTAACGTTAGCGTTGACGCAGACTATGGCCAGCTAACTTAACGTTAATCTAAACTAGCTAACGTGAGCTAAAATGTAAAATGAGACTTTGATGATCATATTTTATAAAGCGTGTAAACACGATAGATAGAGATTGTTGTTTGCCTAGTTAAATACAACAATTGATTTCAATACTTGGACGTAATAGTAACGTCAGAACAACGTGAGCGTTAGTAACGCTTAACGTTAACGTTAGTTTTTAATGGTAAAAGAAAAACTATTGAACGTAATTTACGCTCCCAGGTCTAAATAACGTTAGACCCTTTCGTTGACATTGGACTGAAAGAATTGTCTTACGTTAGCATTAAAGTATAACTGTTACTTAACGTTACTGTCAGGTGTTAATATTCGGAATCCTGTAACAGGACAACTATTTACCAGATTTGTTTGTAGCCGTGAGATGGTGTATCAGTTTCTGTCCTGGTGGTTAATATTGTTTGTCTATTATTTTCAGCATTTGACCTTTAGCAGTGCCAATAGAATCGGTATAATGGACGGCGGAATGACAGTAGTCACCAATCCCACTGTGAATGTGCGTCTAACAAGCACCATATCCTCCTTTGAGGTACAGCGCAGGTTCAATAGAGGGATTACTATAGCAGAACTAAAGGTGAGACTCAGTTTACCATACATTATACACAAAAAAATGCATAAATTGGCTCTTCTGTTGGGTCTTCTCAGACCTAACCTGCACAATACACTTTACATTTAGATTAATGTTTAATTTCTTATCAGAGACAATAATAATGTCTAATAATCTCATTGTATTGTTGACATGTACTATTTTGTTTGTATTGTATGTAATAGGGGAAGTTGGAGATGGTTGTGGGCGCAACTGCCTCCTGCATGGACCTGGAGTTGTTCAGTGTCTCTGACAAGTTCCTGCAGAAAATGGACGACAATGAAGCTTTGCTGGGTTCCTATCATGTGGATGATGACTGCAGAATACACGTATGTAGTGGCTCGGTTTGGGAGCACTTTTATTATAGCAGCCCAGACCACTGTCATGTTGTAGTAAAATAGGGTTAGCAACAGGTTTTCAGATTGGTCTCAAATCCAGTTCTGTCTCCCTGCAGGAAAAAACAAATTTGCTTCAGTAAGATGGCGTGCGTTTTTAGCAGAACACATTGTGTGAAATTACATGTTTCCTCAAGACGTGGCTGGAAACCTTTCATTGTCCGAAGTTTGCAGTAAAACATTTGCGAACTGGTTTAAAACAAGAATTCTGCTATGTAGATAGCGGCTAATAAGTAATTATCCTTTTGACTTGGAAGTACTAATGAGCACTTAAGTTCACTATAAGCGAGTCTTTAAACAGTGCAGCTCACAACTGCATTATTATGCCTCAATAATGTAATGTTGACAAAAAGAAAAAGCTGATAAACTGTTCACTGTCATTAATGACCTTACTTGTTCCAAGCTTAAGCGATTTGCAGTTATTGGCTAAAACATGCATAACTACTGGTGTGGTCTTTCATTTAAATTTGTCTGTGTCTCATCTTGAATCACAGGTTATTGATAGAAGTGGCGGTCAGATGGGCGAGTTCACTGATGTTTCCAAAGTGGAGAAGTTTGAACTCTCAGATGGTGCTTATGAGAAGAGAACAGGTAAGGACCGACATACTCTCGCTCCTCTCCAATTTGTAATTCCCATAGCCTAAACTTTTTTTCTGTGCTATTTGTATTAAATAAATAAGATATATTTCCCCAATTTTATGACCAAATGGGGCTATTGCAGCAGCAAAGGATAACATTTTAGCTACACAACAAATACAAAATTGAAGATTGTGGTTAAATTAATCGGTTGATAATTAAGTCAGTTCGCTGAAAATTAACCATTGACTATCAATCAGTGGATTTTGGTACAATCAAACCTTCTTTCCCTCAGATACAGCAAGGTCATTCATGAAGAAACACCGTGTTGGTCACTTCAATGAGGATGAAATGGCCAAGAAGAAAGCTGAGCTTGCTGCTCGGGAGGCGGAACAGAAGGCTGCTGCTGATTCCATTTCTGTTGGCAACCGATGCAAAGTGCAGGTCCCTGGGCAACCCACAAAGCTTGCCACAGTCATGTATGTTGGTAAGTGTGGATACAGCTTTACTTTCTTTAGGACACTGGTGTAAATCCTGAGGATTTTCTCTGAAACAAAGCATTTATTTTAATTTATGGTGGCCCATTACACAGTCTATGCAAGCAATGTAGGAGGAATTTGTAGTTGCTCTGCTAGTTTTAGGAGACCAAAATTAACTGCTGAATTGGCTGTTGAAGTGTTTCTTTTGCCGGTTTTATTTTATCTGTTTCATTTGGAGACTGCTGTTAAAGGTGGGGTATGCGATTCTGGAGAAGTCCAATACCATGATATAGAGCGAACATCGCAGCAAATAATGTAACCAATGTTAGCCAGGTTGTGGGTTAGTAAACTGTTGCTACAGTTGCTGCTGCGAAGCGAACAGGCAGAGCCAGCAAACCAGTTCCAGAGAGACGATACTCACAGTTCTCCTGCTACTGTACCAAACATCGCAACAACAGCGCATCTTGGCAAGCTAGAAAGTAAGGTGAATGTCCGTGGGCAAGTCATTTAATGTTACCTGACCCATCATAGATGGGATAGTGTTTTGTGGCCCGCTCCGTTGGTTGTTGAGCATTTACAGAGCCGGGGCTGTGTACAAACACCAGAGTCTTTCTTCAGCTCACACACAGAACGGGCAGCTAGTGAACCGTGAGGAGATAGTCACTGAATTTGAATCGCACACCCCACCTTTAACGCCCACATAAATAAATAATTTCATCTGCTGTGAATATAAGCATTCTCAAGTTTCATTTTAAATCAGTTTTGCTTGATTTCTGAGCTAAACCAATGTCTCACTGCAAGTAATTCATTGTGTCAGTGAAAGAAATTATGATTAACCATCTTCAAGTTTTTTGTTGCTTGCTCTCGATAGCGGCAAGCTGGCTTGTAATAACCCAAGTTTATGGCATATTAATCTGATCTTAAATAGAACACACAGAACAATGGTGAAAAATAAGTCATCTCACTTCTAACCAGTCAAAGATGAATAAACTAAGTTTTCTGTTATTGTCAGTTTAGCAGTTATTGAAAATGGCGAATTTATAATCATGACTAAGCAAACAACAATAAGAGTAGGAGTACATTGTGTAAAGAACACTTTCGTTGCATTTATTGCAGGTACAACAGATTTCAAGCCAGGCCATTGGGTGGGTGTGAAGTATGATGAGCCCCTGGGAAAACACAATGGAACGTAAGAGCATTATGTGTTTGTTTTGTTTTTCGAGCTATGCACAATAGTCATCATGTTTATTTTGATTTTGAAATTGATCCTGTATTTGTTTTTTTGGTTTTTTTTTATTGTGTCTCCACAGTGTTGAAGGAAAGCAATACTTTGAATGTGAGAACAAATACGGTGGATTTGTGAAGCCCCTGAGTGTGATTGTGGGAGACTTTCCTGAGGAGGATTACGGTTTAGATGAGATGTAGGACGGTAATGTAATAACGGGGTCGAGTGGTTTCTGTCCTGACATTTGAGCACCAACCAGAGATGACGGAAAGTCATAGTTAACAAATTACATTTTTGGTTTTGTTTTGCTTCTCTCGTAAGGCATGCTCCAAAGAGCGGTGTCTAAAGGTCTTTTAACTCAAGTTCTCTTTCACTAACGCCAATGCAACCTGATAGAGATGAATGTCAAGTATAACATCTCCTGGTGTGCTGGATGTGATGATACAGGATAGTCACAAGAGGAGCTCACACCAACTAGGATTGATAAAGGAGAGGGCTTTTTGTCGCATGTAAGGCAGCATAATGAAGGTTAATATGTAGTCCTTCACTCACCTGTTTAATTTCATTTTCTGGCTTTAGTAGTACTTGTTCCCAAGCTTTCTGAAGATGGTAGTCTTCTATGTAATCTAAAATTCATCATTGACAGTATAGGCGACAACTTAATTTCTCCTCATTTAGTTTATATCAGTTTGTACAAAGAGGACTGTATTTAACTGTCGTAACATTTTTTGAAGACTGTAATCTGCCGAGAGTGGTCCAAGGATTGGACCACTGTCTGTTGAAGGAAAAATCCCCCCTAAAATACTTTGACACTAAAATGAAAAGTGGCATTGTACCTTGTATTTCTGACTAACATGACACCGCATACATATCTACAATTAACATAAACTGGAGAAACTTTCCCACACACTGATTAAAGTCAGTGCTTAATGGTCAAACTCATTCCACCATATTTCACTCCTGATTGACAGACATTCACAGTTGAAGAGGAAAGAACAATAAATCCTCACCGACAGTAGCCTCAATAGTTCCTAGTGCCACACACTTTCTGAATGAAAACTGTTCTTAGTTGCTTTACTTGCAGTTATTTCTGTCTACATACGTGTGAAATGCCTGGAATAAGAGTGTGAAAGTTTGCATAGATATTTCCTTTCCAAAACAACTTTAAATTCCTTAAATTTCATTTTGTTTGTATGTAGTATGTAAACCAGTCCCATTTTTATGGTTCCCAGTCTTTATAATAATATAAAAACTATTTTGAACCACTGAAATAAAAAATGTTAAATTTTGAAAAGGCTCAATTTTACTATATTTCTTTAAATGCGATCGATTGAATCAAATGTACCAACTTAATTTAAATTGACCTCTGCTGTATACAAATGGATGATGAAGCCATGAATAAATCTGATAAACTTAGAGAGTATATACTGGAAAATGGCCAGTGAAAAGCAGTAGCTCCAGTATATCCTCAGAATTTGTTGAATTTAATGCCGATTCTTATTTAATATTTCCCAGTTGTCCGTAGATGTGTCTCAGAGAACTCAGTCTGAACTGATTTTAAATTGTACTAAAAAGTAAAAATAACATTTAATTTAGAAAAGGCTTATTTTCCTTTTCTTTTAAAGTTCCTAGACATATTGTATTTCTGCAGTTCCATATAAGCAGGACACATTGGATTTCACGTGGTAAAATCTGTTAGGATTTATCCCTTTCTGTACATTCACCCTATAGTAGAGACTGTTTTTGTTGAGGTGGGTGGCTTCAGTAATAGGTCATTTAATGGGGATGTTAAATTCTGAAACATACCTGTTGATGTTTCTTGTCTGCAGCGTAAGTATAATATGTATCTGAGATTTACAATGTACCATTAGATGTATATTTTTGATTAGATACCAGGTTTGCCATTAAAGTAGGAACAGCAAAAACTGTAAAACTTGGATTTTATGTGTTTGTATGTACGTGGTATAGTTTATCATCTTGCGTTCAGTCTCACCATAACCGTGAACAGCTCCACCAATCACTGTCCAGGTAACTGCCTCTCTACATTAAAATCACCACATTACTCAGCTTTTGAAAATGTGCATTTCAAATGATAAATATGCCTTATTTATGCTTTGTTTTATGTTACCGGTCCAAAACTGTTCACATGTTTTTGTTTTTATTCTCTAAAGTTTACAAAAGAAATGTAAATTAATTATTTTTGTGGTTTCTTTTCAATGAAATGTCATTACCACACCTGCAAAAATGTAGTGTTCTCTTTTCCTTTTTTTAAAAAACTCTGTTAATCTCTAAGGTGCTGGTGTGCCAAAGGGTAATAATGCGTAATAATAAAATGATTTGCCAGTACAGGAGCTCATCAGATTGAATCGATTTGTCTGTACATGTAACATAACATGCACCATTTACTCTCTGCCTGAAACTAACTTCTTTACACTGAGTATTTAACATGTTTGACTGCCTTAGTGAAAAACAACAAAAAACACACTGCCTGGACTCATTGCATACAAGACAACAGGACAGGGTGCTATGGTGAATGTACATATACAGTATGCAGAATATTCATGACAAGTATTATCAGCAAGTACTCGTGCAGAATGGCTCCTTTATGTGTTATTGTCTTGTTGAATTACTGATGAATGAACATGTAGGCGGAATTTAATGTTGTAATTGGTTGAGGTAGTGTTAATGTTTAGTACTTTATTTGCTGTTCGTTGTGTAAAGAAAATGCAGTATTTGCTTCTGAAATGCACCATACTTGCATTTTATTTCCCAGCAGCATAAAATGGAAAATATCCAAATAATGTACAAATCCTTCAAAATTAGTACTTGTTATTAGTAAATGTTTTTTTTCCTTTACTGTAAATATGATATTGGCAGACGCCATACTAGAAAGTTTTATTCTTAATCTAATGGCTTGCTCATTTGGTGAAGTGAATACAAAGGTTGACAGAGATCAGTTACAGTTTTTCTCAATCGATTTGGTACATTTCTCCAAACTCAGGTAACTGTTCTCAAAACATTTAACACAGTGATCTGTACACTTTGTAATTGTCCTAAACAGATAGTAAATTCTCCTTCATTTCATACAAATTACAAATCAAAAGCATAACATTCCCCAAGGTTAACATAGCAGTTCATACAGCCAACCAAATCTTTAATATATCAGGAAAAACATTTGCAGCTTTTTCATTGGTCTTCACACAGATCACAAGCATTTTTGTACCATTTTCAAAACACAACAAACAAAACTCTGTGAATTGTAAAATAGTCAGTTGGACACCTTATGGACACCCCAAATTGATATCTGATTAGTTAATAATCCATTCAACACAGAAAAAAAACCAATTTCCTAATTGTTCACACAGCTGTCTAAATTGCAATGGGGAAGCAGAAGAGAAACACAACAAAGAAGAAGAATGAGCAGTGATAAAGGAAGAGGTGTAAGAGTGAGAGGTGGTGGACAGGGTAGAGGAAGAAGAAGAAGAGGAACAGGAGATGGAGCAAGAGCAAGAAGAGCTGAGGATGTAGGAAGAGGAGAAGATAGAGGAGTAGAGGGAATAGAGATGGATAGATTGGAAGGCAATGGTATAGTGGAAAGAGAAAGAGTAGAAAATATAAGAAGAGATGGACAGAGAGGCAGTGGAGCGCATGGTTTGAGAATCACCCACATTTCAGGATGGTGTTCCTTCCACCATATTCTCCTTTCCTGAATCCAATTCAGGAATTGTTCTCCTCTTGGAGATGGAAAGTACATTATCGCAACCCTTACAACCAAGCAAGTCTTCTTTAAGGGATGGAAGAGGCCTGTGGAGATGGATACAGCATTCAATCAACAGAGAACACACATTTACTTTTAATGTTAATATTTAATTGTAATAAATGCATTACTAGAATAAAATTCTGTATTTTATTGTGCAGTGAATACTTAACTGTTTTGCCAGTGTGTTTAGTTTCCTGTGTTAACTGTTTTGAGAGCTGTTACCTGAGTTTGAAGACATTTACCAAATCGATTGAGGAAAACTGTAAAAGGTTGCAACTTGTGGTAGCTTTTTAATAAACACCAAGTAGTACAGGTGACATTTTTAGTTTTTTATAAAGCTTTCATTTTATTTAGTCACACGCTAGGCATAGTGTTTCATGCCGTTTCATCAGCCTTGTCACAAAAAGCAGCTTACGATATTTATCAGCCTCACGCGTTTCATCCGTCACAACCCTGTCACGTCACGCTCCAATGAGGCTACAACTGACCTCTCGCGATGCGGAGCGCAGTTTCACAGCCAGCACAGTGTGGTGTGGTGTCGTGTGTGCGCGATAGAGACAAGGAAAGATGGCGACGCAGGAAAGCGAAGCAACTAAAGCTATCGTGAGCAACGGCGAGGTAAAATGAATGACACTCTTATTACCATGTTTACTTTTCACCTCCAGGGGAAGGGGGCCCGTTTCGTTCGTTTGAGCGTTGAGCCGTTTACGTTTGAACGTGTTACCGATAGTTACACGAGCCCCAGTGACGTTGTCAGTGCCGGTTGGTTTTAAAACGACCCCCTCCTGCCGTCAACGATGTGCTCAGAAATACTGACCGCTTAGCGAGCAGATGTACGCAGTGAGAGCGGTCTTGGCAGTCACATCTCACCCGAAGACATACATCTGCATAACTGTGACAAGATAATTAGTTGACTCTTTGTGAGTTAGTGTGAGGCGGCTGACTGCTGCAGTGTGTCAGTTAGCGATCACAAGGCCTGAACCTGAACAACGCAGCTTGGCTCGACCAACCAGGCCGGTCTCAAGCAGCTTACACACATTCCTTACGTGCTGTGAAACCGTTTCACCTGCGTTTGTTTAAAGTCAACTTTAAGCTCAACGTATATTTTTGTAAGCCTCACCTAAAAGGGTTAACGTTACCTGGCTGCTTCCTGTTAACATTGACAGGTTAACGTTAGATGAATCAGGTGTAACGTTAGCCATCTTTAAATTTAACATAATCCTGGGAAATGCTCTCTTAAAATGTTATAAAAGCAGTTGCTGGAGGCAATTAGGGCGGTATCTAGCCAAGTTATAATTATTTCCTGAGTGACAAATGAACAAGTTACCAGAGGTCAAAGTGAATCATCACTCTCTAAAGGCAAACTATTGGTCTCCCTTGTGCTCAAGGCAAAGTCTGTCAGTCTTTGGCTTAACTAACGTTAAACATTTCTTATGGTACAAAACATTGATATGATAAAACAAGCAGGCTGTAAAGCTGTTGCTAAGGTAAAGCAAATTTACCTAGGTAAATACTCATATGATGAAGTCAGCAATTTGATGTCTAAAACAGCCATTTGAATTTTCCTTGTACTACTTGTCCTCCAAATGTGGAAAGACCATCTTTAATGCTAACAAATAAGCATTGTAGCAAAGAGGGAAAGCATTTTCAGGCCATTAGTATTTGACACACATTTGACAGACATGCTTTTTTTATATCTTTATTTATTGCTTAATATTGCATATTGGCCTGCTTCCTCCTGTAGGAGACACTGTCACCATGTGCAGTAAACATTACCAGAGCAATCTCCACTTCTCTGTGAAAGACTGACTTATCTGAACTTTTGCCTTTACGCTGTCAGACACACACGGAGTGACAGTCCAGTGTGAAGCGATTTACCCTAACCCTGAATAGGTAGTTATATGTTAATCCTTGTTTAGAGTGTGTAAATTATTATCTTGAGCTGGAATGGATAACCGGTTTCTGTTGGTGAGCCTAGTGGTGATCTTTCTGTGTAATGGTTATTACCGGTACGTTGATCCCTCCAGGAGATCCACATCTCTGATGATAATCTATTTTAACACAAGAGGACATAGCAGTGAAGATAAAAAGCTTTGTGGCCTCTGTTTATGATGGTTCTAGACCAGTGGCTTATCCCAAACCTTAACACTTAACTGTTCACTCATTTCTCGGCCTTCTTGACACCCTAATAAATTATAAGAACCTGCCAAGCGGAAATTTCTTTTACCCTAAAGGGTTTTCTGTTTCTAGAGGCCAGCCTCTGGTCTCCCTTGTGTTGGTGACAATGGGGGAGATTAGATGTTTAGATAGTGAATGAGTCTCATGACTTGGCATGCGCCTGTGTATTGTGTCACTTGAATAGACTGTGGCCTTGCTGGAGGGGTGGGTGGAGAGGGGGGTTTACGTCGCCACGCTCAAGCAAACTGACAGGTTTTACTGATCTTTAATATGCAACTATGTATGCTGGTACTGGCCATTAAACTATGCTGTGGCTCTGTTTCGATTATGATAGTTAAATTAAATGGTAGCCTGTCAACATCGATTTAGATTAAATTAGTCTCATCTTGGGTGCCTCTCGTTTGCATGACATTTGTCATGTTTAGGTGTCTTGTAATTTGTAATTATTGAACGGCTGCTACAATTATTTTCTTTTTATCAGTGAATCTGTTGAAGATTTTTTTTTATTTAAACATTTAGTCTAAAAGTGGGGGGAGGCTTTTCTCCATGTTCTACTGCCTTGTATTGTCTTCAAGTAGCTTGTTTTGCTGACCAGAACAACCTAAACCAAAATGCTTTCAATTATACAAAAAGAGAAAAACAGCAAGTGCTCATATTTTGAGAGTCTGGGGTGAGCGAGTGTTTTTGCTTTTTTTGCTTGATATGTGACTTAAAACGATTTATTAAAATTTCTGCCAATTAATTTTTTAATCTGGCACGTGTGTTATTTGCCAAGCATACATTTCATTGCAAATTTCCTGCTATTATTTTGTGCCATTTGTGCCTCCCTTTAGCGCATCATGAAGTGAAAAGTGTAACATTTGTTTTAATAAACTGCTTAAAACACAAAGGGCATTGGGTAGTTAATCAGTTCTTACTGGATGAATTGTATCTTTGTCACATTATCTGCACCTGCAGTCCTTAAAGATTTATTATATGCTCTCTGTTCCGACTGGAAATTAAGGGTGAATCAGTCCCCTATAGATTATACTGTATCTTTATATCACCACTTTCATGTATGTATAGGTTACAACTGACTCTGAGTACATGAGTGGCTCCTTTTTTACTGCCAGTGAAGCTGTTTGAAAACATACTTCATTACATGAGGACATTGCCGCGCAATCATTCTGTCGTTCTTTGGCTACACTGACTGTGTGTCTGTCTGGTTGTAGGTGAGCAGCAATGGAACTGCTGCCACAACAGATGACCAGACTGTGCAGACAGCTGAGAATGCACAGGATCCTCAGCAGCAGCAGCAACAGGCACCTAATGCATGGCAGGTCATTAAAGGAGTCCTCTTCAGGTGAGTTTTTCTTTTTGTCTTTTAATCTGGCAGGCTCGCTCTCTTTTTGCAAGTGGAGCGCCAGCCCACAGATAAAAGCTTACTTTGATACTTTGGGTGTAATAATTAACAAAATACACGATGTGATAGATTATATTGGTGTCACAAATCCATATGAAAATCGCGTGCAGAGCTCAGCTGAAGTTCACCTCGCTCTTACAATTTCACTCTGCTCCAGGTCTCTGTGCAGAATTTAATCAGTGTTGCTTCTCCATCTGTTTTTACCCAAATTTGGCCTTTTTAAAATCAGTTTCTTCATTTTTTTCTGTGCAAATTGCAGCCTAAAAGAGCAAGACAAATAGTTTATTGATGGATCTCCATTTCTGTTTTGGTACAGTCACAAGGGAAAATGAGTTCTCACTGGACGTGGTGGGTTGACAAAGGTCAGATCTCAAAAAGCTCTCTAGTTACGGTTTACTTAATGTTCAGGGCTTTGTCCACTGTAATTACTCACTTGTTAAATAAGTGCTACTTTCTGACTGGGGTGGATGAACCAAGAAATCCTGCACTGTCGATCACTTGTACTTTATTAATGACGTTTTGTTCCACAGACTTTAATCAGGTACATTTCATAGACTCAAACGGCAACGCAAAAGTGATAGTGAGAGTGTACAGGATGTTTTGGTTCTTTCAGTCAGTTTATGATCCGACGCACTGGTCTACTTTCTGGAGTGCAAGAGCTTTACAGTAAGTGTTACCTGACTGTGGTTATGTGTTGCTGTCGTGTGTTTGTAGATTACAGTAGTTTTCAGGGCATTTTAACTGTTAATTTTAGGGCTGCACAATACGGTAAATAAAATCATGTTGCGATTTTTTTTTTTGGGACAAATATTACGATTAGTGGGGATAATATTTGCATCACAATTGTAATTTTCTCTGAAAATACTATTAATCATGATGGTGTGACATTTGTTTGGGTCTATACCAAACAAACATGTTTTCGTACATCTGGAGAACAAGATTAGTAGGCCAGGGCATCTCTGCCGCACTACGGTACTGCGATTTTGATTTTGCACTTGGCCATGTTGCAATTTCGATTAATTGTGCAGCCCTAGTTAATTTTTTTTGTTTGCAGATTAAGGAATCTGTTAATGTTGAGCGATATGCTCCTATATAAGCAAATGTATAGTACCTTAGAAACAAGGGTTAGTTTGTGCTAAAAAATGGTCATGCAAAGCATAGCATGTGTGGAGCTGGTACCAGTGTAGTGCTTTTTTTGCAACCTAGTTCGAATAAAACCCTGGAGTTGATTATATTGCATTAACCAAACTTTTAAACACATTTCAGTATTGTGATTTGGAAAAGCGTGTGCTAGAAAAGTGTATCATCTTTCATTAGTAGACATTCCTATTTCCAGCAGTTGTAGTTTAAAATTGCCCTCATAGACATAGGATTCATTTATCATTGCACATTTCACATTTATGACACCAAACCTCAGAAGTAGGAGTCCACAAGAAGTATTTGATTGCAGGTCAGATGTTAATGAATGAATCTGAGTTGCACAGTTTTTCTGTGGTTGGTTTGCTTGGCTGTGATTTGAATTTAGTTTTTAACGTCTTCCATAATGTAGAGACGGTAATAGCTTTGGCTGTACAGAAGATATTTTTTAGTTAAAAACAGATGGAAATTCACTTGATTCTTCAATTTTGAACTCTTTGGATTGAGGAATGGCAAACCAAGATCTTGATTAAAGTTTTCGTGAACATGATGCATGTTCTGCATTACACCAAGCGACTGGCCTACAAGTTAACAAAAACGCTTGTAACCAGGAGTCGTTCATTATAAATTTAACTGATATCAGACAGGAAATGCATTATTTGTATGTCAGTTTAACCCATACCACCCAAAGAGGGAAGTATACATGGAACCAAACCACAAGCACACAAAGGGAGGTTGGAAGTTATGTCAGTTCTTGATATTTTTGAATATTTCACAATATTTTCTATGTTTGCAACAGAGTACTCTGTTCTTCTTTGACTTCTAGGTTTGTCTCTTTAGACCCATCACTGATTTATGATGCATCTCTCTTAAAGTCTGAATGTAATGTAGTTTGACTGGATACAGTTACATCAAATTAGCCTGCTTGTGGTTTCACTCTCCCGTAGCAGCTCTTCCGATCTCAAGATATGAGGTCAAAACGAAAACCCTTTTTATGCTAATGTACCCAATATTTGTCCATCTAAAAACAAATTTAAGTATTAATCCAATTCTACTGCTCTCGTATTTATTTATTTTTTTTGATTACGGTTTGGTTTTTTCCTTCTCATCTGTGACTTTAATTCCCTATTTACTAAATCTTCTTTTTCTCTGACTCGGTTTGCACTTGTTCGTCCAGAATCTTCATAATCTGGGCGATCAGTAGCTGGTTCCGTCGAGGGCCATCCACTCCTGACCCCAACACGCCGGCCGGAGCACCCAGAGTACCCAGCAGGAACCTCTTCCCCAAGGACACCCTCATGGTATCACACATGTCCCCTCTGTCCGTTGCCTTATCTGCATGGCCAATCTGTTTTGTCAACATTTTTTAAATTGAATTGAAGCTGGTCATTCTTAAACACCCCTCTGATCCCCTCAAGTGTTATCTCTCCCCTTCAGACTAACTTGCTCGCTCTCCCCTGACTCTGTAATACACAATTTCTTTTCTCACCATGCTTGCAGGACCTGTACGTGTACGTGTCCCAGGAGGAGGTGTTCACTGACTTCAACAACACAAAAGCCCTGTTCTGGTTCCACAGGGACTTGGTCTACGGAGACTGGGCCACGGGGGAGAGCGGGGACGGCTGTTACGAGCACTATAAGGAGTTGGACATCCCAGAGGTGGGGATGTTTGAGGATGGAGGGGAGGTGCAAAGTGAAAGGAGAAAGATGTGGCAGGGGAGCAGGGAGAGAGATGTGACAGACAGTAGATTGATGGTGAGAAGAAATGGGTATTAGTTTAGGAAATGAGGTACATGTCGGTGAAGGGCAGGAAAGACAAGTTATTAGTGACCTTGACAGATTTGTAATGAAGATGTGCATTTGTCTGAAACTCTTAATACTTTCCCCTGTTTGTTTGGCGTGTACTTGCAGACAGTGCAGCAGAATGGTTCCCTTTACATGCACGTCTACTTCACTAAAAGTGGATTCCACCCAGACCCCAAACGCAAGGGGCAGTATCGCAGACTGGCAACAGTTCATTCAACAAGAAGTAAGTACATGTGGGAAACACACAGATTGCAAACTTTAAACAGAAGTTGTAATAATAGCATTTTGTGTGTGTGTGTGTGTGTGTTAACCTTTTGTTTACTTTTTCAGTGCTGAATAAATTCAAGCGAAGAAAGTTTCTGAAGACCAAGAATCTCCTAACAGGAGAGACAGAAGCAGATCCCGAAATGATCAAGGTTGATATATTTCTGTTTATTTTTATCATTTTGTACACTGTGGAGCTAGACTGATAAATTGGCCAGGCCGGTATACTGGCCTATATCAGCTTATTACAGATGTATCATATCGGTGTATATGTTGACTGATAAGTAACAAGAAAATTGGACTAGGTTTCCGGTAATTTAAAAGTAGTGTGGCACCTGTTACGTAGTCCACCGGAGAGCACAGAGAAGTTGATATTTCAACTGTAAAATGTCCCGCTCAGTATGCATCTTGGTCACAATATAAATAAAAATAAATTGAAGGCATTCTTTTTAAGAAAAATTGCTATTGTTATCAAGTCAATTTTTTTTATATAGCCCAATATCGCAAATCACAATTTACCTCAAGGGGCTTCAGTCTGTACAGCATACGACACCCTCTGTCTTTAGACCCTCGATTCGAATGAGGAAAAACTCCCTCAAAAACCCTATTAACAGGAAAAACATGGAAGAAACCTCAGGAGGAGCAACAGAAGAAGGATCCCTCTCTCAGGATGGACAGACATGCCGTTGATAACTATTGTACAGAGTAAATTCACAACAGAAAAATCAAATCATATACAAATATGATGAAAAAATGTAGATTGTAAAACATAAGTGAACCACCTCCTCTCCACCATGGAGACCCGGAAAGAGGACAGGCCACTCAAACAGAAGAGCATAACACCATTCACACAGGGAGCGAGAGATGCAAACGAAGGAGAGAAGGCGAGAGGCTGAATCTCCTGGGGGACGGAGATCCAGCTCAATGACTGGATGAAGCAGCGACAGCCAGGAGAGAGAGAGAGGTGTCGCAGGGTGGCCGATGGTCCACCACTGACCAGCCTGAGTGCAAGAGAGGAGGAGGAGAGGCAATCAGATTTTAAAACTATTTTAATATAGCAATATCTGTATCGGCCTCAGAAATCCAGCATTGGTCAGGCTATAGTACACTGTGTAGTATGAATGGATGTGTGTGCTTCATGGTCTCTGGACTGCTCCAAATGTGGACAGTGTAGTTTTTCAAGTTGTGCCTTGAAAACTGCAGAGCTTGAGTTTGCAATTTGGCAATTTTATCTTTAATATTACAGTTTGGATTTCTGATGCTGTTGATGTAGTCGGAACCGAATCACCTTGATGTAGACTTTTGATCGAGCTCTAACTTTTCTTTGATTAAATTGATTTCCTGGTACCTAGGCTACTAGTTATTTCCTCACACATTTAAAGTGACTACTCACTGCTTTTTTTTTTCTTTTCTTTTTTTTTAAGAGTGAAAGTTCAAGTAATGGCTTTTTTGATCAAAAAACAGTCTGTTGCCCACATCTTATGACGTTGATTTCTAAATCAATCCTTATATTGTAGCTAATCATGGAAAAAGCTGTGCGCAAACAACCTAAATTAATTTTACAAATGAAAAAGTTCATCGCTGACATGTCTAATCAAATGTGTTTCCTCACAGCGGGCAGAGAGCCACGGTCCAGTGGAGATTATCTCTCATTGGCACCCCAACCTCACCATCAACATGGTAGATGACCACACTGCCTGGGTCAAAGGCTCTGTTCCCCCTCCTCTAGACCAACGTAAGTTCCTCCCACTCACCTCCTTATCATTTACTTCTCAATGATTTACATTTGGAAAGGTCCCAACGACAACAGCTGTTTAATATCACAGATAAAGATTCTGGTTTTCTGGTTAGTTTTTTGTTTGGCAAACCACCTTTGACCTTTCCATTCTTCTACCCCTAGATGTTAAGTTTGATGCAGTAAGTGGCGACTACTATCCCATTGTGTACTTCAATGACTACTGGAACCTTCAGAAGGACTACTATCCCATCAACGATACCCTGACAACACTCCCGCTGCGACTCTCCTACTGCCCGCTGTCCTTGTGGCGTTGGCAGCTGTACGCTGCCCAAAATGCCCGCTCACCTTGGAACTTCCTTCCGGAGGACACGTATGAGCAGTCTGATGAAGACCAAGACTCTGTCAAGGTAAAAGGTCAAGGGTCCTTCAAGTTGAGTTGCGTATAAATGGCTCTTATTTGAATAGTTCAATTCAATTTTATTTATACATCACCTATTCATAACCAAAGGTATCTCATTGCACGTTTCATATAGAGAAGGTCTAGAGCCACTAATTGATCAGTGGATTGTTTCAGGACTAGATATAGCTTTACTTTTGGTTTCTTTAGGTTCCTTTTGTGGTTTCAGTTTGAAATCTAGGGTATTAGCCCTAGTTTACGGAGACTAAGGAAATGATACTACAACGTGCACATAATAAAACTTCTCTGTCAAGCTGATAGTTTTAGATGAGGCAGTTATGTTGCTCTCAAGGCCCACTGCTGATGAATCAGTTGAGACATTTCTCTGGTATGAATCTAAGGGAAACACTAGTACCTAGATATAACCAGAGATGTTTGCTCTGCTTTTCATTTTCTCATTTGAGTACAGGTGTAACTCTATCGGACCCAGCGCAACTCATATGATGAAGTCAGCAATTTGATGTCTAAAACAGCCATTTGAATTTTCCTTGTACTACTTGTCCTCCAAATGTGGAAAGACCATCTTTAATGCTAACAAATAAGCATTGTTGCAAAAAGGGAAAGCATTTTCAGGCGATTAGTAATTGACACACATTCGACATACATGCCTTTATTTATATATATATAAGTTACTATGAGGGAGGTGTTTCTTTAAAACAGACATGTTAACGCCTGAGCAGTTCTGTTTACCATCAGATTATCTTTGGATGAAATATGAAATACTCTGCACTTCATCTTCACTTACATCTCAGCTGTCCATAAACGTGTCTGACACTGAAAGCCGTGAAAAAGAGTAGTTTAAGTGCTGCTCTTCAGTTACATGTTTTGTGGTTTGATTGTCTTATAATAAAACCTTGCAGATTAGCTTGTATTGGGGACACCATCATTTCGGTTGGCATGGTATTAGAATAGTATTGCAGTATAGCGAGCTATCCTCAAATACCTGGACAGGTGTACTTTAATGAAATATAACTACTGTTTGGGCAACTAAATGTAACCTGTGGACTTTCTGATTGAACATTAAAACTGAGATTATGTTACCTCCTTAACTTTAGATTTTTTTAAAACCCCACTCTCTTTGTATAGGTGGCCCTTTTGGAAACCAACCCGTACCTGCTGGGACTCACCATTGTTGTCTCCATTGTGCACAGCATCTTCGAGTTTCTTGCCTTCAAGAATGGTAAGGTCACAACAGCCGGTCTGTTTTAACATCTGAAGAATAGTTTGCACACGGTCTGTCTTGCCCCTCAGCTTCAACTCACCACCATCTCCTCCTCAGATATCCAGTTCTGGAACAGCAGACAGTCTCTCGAGGGCCTGTCTGTGCGCTCCATCATATTTGGAGTTTTTCAGTCTCTGGTGGTGCTGCTGTACATACTGGACAACGAAACCAACTTTGTGGTGCAGGTCAGCGTCTTCATCGGCCTTCTCATCGACCTGTGGAAAATCACCAAGGTCATGGATGTCAAAGTAAGCCAGAACGTTTGTGTTTTTTTGTGCACAATATTAAAAACTCCTCTGCTAGACTGGACACAGTACTGGCTTTAGAAGAGACCTTGAAGCCCAACAACTACATTTGATAATAAGTCTCATTTTTTTCCAACTTTCCTTTCCTTCCCTTTTTGTTAAAACAAATGCTAACATATTGTATCTGTACATTACATTTGCATTTTCACTTCCTGTAACCACCTATTTTCGTCTCTAGTTTGACAGAGAGAACAAAATCGCAGGAGTGCTCCCAAGATTGGTATTCACAGACAAGTCAACATATGTGCAGTCTTCAACCAAAATCTATGACGATGTAGGTTAAACCAATACTCAACTGCAGCCCTCTTTAACACCAACCAGAGGATTTAGAGGATGTTATGTTTTGTAACAGATGACGGACGTCATCAGATACCACTCTAAAATATCACAAAATATGTCTTGTGCAAACCAATAAGTAATATTTTATGTAAGTCATTTTCTTATTACTGACCGTTCCTTTTCTCTCTTGTACACTAAACAGATGGCCTTCAAGTACTTGTCGTGGCTGCTCTACCCTCTGTTTGGCTGCTATGCGGTCTACAGTTTATTGTATGTAGAGCACAAAGGCTGGTACTCATGGGTACTCAGCATGCTCTATGGCTTCTTGTTAACCTTTGGTAAGTTTGTCTGAAGCATTTATATACTCCACTACTTATCATTTAATCTTATGTGTCCTTTTTGTTTAAGAAGAATGCCTATATTGATGGTCAGGTGTTGAAATTCTATACATAAGCTCATGGCACATAAAATATTTAATTGCACATTAAATCCTATTCAAGAGTAAGAGAAAGGAGAGAATCATGGAAGAGGAGAGGCGTTTAACTTTCAGAAAGCTTGATTAATTTGTGTGCAAGGTAACTGCCCATGAATTAGCTATTGTACATGAAATGATGCAAGGGACAGTACCTATAAATTATAATAGTTAACTTTTTGTTTAAGCCACAAAAAGACAAACACATGGGACCGGAATCCAGATCATGACTGGAATAGCAACTTTCACAGATCATAAAAGTAAAGTCAATCCACGAAATAATGAAGTTTACAAGAACTTATTGCAGATGGCTGTTGATGTTTATCATTGAGTCAGTAAAAATTCATTTTAAAAATATGAAACAAGTAGATAATGTTCGGGAGTAAAATATGTGACTTAAGACCGTTGTTGTTGAATACACTTCAGTTGTATCTGGTCGCTATGTTGTGGATGAAGCAGCACACAGACACGTATTTGTGTCTTTGTTACGATTATAACTTAATATACAGTATTAGTTAAAATTCAACATCTTTTTATTGCATTCTCATTCTTAACTCTCTCATTGGAACTGTTTTTATATTTTATTCGCTTAATGTATTATTGATTCTTTTTTTACTCTCTGCTGACACATTGTGTCCAACAGGTTTTGTTGCTGTTTTTATAAATCCGTTTTTAAAGAGATGAGGCTGATTTAGTATTGTCTCTCTTAATTGTCCTCTCTCTAAGTGGCTGTACATGCAGCTAATGTTTTTATACTTGCATCATGGTTGCGTATCCAATTCCCAATAGCCTCTGCTAATGTGCTGTGTTTTTAAGTTTGCTGCCTCTCTGAGCCTTTCTTTCTGTTTTCTTTTTTTAGGTTTCATTACAATGACGCCACAGCTATTCATCAACTACAAAATGAAGTCTGTGGCCCACCTCCCATGGAGGATGCTCACCTACAAGGCTCTCAATACCTTCATTGATGACCTGTTTGCCTTTGTCATCAAGATGCCCATGATGTACAGGATAGGATGCCTCAGAGATGGTACGTCTTCCGTGATCTAGTTGTTGATATTTTGTATTTCTTCATGAATTTACATGTATCAGGGGAAGTTTAACTTCCTCCACCAACATTCAAAAGGAGCCGTTTTGAATTTGTAGATTGGTAAAGGTGAGCTCAGATGAGCGGTGGTTTTTTGGAGGTTGTTTCAGGTTCGAATCATTGCTCGGCATGGTGGCAGCTAAAGTAGCGGGCACTTAATCCAGACAGAATTGTTGTTTGTTGAAAGGAAAGGCTGTCTTCCTTTTCGGGTCCTCTGTTTTGAAGTTGACACACTGACGCCAGAGGAAATGAAAAATTCTTGAACTGTCAAAATCACAATCAGCCTTTTAAGATGCCCATATGCTATAATGAATCCTCTAACTCCACCTAGTGTTGACTCACTAGATCTCCCTTATTTCCATAATGCCCTTTGCTATTGCCAGATAGTTTATCAAGGACTGCTTCAGTGTAATTAAATCCAAAGAGTTATAGTGCTGATCACATTATTCATAGATGTTGGCACTAAATACGACAGCTTGGAGTAATTTGCGAGAACCATAAGATCTAAAGGATTTGACCCATATGTTCTGTTGTTTTTATTTTAAATGTATTTCTATGGATTGGTACACTAGGTTTGAGTTTTCAGCTCACAGGCAATTATGTGACTCCCTTAAATGTGTTACAAGCAGTTGTAAATGTTTCCTTTACTCATTGATGATACGCTGCTAGAAAGTGAAACTTTTATAAAAGGCCAGTCTTACAAAATAGTAAATGACGTTAGGTTGGCTGTGGAAATCACTTTCACTCATCAGTACACTGAATGTGAGAGTCCGCCATCGAACAGGGATATCGGAGGGTCTTGACAGGTCACCTGAATGGATGTAGTGCTAAATTGTTAATACGTGGCCATTTTAACCAACTATGTGATCATAAAACTGTCTTCAGTTGTCTCGTGATGTGAACGCTCCCAAGTGGTGACCTTGGGGGTCTTTCCCACCTCTACCATCCATCCCATATGATGGGAACGCAGCATTAGTGCAGCTTGGTCATTAGCATTATACACATTTTAACACAATTACCAAGCTAAAAGTTTGATTTGGATTTATATACTACATTTAACCACTATAACTAAGTAGGTTTGTACTCGATGACAAATGGTTATTAAGAGAGTAATGCATTTGAAAACGTTTTTCTGTTTCCGCTCCTGCAGATGTGGTGTTCTTCATCTACCTTTACCAGCGCTGGATCTATCGGGTCGATCCCAACCGGGTCAACGAGTTTGGCACCAGTGGAGTCGACCAGTCCCAGAACAACACAGCAGCGGCAGACGCTGCTCCCGCTGCCATCACAGACAAACCAGAGGGGGAGAAGAAGAACGATTAAGCAAGACCACGCCTTTATCTGCCTCCCTGGCCCTCGCTGCTGGGGCGAAGAGGACTTGTGGAAATTAGGCAGGGAGGGGAGTTTGTCGTTTAGCTGTCATGGACGCCACTACAAAAAAAAATGCAGTTCAACAGTTCCCTCTGATTTCTGTGTGGATCCACAGAGAATCATATTCAGTGTAGACTTGGTAAATTCTTATTTCTGTTCCCCGCTCTCTCGTTTTGCAGTTCAAGTGAAGTAAAACAAAACGTGATGTACTGTATTCTGTGGTTTCTCAGAGGGTAACAGTGTCTTGGAGTAGAGGTTGGGAGGGGAATGGGTTGCAGTTATACTACATTTTTCTATATATTATATACATATATAGAAAAAATATATAAAAAAGAGAGGCCAAGTGCAGCTTTTGTTCTTTGTGTAGATTCCTTGTGAATTTTTCTTTTCATTCCATGTGAGCACCGTATTTCGGATTGTCTGGAAACTGGTGAGTAGTGGAAAGATCCTGAGTCACGACGGAGGTTTAAAAAAAAAAAAGGGAGGTGGTGACTGGAGACAAGATGGATGACCCCACGGGATACTACCCCCAAGACAGTGACTACTACCCTCAATTTTAAAATGGTTAATGTTCTAAACTTGGACATAAAAAAATAACAGCCTTGTTGGTATTAATATAAATATATTAATATTGTCAATGACTTTAATTTTTGTTTTTCAGTCGCTGAAGCGTTCTTTCGTATGTTCTCCAACTGTACAGAATCCCAGCTTGTCATGTTAATAATACTGATGTCAAAACTGTCTAGAAGAAAGCTAATTTGCAAGTCTAATTTTTACCTACCCCCCCCCCCAGCCAGATGTCTGGTTTTCAAATTTTTTCATGTTCACGCTCCAAACCAGATCACCTTGACAGACACGGTGGAGACAGTCAGGTGTGTGCTGGAAGAATTACAGTGTCTCTTGTTTTAATTTCGAGTGCTGTAAACCCTGAAACTAAGAGGATTCTATGTTGGTACATATTAAATTTTGATGCATTCATGTTTATAGTAAAACTTAAGTGTGATTTAAAATGTCCATGCAAAGCTTTTTTGATTTTACTTTATTTATTTATTTATTTATTTTTTACTTACCGCTCTGGGTTCAAGAACGATATTTTTGCATGAAACTTTTTTCACTTGAAATTAACGTGGTTAGTAATTTATATTGACGGTTACAGGAAGTAGAGTTTAGTTGTGTAGTAATACAGCGTGCACTTCATGTGGTTAGGCCTTTGTACTCTTTCACCCTGAAGGCAGGGGGTTTTTTTGTTTGTTTGTTTTGACAGGGAGCTGAATAATGACATCACCATTTTTCCAGAGCCAAAGGTAGGTCCAAAACTAAAAGAGATTCAATTCATAGATAAATAAAAATGATAGAAGAAAACAATACTGGCATTCAAGACGCTGACACCAGAACGGGTTTGGTATTTTTGCTTGGAAGAGGGAGTTAAACGGTTTGTTCTGAAAATAGTTAAGACTAAATTGTTTCAGTTGTGCGAGTAAATTCAAATTTGTGAAGTTTGGTTGATTTGAGAAGCCGGCACCTCTTTCCAGTGTATGTGTGGAAAGACAAGCAAGTTGGCACAAAATACTAGATACAGTACATGTGTATTTAATGTAACAGTGAAAATGCTGCCGAAATTTATTTTTATTTTTTTCCCTGCTAACCCTGTTTTGGAAATCAGACTTTACAGTTTTTTGTAAAGGTCAATTTAATCCTCAGACTGGGCTGAGTAACTTGGTTTCAGACCTCCTGAATTTCTGCCCACATCAATTTTTTTCAGCAATTCAAATAGTTAATAGCAAAATAATGGCAATTTAGGCTGGTAGCTGAGTGATGGGAGGCCAAATTGCAGTGTTTGACACCGTCCACATGCATGTAACAGCTGATGAGCAGGAGATGTTTAAGATCGTGTCACTTTCTCTTTACGAAGCATCTGCAGAAACACTCTAACCCAAACCTGACGCAGCATCTAACCCGGAACACACTGGTTCCCAACCATTAATAGCCGAGCAGTGCCGACTTGTAATAGCTTTAGTGGCCTAAAGAGGTACAACTCGTCAGTATTTATTAACAAGATTTTTTGAAATGTTTTTCTTCTTTCCTACCTCGTGAACCATCTCCCAGGTGGGGAAACACTGATTTTAATTATCTAAAGATTCACCCTGACACTGACTATCTAGGGACTTACAGTTTAAATTCAAGCTGTCCAACTACACTGTGACTCCATATTTTTCTCACAGTTGTGGCTTTCTCACCACTGCAGGGTTTTTTTGTTTTATTTTTAATTTTTTTAACGTGAGTCCCTGCTTCCTCTCAACGCCTCAACTTTCGTTTACGGTTTCCTTTAAATCGTCTGTCCTCTTTCTCACCCGCAGGTGTCACTGTTGCGCCTCAAATAGAGCAAAGAGTGACGGGTCGACCCCTAGGACGGGACTGCAATACGTCACTGTTTTAAGGGAAGTTACCAGGTTATCGGTGCTGTTCGACAACTATAATTATTTATGATGAAATTAGGAATTCCCGCTTTTTCCTCAGTTTGTCGGAAACAGAAGCTGCAGCTGGACAGCGGCTGATGCAACCATGATGCATCTAGAACAAGGATTTGTCTAGATGGGAAGAGCTGGCTTTAACTACCTTTAAGCTTGGGTTATAAGTAGTGTGTGTGTGTGATGCGATGGAGGTTTATTGAAATAGTTTCAAATTGGTTTGCATAACACTGACGCAGGGTAAAATCCACAGACTGTATAAAAACACACGAAACGATTACTTAATGGAAAGAAAAGCTTCTCCTTTTTTGGGTGCGTCGATTCTCTCTTGGGTTTAAGCAGATTAATATTCAAATGAGTGAGACGTGTCATGCAGCTCCGGCTGCAGTGCGGTACCTGCTGCTCGGGGCGGGGGGGTTCCCGTCTGGGAGGTGACGTTACGTTACGTTACGTTGAGGGGATTTCCACGCCCAGAACCAGCCAATCAGAGCGAGGCTGCTGCGGAAACACAAAACTGAGGTGAAGTACTTTTCAGGCATTATTCGACACATGGCTTCAAGTCGGTTTAACACCTTGTTACGGGTGTGCTGGTTTCCAGTCCGACGAGTCTTTATTTGAGCTGTTTTAAAGAAGGACAAACTATTTTTGACCCAGAAGAGAGGACTGATACCGGAAAATATCCGGTTTGGAAAGAAGTCAAGAGTTCGTGGTTTTTTAAGGACTCCTCACATGCGATGAAAGACATGGACATCTTAAACGGTACCTCTGGTAGGTTTTCAGTGTTAATCTTCGTGTGTGTGTGTGTGTGTGTGTGTGTGTGTGTGTGTGTGTGTGCGCGCGCGCGCGTGTGAGAGAGCTGACATCATCCCTAGGCATGTGATTTGTCAGAGCAGAGGAGCCAACACCCATCCCCGGGATCTGAGCTCTCCTACCCGGCTCTCTCGCTGCTCTGCTCAGCTTTAACATTTACAGTCATACAGCTGTGTGGGTTTTCGTTGTTGTTGTTTTCTGTGTTCACTGACAGTTTGTTCTTCGTTTGTCCTGCAGAGCGAGGGGTGTCAGACATCGGTGAGTACGGACTTCATCTTCTAGAACCTTTTATTTTGATTAAGTTTTATTAAGTCATGCATGCGTGTGGGATGTATTGCGTTATTGCAAAGTGTGACCTGAAGCGACCTCATGCAGAAGGAGAAGAAGACTGTCATTATTATTTCTGCTTCCTCATGTTGTGTTGTGATGTTTCTCACGAGGCCTTTGGTTAAGTAACTAAACAGCATTTCAGAAACCTCAACAGCCTAATTAAGCATACTGTGTATTTTAGACTGCAACTTATTTATTGTTATTATTATTATTCATTAGTCTGTCTATTATTTTTATCACTTAATTGTCTAAATATTGTAGACATTTCTGAGAAATGTCCATTACAATTACCAAAAACATACGTTTGCCTATTCAAATTGCTGGCATTTATTTGCGGTTGCAGTTCAAAACCTAGAGATACTGCGTTTACTATCATAGAAGACAAAGAAAACAAGCAAAACTTCACGATTGAGAAGCTGGAACCAGAGATTTTGTAATTTCCCGAATTTTGTCTTAATTAGGCCTAGCCTACTTAAATTTACTCCATTAGCCTGTCAAAATTGTTGCGCATTCATTTTATGTGGATTAGGTTAGGCTAATCTTGTTGCTGTAATAAATAATAACCTTGCATTTTACGTGTTTTATGGCTGCTTTGTTAATATTTTGTACACCTGGCTACAGGAAACTCTAGTTTCTGTTTTGGTGGAAAGTGTCAGACACAGTCGACCTCAACCACAGGTATAAATCAATGTGCAGGGTATATTTAACAGCTGGTAACCATAGCAACAGTACCGCCGGTTAGTTTCACCACTGACATTTAACCAGTAATGTTCCCTAACTATGGATTCATCTAAATAACAAGCCAGTTTATCATAAAACCTTTATATTATTTTGGTAATTGGCCACAGTATAAACACCATAATACCCCTTTAGTTGTCCTGATATAGAAAATAATAGACTGTGTGGAGTAAACAACACTTTTAAAGTTCAGCATACACAAACAGAAAGGCCAAGTCTTGTTATACAACGCTGTAACACTGAGAATAAAACACATCTAATATAATTACAGAAATATAAAAACAGAATGCATTAGGGATGCACCGATATAGCAGCCGAACATTGGTATTGGCAGATAATCACAATAAATAACAACAAAAACAAAATAAATAACAAGAACAAAAATATCGGCATCGGCTATTGGCCAAACTGTTATTTTAAAAATTGGCTATCGGCCCAACATTTCGCAATCGGTGCATCCCTAGAATGCATAAAATGCCACAACACAGGAAATTGTTTAGCTGAGGTGGTAATCCACCCAGATCCTGATGCATCTTGTGTCGTGATCAGTGTAGTTTTTACATGGTAGCTTAAATATCATTCAATTACATTTTATTTATATAGCCCAATATCACAAATCCCAGTTTGCCTCACAGGGCTTTACAATCTGAACAACATCTGACACCCTCTGTCCTTAGACCCTTGATTCAAATAAGGAAAAACTCCCCAATAGAAGTCACATTGATTAAATATATGACATTCTCTGTGTAAGATGTTGCCTCTTTACCTGGAGGATTAATGTTATCTTTCATAAAAATGTATAAAGGTTTTGCAATGTTCGTGTAAGTGGTCTTTGTTTCTGCTATAAAACACTGAGAAATAAATATAACCTGTAGCGATCATATATAATCTCTACCTCATCTGTTTTATATTGGTATGTTGGCACAGCTCCTTATTTATTCTGGAGGTTTTATCATTTTATATACTTTTGTTAAGATGACGTCATCTCAGTTGCAGTCTGAAAGGAGCAAAAACTGATGTCCAACACTAACCTCATCAATATTGTCTTTACAGACCTCATTCAAGAAATCATTCGAGAGGACGGTGAGCGATTGGGTGCCTCTCTCCCTGGACCTCCTTCCCCTCCTGCTAACCTCCGGTGCCAGCCGCACAGCCAGAACCACAGGAGCCTCCGACAGAGCTCCTCGCCGCCATCTCAGCCCGTGCTGGTGGCGAGAGGCACTGCATGTCAGGTGAGTGGGATCAAAAACCCCACTGTGTGTGTTCTTACAGTGTGATGTATTTGTTCCAGTGTAGTCATTTATGTTGTTTTGGTCTATCTCGTATCTATCTCAGTTACCGGTTTCCTACATTTCCCAGAATGACTGTTGGCAAGACCCAGAGGGCAAGCAAGAAGGTGTGGTCCTTCAGGTGTCGGTTAGATAGATAAATCCCTTTATAGAAGATTATTGTATATAAAGTGTTAGGAAAGCTGTATCTTGTACAAGGTCGTTGTAAAGATTTAAGGAAATTGTAGCGTTTTACTCTGTGCCATCAGACTTTACCTTTATCTAAGTTAGGCTACATCGGTGCCAAAACAGATCTATTAAACGATTAGTCGATCATTAGACAATGCATAGACAAACATTTTGCTAATTGTTTAAGTTAAGTATTAAGCAAAAGTGATAAACAAAACTGGTTCAAGCTTTGCTGCTTTCTTCCCAGTTTTGTATCATTGTTAACTGAATATCTTTGTGCTTTGGACTGTTGGTCATACAAGCAATGTGAATATGTGACCTTGGGCTCTGGGAACTTGTGACGGGTATTTTTCACTACTTTCTGACATTTTATAGACTCAGTGATTAATCAAAACACTCAGCAGATTAATGATGGAAATAATAGTTCGTTGCAGCCTTAGACTACATACTTTCATTACACAAATATTGATCATGCAGGCACAGATGAATGTTTACATATCAGTGTGACTCAGTCAGTTATTTTGTCCGTATTGCCTTTATGTTGCTATTAAAGACCTGTTAACAATAAACTAAACAACAAGAGGAAGCTTCAGTCAGGCTTCTTCTCTGTTAGGATATAAAAAGAGGCGACTGTAGCTTTAGTAAAGAGGTTTTTTTAAGGATTAAATGTTGGTGGGAGAAACTGCAGTGGATTACATGTGTAGCCTGCAGATGGTTGGGTCTTTTGTTGTTGTACTGTGCAGTAGTTAGGCAGCCAGGCAGGTCGGTCGGACTCTTACCATAAAGCACGTGGTTTACAGACAGTACGGAGATCAGAAGTGCTGTAATCTGATAAGACTAACATTGACACTGTAGCCTGCACAGAAAGGTATTAATGTAGGGCACAAGAAAACTGCTGAAATTCTTTATAAGGAAATTACCCGCATGTGAGATTGGTACATTTGGGAGTTTTTTTTGTGTGATTACAGTTTCTTTAAAAAAGTTAGGCCTGTGATAGAGAGTCTGACACACCTCCTCAGCATGCTTTTCTGTGGGAGGAGGCCGAGAGAGCGGAAGGAGGAGGAGGAGGAGGAGGAGGAGGAGGAGGAGGAGGAGGAGGAGGAGTGGTTGGAATAACTGTAATCTGACTCCTACTTTCATTTTGCCCGTCCTTTCTATTTACTAGCCAAACCCACCGGGGGTTAAAGGTCACATTCTTCCCCCCGCGCTGCTTCTCCAATTGGTCGATCCACGTCAGGTTGAGTTGACTTCCTATTTCCTGTTCAGGAAGGCTTTTGTTTTTGCTCTAGTGTTTGAAGGCTAACGGGAATGCCCAGGCTAACACGCTCGCAGACGCACACACGAACAGACATCTGTGGCTCGACAGGATATTGTAAAACATGATCTCATGCAGAGGCATCACCCAGATCTCTGCAGCAACGGTTTAATGAGCTCTCAGCCTGATTAACTGCTACACAGGCGCCAAAGGGGTCAACTTCTTTACTTCTTTGTTCCCTGCAGGTTTGATTATTCATCTGTCGTTAAACTCATCCTTCAGATAGACAAAAACTTAAGTGTGTTAGTGAAGTTTCCATTTTTTCACATTGAAGCCATTTAGAGGCCTAACTGGGCAGAAATTGATATGTGGAGATAGAGAAAGTAAATGGAGCACTTAGAGAGAGATATTCAACAACAAGTCTGTGTGGGAACGGAAAGAGCTTAGTTGGTGGTCTGTGGTGAAACGCAGAAATAAGACATTAAACTGCAAGAGGAGGAGTCAAAAGAGCATATAGCTAACTCGATCCACTGATTGAATGCACTTTTATGAAAAAAACATGCAGTGACTCAGTTTTGCTGTTTGGTTTCACAGCAGAATGCTTCACCTATAGTGTCATCTGCTATAATGGATGACGGACATCTGGTTCTCTGTTTTATACTTTATAAACATGCCTGTGACTGTTCTGTTTTTCTCTAATTGTAAGTTAATGTTGTTCTAATGCTACGGGGAAGCCTGTAGATATTAGTGGTACTCAGATCTTAAGTAAAAGCACAAATTAAAGAACACAAAAATACTCCATTACAAGTAAGTTATGCATTTAAAATCCTTCTCAAGTAAAAGTATATAAGTATTATCGGGGAAATTTACTTAAAGTATCAAAAGTACTAGTTCTTTATAAAAATGGCCCGTGTAACTGATATGTTATATGTAACATTATTAGACTGTTATTACTGATGCAGCAATGTGTAATACGTACCGCTTGACTGTTGTCGCTGCTCGAAGTGGAGCTAGTTTTAACTATGTTATACACATTTCGGGAGTTCAGTGCAGTAGTTCCCAACCTGAGGGTTGGGCCCCTCCAAGGGGTCACAAGATCAATCTGAAGCAGTCATGAGATGATGAATTTGGCTTTTCTCTCATTTTTGTTTCTTTTTTTGTGAAATATCAGATGAATTTACCTCTTTTGGCCTCAAAGAGATGTTTAGAGGGGAAATGACTCTCTGGTGGAACTGCTAACAACCCATAGACATCTGAAACATGACATAGTACCCCAACTAGATGCTGGTTTTTAAGGGGTCACCATCCAAAAAAGTTGGAGACCAGTGGTTAAATCTGCTTTTTCCAAATGTGTTTTTATGTAAAATATTAATCTGAAAAGTAAGATAAATGGAGTGGAGTGTAAATATAAATTTGCAGATAATTACATTACCACTAGATTGCGGATGTTGTTACAGCTCAGGGAAAGAACATAGAAGTTGCTACTTGTTACAAATATCTGGGTGTTTGGCTTGATGAGTGTCTTTAGCAACATGTTGAAAACCTTGTTAAGCAACAGAGACTGAAGTTTGGCTTTTTTTTTTAGACAAGCTTCTCTTTAGAAGCTTTAAAGTCACCATTTTAAAGCCATTCTGGGCAATTTACTGTCTTATCTCTGCAAATTTATTTCACAGGATTCATCACCCAATCATTATGAGATCACATGACACATATCTGCTGACTCCATTCTTAATTGTGCCTGTTCTTGGCCTTAATCTTTTGTATTGTATTGTTTTGTCTGCATCTTTTTATGCTGCTGTTGCAAAAGACATTTCCAACCTCAATGTGGCTTACCGGCTAAAGGTAAATAAAGGTAAAATAATTTTGTTAATAAGGTTGTGTTGTTTTTTTTCCCCACCACAGCCAACCTGCACCTTCCCTCAGCCCCAGCAGCAGCTGTTCACCTCCAGAGAGATGGCTCATCCTTCCCGGGGAGCCGGTTCCTCTCGGCGTGGTCGAGGCACCTCGTGTTTGCATGCCTCTAGGAGCTGCGGCGGCATTTCCTCTCACAACCGAGGAGGCGACACTGAGATGCTGGAGCGGATTCTGGAGAAGCCAAAACTGGTGGTGGTAGAGGAGCCCAAGGAGAGAGGCATGAGGTTTCGCTACGAATGTGAGGGACGCTCGGCTGGCAGTATCCTGGGGACGTCCAGCACTGAAACCAACAAGACTCAGCCTACGATAGAGGTAAACACATTACAGTTAAATTTGTTTTCAGTTTTGGACCTTAAAGGGGGTTTACTAGCTCTTGAAGACGGTTGGAGAGGTTTTAACCACAGTTGATTTTGTTTGGTGTGTACACTTGAACCCCCTGTGCAGACGGGTGGAGCTGGAAGGATGTGGGCTGTTAAGAGTCAATTAGAAAGTCCCCACAAATCCCAGCTCAAGCGTGATCAAAGACGGGCGGTTCATCCCCTGCCTGCATACTAACAAACAGTCCTACACATTCATCTTCAACTTATACAAAAACCATCACACAATGAGGACGACATTTGAGGTCCGTGGAGATTTTAACAGTGAAAAATCAGTGGGGCTCTGCAATTTCTATAAACGAAATTGAGTTATTTAAGTACCCCAGGCACTGGTGATGAGATTATTTTTTTAAATCCCGGTGAAATGATTATTATCCATTGGGGGAAAAAAAGGTTCCTAAACGGGTCCGTGATATCACACAGAAAAAAGGAGTGGAATGTTAAAATGCTAAATATATGCACAAATGCAGCATAACCAAATACAAAAAAGGTTTGGATTAGCAGCTGAATTGCAACAGCTTTGCACTCTTCCTCAGGCAGCATCTGCTGCATATTTTAATATTTAGCTAAAATGTTCTCACTTTTCTGAATTTGACGGCTCCTCCTTTTTCTTCTTCTGTTTATTAGAAATGATTATATCACCATGTGGCAACACTTCCTGAATAACAGTAAATCACTTAGCATGTCATGTTTTGTGTGTGTGTGATTGTTTTTGTTTGTCTATGTGTCCCAGATTAGATTTTAACATGCATACCTGTGGAAAGGATGCATCTCAGCAATGCATAGTCATTTTTCAAGATTTGCCAATGAGGGTGCCATTATTTCAAGTGGAAACAAGATGTTTGTTCTAAATCAGCTGCGGGTGATGATGTATTTACTGCTGCCTTCTGTTTATCTCTTCTTCCAACTTCTCTGTTTCATCTTCCTGTCGCATTCTCTCTTTCAGATTCAAGGTCCCATTGACCACTTAAAGAGGGTCACAGTCACAGCGTCCTTGGTGACCAAAGACCTCCCACACCGGCCTCACCCCCACTGCCTCGTGGGTAAAGACTGCCCAAATGGTTCAGGAATCTGTGTGGTCACGCTCAATCCTCAGAGCAGTCGACGCCACAGGTGTGCATCCATCTCATTTATCTCTTAAGACACCATAACATCGTTCTTGCCTTTGCTTTTCACCAATTATCCTTTCCTTCACCACCACTGAACATACAAAATGTCCTGACAAAATGTGTTTTTCTTCTTCCCTTCTTGCACTCTTGCAGCTTTGCTAACCTTGGTATCCAGTGTGTGAGGAGGAAAGAGCTGGATGTTTCACTTCAGAAGAGGAGAAGCCAAAATATCGACCCCTTTCAAAGTAAGATGGATCCTAACACACACACACACACCTCATCAGAACTTAATTCATTTAAGTTTAATCTTTCTAGACATCCATATCATACCTTTTAGATTTAAATATGATGCAATTTTCTTTTCCTCACTGTTAAATTTATTGTGACTCATGATTGATTTTTGTGTCTTTTCATCCCTCAGCTGGTCACTCAAAGGGCATTGAAGACATGGACATGAATGCCGTGCGTCTGTGTTTTCAGTGTGAGCTCGAGTGGGACGACGGCAGAAAAGACTGTCTGAGCCCAGTGGTGTCCAACCCCATATATGACAAGAGTAAGATATCTCCAAACACCCACTTGTGACTCTTGACCACAGCATAACCAACCGCGCCAAAAATATGTAAATGTATTTCCTGATTCTTACGCATTGTTTGTTTGTTTTTGTTCCACAGAGGCCACGACTACATCACAGCTGAAGATCAGCTGTTTGAACCTGGAGCGAGGTCCCTGCACCGGCAAGACTGAGATCTACATGTTGTGTGATAAAGTGCAGAAAGGTAAGAGATTTATTTGTGTCAATTAGGGTGGACAAGATGAGGCTCACACAGCAGAGTACATGGGACAAGCTCCATTTTCAGTTCAGGACTTAAGTGTATAAAACATCCTCTGCTGAGTCAGATACATACCACACCAAACGGCAGACATTTAGAGTATGTTAATGATGTGACTCATCGTCTCTAATCTCCCAAAATGTAGTTAACAACTATTAAAACACTGTGCTGTTGATATAAAATAATGTATACTTTTGTGATGTAATGTGTGAGCAGTTTTTTTTTTTTTAGGCTTAGCTTATTTCTTATGTTCAGTTTTTGTTGATTTCTGATTAATCTCAGAGTATTTTGACTGCCATAGCACATATCCAGTTATAGTATTTTTCAGTCATTGTTGAACAGGGTCTCTTTTATCATGGGGTTTTGCACACTGTGTGTTGTCTTCATTTTTGAGACATTTTCCCATCCATTTTTTACCAGTGTTTGAAATTGATAAATAAGCAATTCAGGCAGCAGCTCTTTGGCCTCTGTAAGTTGCCTAGTGCTGATTAGGAAACTCATTTTTAATATGGTATTTGCTATATAGCAGAACTTGTACTCAACTTGAGTCGATGCCATTGTGAATGTCATTTACAGTAGTTGCGGCCTGACTTGCTGGTGTGTGTTGAAAGTGTTTACTGCAAGATTCTTGTAGTGAAAGGTGTTTCTGTTATTTTGTCCACCCCTGTAGAAAGAATATTAACATCATTAATGAATGTTAAGCGTTATGAACTTGACTTGAGGCTAAGGTAGACACTTAGTATGGTCCTGATAATAGAAGATATAAATAGCAGGAACACAGGACAGCACTTGGACTTGTCATTCAAAAATTGAAATTAGGATAAAAAATAATCCTATATTCTCAGCTTTGGCAATAATTATCAGGTGTCTCATTTCTCTTGATTAACGTGGCTCTGTGGGTTGTCACTGATCCAAAGATGACATAGAGATCATCTTCAGACGAGGGTCGTGGAAGGCGAGTGGGGAGTTTGCCCAGACAGACGTGCACCGGCAGATTGCCATCGTGTTCAAGACTCCACCCTACCAGGACCAGAACATCACAGAGGAGGTGGAAGTCAGCGTCGCTCTGCGTCGCCTCTCGGACCAGATGGAGAGCGAGCCCGTTAGCTTCACGTACCTGCCACACAACCCAGGTCAGTCAGGACTGTACACTGAGCTTTCTGGTCTGCAGGGTTATTGATGGCAGTGTCAGCTTTAATGGAGGAAGTCTAGTTAAATTCTAAGCCAGAAACCGTAACAGCAAGTTAATTGACGTTTTTCTGTCCTCATTTCAGATCCATACGAGGTGAAGCGGAAGATAAAGATAAAGTCAGACATCAGCTTCAGAGAGAAACCTTGTGCGACAGGTGAGGCTTGAATATCGTCCTTCCTTGTCTTTCTTTTGATATAAACTTATAGAGGCAGTTAGGATGTAAACTGGTTCAGACACAAAAGTTTCTTGTGTCTGTCAGACTGCTTGTCTGTATATGCCTTTTTGCACAGCAGACCTGTTTACATGGAAAAGGAAAAGCACAGGTGTTAACATTAATGACGGCTCTGTTCTATTAAAGCTGGGCAGACCCTGTGCATTTTATTAATCTTACACGTTGTGTTGATTGACGCTACACATTTTTAATCGATCTTTCTGCACGGCCACAACCTAAAACTTTTATTCTCACACTGAATATACTGTAAGCACAGAACCACAGGTCGGTTTTGTTCATCGACAATTCCAGTAAAGTTTATTCAAACCAAATGGCTGTGCCCTTAACAAAAGAGAGAAAGGCAGCTTTTCTTTATGCAATTCTGTTTAATGGAAAGTAAGGTGGGCCAGGTGGAAAATTGGACTGTGGAACTGCAAGACAGCCGACCAAAATGTCTGACCTGCCCGACTTCCATCCAGTTGTCCGGGAGCCAGATCATTGATCGTTCAGACAATTAATCAGGCATTGTGACCCCTCCTCAAACTGCACAGACAGACGACAGCCAATCGTGCAGAAAGTCATCCTGATTATAAAATGACTTGAGGCTAATATCGGGCTTTTTCCGCACAGTGTCTTGCCAGTAAGTCGTGAGTGTGAGCCAGCATTCACGATACCAGGACCCTGTTATTATTAAAACTTGTGCTTTTCCTGCTGTAGCGAGTCAAAATGTCTGCTGTGAAAATGGCCCATTAGAAGTAATTTTCTTTCCTTTGGTAAATAATTTAAGTGTGGACAATGACAAATTGTTGTTGTTATAAACCCACATTGAGATGTGTGGAGTACAGAAAAACAGATTGCTTTTCAACACACTATTACAACAGGGTTTTAAGAAGGATCCATAATGCCCTGCAACAAATGTAGGTCTTGAGGTAAATGAGAAATAAGGGTAGATTATAACCCCTCTTTCTGTTCAAGGATGAATAGAGAGACAGGGTTATTTACATGAATGTTACAATTCCCTGTCTACTCATCATCATAATAAAATGTCACATGATGAGTAGACTTTAACTGTAACCAGATGATAACGTGACATTTGCCCAAACAGAAATATGAATGAAGTAATCAGACTGTCACATATACAGTTAATGTGACAGTCTATAATTTGTATTATATGTACATACATAGATACTGAAGTAGAATGAAATAAAGTTCAAAAAAGGTGCAGGGTACCAGTTACAATGTCCCAGGCTACAAGCAATTTTGTAACTGTACAGTGGCCTACATCTACACTCAGTGTCCAGTTTATTAGGTACACCTAGCTAAAACTAATGCAGTCTAATACAACAGCCTGTAATAAATCCTGCCTTCATGAAGGTTGTGATTTCTGTTGAGGTGTTGATTCAATTTTCTGATCATTTTGGAGGATGACGTTTGTTGTGCTAAACTGTAATGCATTATACGGAGAGGTGTTTCTGTTATTTAGCCTACCATCATGGGGTGGACAAATGTTCTGTCAGTATAATGCAATGCAGTTAAACAGCTCCACAAAAGCCTCCAAAATGAAGTTGAATCAACACCTCTCAAAGAGTTTAAAGAAAAACGGAACATTCCTTGTAGGGTTGTTGTATCAGACTGAATTAGTTTTAGCGAGGCGTTTTGTCAAACATTTAAATAATAAAGGTTCAAACAGCAAGCATCATGTGTCCTGATCCAAGTATAAAGTTCTCTACCTTATAACTGGCCTTTTATCATATTTCTAACAGGTTTTTATTTGCTTTGTAACACAATCCGTTTCCTCTCCTGCAGCAGAAAGTGCACCTGCAGCAGAGCAGCCCTTCCACTTCCCGCAACCTCTACCCATGATGTCTCCAGACGAGAGGCTTTGTTCTCCCCAGCCTGTGGCTTCTGCTTTAGGGGAAATGTGTTACGAGCCCCAGGACTCAAGCAATGCCACCGATGCAACGACCATCTTAAATCAGTTGCTAGAAAATCCTGTAATATGGGAAATGATTGAGCCGTCCCTGATCTCTGGCTTTGAAGAGGAGGCCAACATGGATGTGAACTTTAACCAGAACTTTGGCTCGTACCATCAAGACTTTTCCCATTACAGTGACTTGCAGTTCAACATGCTCGTCAATGAGAGCCAGACTCCGCAGTCAGAGGCACAGGACAGCCCCTCCAACATGGTTCAGGTGAAGACAGAAGAGGAGTTGTGAGGATGGGATAGACATGATCACGGAGTGCTCTTACACACCCTTTCTGTCCACTTTAAAACCATAATTAGACATTTTGGGAAATACACTTATACGCTGTTTCTCGGAGACTTAGATGAGAAGGTTGATACCTCTCATGTCTACATGGTAAATATGAAGCTGGAGCCAGCAACCGCTTAGCTTAGCACAAAGACTGGAAGCAGTGGGAAACAGCTAGCCTGGCTCTGTTCAGTAGTTACAAAATCTTCCTACCAGCACCTCTGGTGATGTCTTTTCCGGGTGCAGTGACATAGACCTGATGTCATCTTGAGACTCCAGGAAGTCCCTGCAAGAAATGGCCAGCAAATAAACCCCAGGAAAACGACAACTTAGTGATTTTACATTTAGGTTTTTGTACAATGAAAAAAACACAATATACGTGTTACTGAGTGAGCTTTAGAGGTGCCGGTAGCCAGATTTGGTTACCTTTGGACAGAGCCAGGCTAGCTATTTCCAGTATTTGTAATAAGCTAACTATCTGCTAGCTTCAACTTCATATTTGGCAAGAAAGCGAATAAGCGTATTTCCCAAAATGTAGAACTTCTCTCGTAACCCTTCTCGATTTAGACCCAAACAAGATTATGTTGTCCCAAATCCAAAATGAAACGTTTGTAGACTCATGAGGTTTCACAACTCAGCAGCACTGTTGCCCTCTCACTAACCACATATCTTTGTCCTATCGCCTTGCTGGTCAAGGCTTTAGCAACCAGGAGCAGGTTAACATTCCTACATAGTTTCCCAGAAATGCTGCTAGCATTAATCTTCAAGCTTCAGGTCAGAGGAAGGTGATTCTGCGTGGAGCTTAAAAAGAGAACTCATGAACATATATTTAACTTGTGAATAGTAGAAAAACATCCATAAATTGCATAAAAAGTAAATCATTGAGGTAAGACATTACCTGTCATGTAATGTTTGTGTAAGGTCTGTTTTGTTTGCTTCAATATGATTTTATGGGAAACGACCTGACTTAAACTAGAAGTTGATTTTAGTTTTAAAACAGAAAGTCTCAAGTAGAGTAGTTTCAGATCTGTTATTCACATTGTTCTTGTCTGTTGATGTGACCGTCGCACGGGCTGGCTTGTTTAATATTTACTCGACTTAAATGCAATAGAAACCAGTCCACCTATTCATTGTTGTCTGTGTCAGTTCCTTTTGTTCTGTAGTTTCACTCTCGTGCCAAGCATTCAAATTTCCACTCGCAGCTTGTCACGAGTCTAACTCCGCTCCCTCGCTGTAGCACTGTAGTGTCAATATTTCAGAAAAGACTAAATAAAATGTCAGTCTGTTATTTCTGTCGTGTTGTTACTTCCCCTGAAACTGACTACTGCTTTTGTGGTGATTTGTTTGTATATTTGTCACTTGCAGAGTGAAAAAAAGGGAAGAAGACACTTTTGAATGTGACCTATCTTTAGCTGCCTGCCTACACACATTCCTAACCTGCTTGCTCACTTATAAAAACAATGAATCTAAGCAACAACTATTTTTTTTTATGCTTTTCACATGGAGTTTTAAATGTCAGCAATGTCACAAGACAATCTTGAATGACTTGTTTGGCTTGGAAATTAGAAACGTTCACATAAAGTGTCCTAAGTTATTTAGGGTTATCAGACAACTGGTCTGTTTAGTCATAGCATCTTAACCTCACACAAGCAACACTAAGCCTTTTTAGTCCCAAAATTTGGCTTTCACCTCTTACAGTAATCCAGGCTGAAAAAATTCTCTATTTCTCCTTTCAGTTTGTGTGGTCTCTGCTGAGTATTTTGTAAGGCCACATGCTTATTGGGAAACTTGTAATGCTACAGAAACTTTCATAGATTGAGACAGACAACCTTCATTTCAAAATGTCAAATGTTTCTTTCATCAACGTCCAAATTAAAGTTTGTGTGCACATTTTTAGTGTGTTTTCTTAAAGTTATAATTCTTAAACCAAACCTAGTTTTTGATACTTTTTATGGTCTGCTTGTTTTCTAGCAATGTTCATTCAATGTAATTTATATGCTAGAATTTCCTCTAAAGTGGTTTTTATTGTTAGTGGCGGAGTCCGCCATTGATTCAAATTGCCTTCACAAACATACACTGGTTGCTTTTCAGTTGTATTTCTGATAAAGTAGCTGTTCAAGCAGTGTTTGCTAGATTGATAGATTTATTTAATATAACTTTAATGATTATTTTCAGTATCTGTTTAATTGTTTAGCCTATACACTATCAAACTGTGGAAGAACATGCATCCAATGTTCCTAGAGTTCAAGGTGATTGTTTTGTCCAAAATCCAAAGATGCACATCTTAAAATTATGTAAAACTAGCAAATCTTCACATTTAAGAAGTTGAAACCAGTACCTGCTTGGCACTTTTGCTTCCTAAGTTACTTAAACAATAAGCAGAATTGGTGCCGAATCATTTTCTGTCAATTAGTGGACTAACTGTTTCAGCTCTAGTGATCATAACTTCACTTTGTTCACTTTCTCACCCACAAACCTGTTTTTACCAAGCAGTAAGCAAACAATGGTGGCAGCTATGTAGTTTTAATATGTAACATTCTCACTCGTCCATCTGTACACCTGGTTACCTCATGTGCTGCTGGTAGGAGTGTGTTGGTTTGAGCAGGTGTTACCTTTTCTGGCTCTGCCCGTCACTGTTGACTTGAACTGAACAAATAGCTTACAGCCACTGGGAAACTCCACACTGGGCTGGTTTCCATCTAGCCATTCATCTAGTGTACACAAAGAGATACAAATGATTTCCTGTGAAATGGTACCACCATACCCTGCTGCTAGGACTCGTCCGGACATGTCCACACTATCAGATTTAACACATGGTCATCCTCTCTGCTCAAGGCAGAAGAAAAGTGGTGGTTTAATCATTTCCTTTCAGGTTCATTTGTATAAAAGATTTGTTTTGCGCTGAGATTTTAGCATGAACAGCGGTACCCACACATTTTTAAGGGAATAGTTCCACCTTTTGGGAAATGCGCTTTTTTGCTGAGCGTTGCATGAGAAGACTGATGAATATGAAGCTGCAGCCACTTTGCATAAAGACTGGGAACAGCTTGCGTGGTTCTTTCCAAAGGTAACTAAATCTACCTACCACTTACTGCGGGCAGCCAAGAAATAGTTTGGTACATAACCATGTCGTTGTTACACTTCTACGGAACAAACAACACAATGTGTTAGAGTTTCTGGCAGGTGGATTGTGTTACCTTCAGACAGAGCCAGGCCAGCTGTTTACCTGTTTCCAGTAAAACATGACCGTGGTATCAATAAGCTTATTTCCCTAAATGTCGAACTATTCCTTTAAAGCTGAGGTTTTCAAATTAGGAGGTTCCAAACAGTTTCAGGGGAGACTCAGTGAATGGAAGTGAAAACATATTACATTATTAATCAAGGAGATCACACAGAATAGCCTAAAGGTGTGTGATTTGGTTAAAGACATAGTTCAGAGATACAGTGGTTTTGGAGAATTTTACAGTTTTTCCCACTTTCCCAGAGTAAGAAACTAATAAATGTCTTAGGACAGACCCTTTTTATGTATTTAGTGAAGTCAAACAGAAATATTACGTTATCTTGGGTCAATTGTTGAGTGTCTATGGGGTCAAATAATTATGATCTCATATATACATACACACACACCTACACATATACAGTCACACGCGCACATACATATATATATAAATGTACACTCACACACACACACGTACACACACATAAATACACTTACACATATATATATACACACAAAAATATATACACTCAATTATACATGTATACACACATATACATACAGATGCATATGCACATATATAAAGATACACACACTATATACATACACACACGTATACACACAGTTATACAGATATATACACACATACAGAAATATATACATATATAAACACACATACAAGTGTGTATATATATACACACACACAAATATACACACATACACATAAAAAGACACAAACATATACATACACATGTATACACACACACACACACATATATAAATATATACATATATACAAACATACACTTAAACATACATAGACATATGTGTACACAAACATACATATATACTGTACATACAGGCATAAATATATACATATAAACACACCCAAATATACATATATAGACACACACACACACGCGCATACATATACACATACAAACACAAACACACATATATATACACACATACATACATACACACACACACACACACACACACACATCTAAAAATACATACATGCATATATATACACACACAAACACATATACGAATATAGATACTTATATAAACATATACACATAAATACATTCATATGTATTGTACACACACACAGAATTATACATACATACACACACACAAACATATAGACATATACATAAACATACATACAGACATAAATACATACATGCACAAATATACATATATATGTACACATAAACACATACAAACATATATGCATACATACACATAAACATATGTACACACGTATATACATACACAGATTTATATACAAAAACACAAACATACACATACATATACACATATATACATACATACACAGATATACACACACACACACACATCTAAAAATACATACATGCATATATATACACACACAAACACATATATACACTTACAAATATAGATACTTATATATACACATACATAAAAACATATACACATAAATACATACATACACACATATACACATGTATTGTACACGCATATATACACACACACAATTATACATATATACACATAAACATACATAAATACATACATGCACAAATATACATATATATGTACACATAAACATATATACACACAAACAAACATATATGCATACATACACATAAACATATGTACACACGTATATACATACACAGATTTATATACAAAAACACAACATACATGTATATAAATACCCACACGCATATATACATACAAATATACACATGCACATATATACACACACATACATTTATTTATATATGTACACAAATATATACACACAAACACATCTATACATACACACATAAATACACATACATATATATATATACACACGCCTATATATAGACACAAACATACATACATATATACATACAGGCATATGTGCATAAATATATTTACACATATACATTTATACACCTGGACATACACATGTATGTACACATATATACACACACAAATATATACAGACATATTTATACATACACGTATGTGTGTGTATACATACACACACACACACACGCATATATACGAACATACACACACACATACATGCACTTATATACATACATATACACATGTACACACACAAACATATACATACACATATAAATGGTAAATGGACTGGATTTATATAGCGCTTTTCTACCTTAGCGGACAAAGTGCTTTAAAGTTTGCCTCTCATTCACACTCACATTCATACGCAGATGACAGCAGAGCTGCCATGTAGGGCGCTGACCTGACTCATCAGGAGCAACTCAGGGGTACAGTGTCTTGCTCGAGGACACTTCGACATGGGCTGGCAGAAGCCGGGATCGAACAGACGACTTTCTGATTGGAGGACGACCCGCTCTGCCACTAAGCCACAGCCGCCCCCACAGCCGTTTGTATATAAACATACACACACACATATATATATATATATATACATACATACACACATTCATACACACACACACACACACACACACATATAGATGCACACACACACACACACATATATACAAACACTTGTGTATACCAAAATATACATAGTATCTACACACCCAATTATACATGCATACATATATATACACACATATATACACACACACACACATCTAAAAATACATACATGCATATATATATACACACACACACACACAAACACATATATACACTTACATATACAAATATAGATACTTATATATACACACATACATAAACATATACACATAAATACATACATGCACAAATATACATATATATGTACACATAAACATACACATACAAACATATATGCATACATACACATAAACATATATGTACACACGTATATACATACACGGATTTATATACAAAAACACAAACATACATGTATATAAATACCCACACGCATATATACACACATACATTTATATATGTACACAAATATATACACACAAACACATCTATACATACACACATAAACGTATATATAAATAAACATACGTATACATACACACATATAAATACACATACACACATAAATACACACACGCCTATATATAGACACAAACATACATACATATATACATACAGGCATATGTGCATACATATATTTACACATACATACATTTATACACCTGGACATACACATGCATGTACACACACAAATACATACAGACATATTTATACATACATGTATGTGTGTGTATACACATACATACACACACACACACACACACACACTTGTGTATACCAAAATATACACACACATATATAGCATCTACACACACACACACAGTGTTGGGGAGTAACGGAATACATGTGCGTTACGTATTCAGAATACAAATTATGAGTAACCGTATTCTGTTATAGTTACAATTTTACTACTTTGATGAAATCAATGGATTACATGACGGTACGAGTTTATTCACTTTCTAAATAAATTAAGGCAACTCTATGCATTTTCCAGAAGTCACAATATAAATAATAAAAATAATAATGTGCGGTTTGCGTTTTGACAAACTGATCAGTCACAATGGAGTTGGAAGAAGAGCAGCGGGAGCTACAGGTAGAGATGGAGCCAGAACAACAGAGTCAGGGCAAGAACGCGTATTGACATATTTCTCATGTCTGTGAGGCAAGTATAGCCTACACGCTGATATATATATATATATATATATATATATACACACACACACACACACACACACACACGCTCCCACGCCTCCATATCTGTCTGCTATATTTGCTTATTATTTATTAAATACAGGTAATCTGTTGATGTAACTGATTAAAATTAAGATTCAATTTATATGAAATGAAATTAACTTTAAAGAAAAGTTTTGTTTTGTAGAAAGCCTAAAATAATTTCTGACTCACGCCAGGTCTTCTGACATGACGAGTCCAAGCTTCCAAATGCTGTTCACTTTACATATTCAACATATTTTAAATTTAAAAAAAAATATTTAAACATAAATATGTAACTAAATACTTTTTTTTTTTAAATCGCTACAACAAGTATAGTAGCCTGCAGTACAGAGCAATTGTCGGATCGGGATTTGAGCAGGTGAGCGGTTCATGAGTGGATTTTGCTGTCAATGCAGAAATAAGCCGTACCTTTTATATTTGCAATTTTTTTGTCTACATTACTACTAGTATTATATTACTACTAATAAAACCGATCTCTGGGGACCCAAAAAGTGTGTTAGAATCATCAAGTATTCAGAATACGTTACTCAGCTTGAGTAATGTAACGGAATACATTTTTGGGCATGTATTCTGTAACTGAATAAATTTTGAAAGTATCCTTCCCAACACAGTATATACATACATACATATACACACACTTAAACATACAAATATGTACACAAACATACATATATATGTATACACACACACAGATACATACGTATACACACACGCATATATAAACACATAATTATACACATACATATTATACCGTATATGCACATACTATTATAACATGATATAGTAGACTATAGTGCAGTATAATATAGTATGGGATATAAAGTATAAGGTGAAATGTAGATATAGTATGACATAATGTACAACAATATAGCTCAGAATCAGCTGTATAAGTATAGAATAGGATTAGGCAGGAAGACAAAACAAGTGAGGGAGCAATTCTCTCCTCAAAGTCCACATTCAGAGAAGATTGATGTGCACCTGAGACTTTCACTGTGGTGAGTGGTTATTGCATAAATGTGAGTTAAGTATTTGCCAAAATGTATTTTATAAAAAGGTAAAACAGACTTCCTTCCAGTATTCCCGTTATTATATCAGGCTATTAAGTGTTTCTCAGTGAAAAATAAAATACCGGTTTCAGAATGTAAGCATGAAACTCTACTTCATGGTTTGTGATTTGCAGAGGTGTCTGTTTGTTTGTGGAGACTCTGGGGAATACTGAGCACACAGGATGAGTCATGTGGGGTGGAAACAATCAAATATTGAAATGAATATATGGAGAGATTTATTCAGGGGGCTTGTACAGTTTGCCCTCAGAAAGGGGAGGTTAAAATTTCATTTGGATCACTCAGATGAAGTCACACCGGCTCTGTCAGGTGATCACAACTGTTTACCAGATACTTACTGGTAAATCGAATACATTCTGGTAAATAATCAGTGGTGGAAGAAGTACTCTTTAATATATGTCACTAAAGTAAAAGTAGAAACACCACAGTGTAGAAGTACTGTTACTGTTGGTAAACGTCCTGCACTCAATTTTACAAAAATGATTTGCATCAAAAGTACTCATTATGCAGAATGGCCCATGTAATGGATTATAATTATTGATGCAGTCATGTTCATCACTTTGTTGCAGCTGGTAAAGGTTGGGCTAATTTTGAATACTTTATATACTGCTGGGTAGCTTATGAATTTACTCTTGGGAGTTCAATAAAGTCTTATCTTAACCTATAAGAATACATCATAATTTATTTGCTGATTATATTTAATATTATCAATCTCAATCTGGAAAGTGACTAGTAACTAAAATAATAAAATGTATGTAGGGGAGTTGAGTTGTAGTGGAGTAGAAGTACAAAGTAGCAGAAAATGAAAATACTAAAGGAAAGTACAAGTACCTCAAAATTTTACTTAAGTACACTATTATTTAAAGTGGTGGAAAGTAACTGGCACCATGCTGTCCTGTACAAGTAGGTGATATGGATAACAGATAAAGAACTCAAATTAATAACTAAGACTTTCTGAGGACCTTTTTAAAACCAACTTAAGAAACTGAAGACATATTTGATCTAATGTAAGCAGCCGCTTGACCATGAAGAGCTCTATAAGTGATCACAACCTTGAACCTCAAAGAGAAAGCAACATTTTCCTTTCCATCTTCGCTTGAGACACAATGATCCTTAGTTTTGAAATGTTTCTCAGCTGGAAAAAACTGGACAAAAACACTTCACATGTTGGTCCAGAGTCAGAGCCTGGTCTGTATATAGTGACTCCTACATTTTTTTTTTATTGAGATTAGGCACTTATTTAAAAACAGACAATTTAGCTACATTTTGAAGCTTAAATGAGATATATAATTCAGGATGCTGACATTAACTAGGTATAATGTTTATCATGTTCAACATCTTAGTTTAGCATATTAGCATGCTAATATTTGCTGATCAGCACTAAACGCAAAATACAGCTGAGAATGAAATTGGTGAGGAGGCACCTACCAAATAATAAATATTTACACAAGTAAAGACAAACAGGGATGACAGAGAAATGATGTGTGAATCACAGGCCGGCCAAAAGTAGCTGCAGCAATGATCAATGTCACCTCTCCACAGATGGAAGTTGTTGGCAAATGATTAGTTGGAAAGATGTGACACAGACAGCTCACACATGGTCACCCATTGCTCTGCATGGCCTGATCTTAAGTGGGGGAAAAAGGAGGTCAAACATCACTAACTTTTAGTTTCACTCAGGGGAGTGAAGATGAACCAGCCAGATGTTCCTCTACAAATCTGTCTGCCAGCAGAGAAAAATCACCAAATTTGGCATGTGTCAGTTTCAGAGTTTGTTATTGTTAATATGGATGATTTGCTAACCACGTACACTATTCTAAAGGGTAATTCCAGGCTGTGGTTATATCTATATAAGGAGAGAATCTTTCTGTTTACAGGTGCCAGGTATCTTTTTTTCCCTCTGTTTGCGAGGATACAACACCCACGGGAGTCCCCACACCAGTTGGGACTCCCCATGTTACCATAATAGCATGCTGCAACCACAAAGCTACACAACACCATCTACAACCGATACAGATCAGAAAGAAGTGTTGAAAGCGAAACCAGGCGAGAAACAACATTTTTTATAAAATCAACTCGAGCACCATGTAAGGAACTTAGCTGCATTAGAGTTGTCTTCATGGACTGATGTGTAGTTTATTACAACACTGTTTGTTTTTATGGCATTACTACCCCATCATCTCTAACAAGGAAATGCTCAGAAAACAGTATTTTCACAGTTTTTGTAGCTATAACACATTCAACTGCTGACCACAGATGGATAAGTGGTGTTGGTTATATGGTTTAACGGATGGGTCTGATTAATGTCTGGGGTTCTTCAGGTGTAACTTGATTTTAATAAAACTAATAAGGCTCCATAATTCAAACAAGTCATAATCTCTCACTCTATTAATTGGCGACTTTACTCATTTAAAGCCTTTTGGCTCCATCTATTGGGGAAACATGCATAACATGTCCTAGGTTTACAGTACAACCTCAAAGGCAGAAAAACACATATTCACATATTGTACGTTAAGGCATTAAGGAACAGTTTGACATTTTGGGAAAAATGCTTATTTTCTGTCTTGTCAAGAGATGATGAAAAGTACCAACATAACAATGTAAAAGTACTCCATTACAAGTAAATCTTAATTAAAAGTACATAAATATTGTGAGCAAAATTAACTATAAGTATCAAAAGTAAAAGTATTCATTATTCAGTACAGTGGCGTATTCAGAATTCCAAATAAAAAAGGGCACCAGAACGCAGAAAGTGGTAAAACACCACCCTAACAGGGCATTTCACCATGTTTTATGTACCACCGGGGCATCCAAGGGGGCACTTTTGCTGTTTTTTTCCCCCACCAGTGATGCAGTAGGAGGGCTTTGTCAGTTTTATTACTGCGTATAATATTGTGTGATTACTATTGAAGATGTGTTAACATATAAACAGCACTCTAATGTTAATGTAGCTGGTCAGATAATTGTAACTATTTTATATACTTTTGGATAGTCTAATCTTTAACAATGCATCACATTTTATCAAGTGTTCATAGCATAGACTGAATGCGTGTTAACTTTTAATTTAGCTTTAGTAAGTAGCTAATTACTAAAGCGGTTAGATAAATGTAGTGAACAAGGACAATATTTTCCTCTGGAATTTAGTGAAGTAGAACTATAAAGCAGCGTTAAATGGAGAAATAAAGTACAGTACTTGACTAAATGTACTTTGTTACTTTCCACCCCTGCACATGTGAATCCCTACCAAGTGAAATACAAAACTGTATGACTTACATCCCCTTCACACATATTATTTTGCTAACTTGTCAGTGTGTATATGCCCAGTGGTCTGCTTTGCAAGGCATGGATATGTAAGGGCATATTTGCTAGTATTTTAGTAACAATGTGGTGTTAAAACTTTTACAGCTGTGTCTTATGACTTTGTGCTGCATAGCTTACACTTTAGTATATGGTGTTAACTTTCAAAGTTATTTCTATTAACATGTATTAAGATTAAATACTATTTTTAAAATTGTATCTGTGTGTTATTGCTTAAAGCTGAAATGCAAAATATGGTTATTATTAGTTTTACTCATGTATGCTCTGAAGCCTCATATTGCTTTGCACGGCAACATATACAAATAAGTGGATGTTAACAATATATTTTATTGCACTAATGTTCTGCTACTTCCTGTTGCTCTGATTTATACACTAAATTGAACATGATGATTGTTTTCTTTTCAGGGTCTTGTTTTTGTATCTCTTAACCTGTCACTAAAAGGACTGCAGTCGTAAATTAGCCAGCTGGCTAACACTGGTACATTTACAGAAATGTTAATTAATGCTGTGTTTTCCTTAAATAAAAAGGAAATGAAATATGGGGTCTGTTAAATGTAGCTACGGACAGGGGGTGGTTAGCTTGGCTTAGCATTAAGACTGGCAACAGACAAGACTCCGGGAAGGTTCTGCTCCCAACCACGAAACAGTCCAGTGAAATTGTCAAATTGTAATTTTTTCACGTTTTATATACGAATTGAAACAAATGAGCTACAACGTGTTCACGAGTGAGCTTTAGAGGTGTTGATATGCAGTTTAGCTACCATTGGACAGAGCTGTTTCCCTGGTTCCAGTCTTTGTGCTAAGATAAGCTAACCATCTGCTAGCTCCGACTTTATATTTACCATACAGCCATAAGAGTGCTATCGTTCTTCTCAGCTAACTCTCAGCAAGAACACAAATAAATGTGGAACTGTTGCTTTAACTTGATTTTGCTTACAAGACAGGAGTGATCTCATCTAAAACCAATGCCGTGAATAAGTGAATTATATAACTAGTTTATTTAATAATCATTGGAGAACAGATGAGCAGAAACGAGGTGTGAGGAAAAAAGGGAACCTTTTATTTTTTAAATATCCTGTACAAGGGCCGTATATCTCACAGCTGGTCGGGAAGGTATTTGCAACGATAAAGGTTTTTCCTTATTTCCCAAAATTGAATATGCATGGATCTTAAATGCAAGGGTAAATAAATAAAAATTACTCCAGTTGTGTCTGTTCCACTTTTTTGTCACTCCCAGATGGAAACACAAGTTGAAACTGCAGCAAGTTCTCCCGAGTGTACAATCAGAAAATGTTTAAAAAAACAGAAACTAGAAGACTCCCACCACTATCTGGAGAAGCTTGACAGTTCAACCTACTTAATTTTCCAGTCTGAAAAGCTGCTTCTGGTCCCATACAGACGGTTCAGGTCGTCACTTCATCTCTATGAGGTGTGGCTCGGAGAGTTTTTGGACATGCAGCTCCTCCACCAGCTTTTCCACGCAGGCCTTAAACAGAGGCTCAGGCTCCTGACAGAACAAAACAGGGTCAGAACCCACAGGACAAACTAATCACAGACTGTACATGCTGTTATCATTACAAAGCAAAACGGTTTTGCATCTTTCAGGGGTCTGTGATTTGACTATTGGTGAAATCTATCAGATTTGTAATGATGTCTCTCACATCGAAAATCAAAGATATTTGCACTCTGTTTCTTATTTATAAGTTCATTGGAAAACTTGTTAGCTAGCTGTCTGTCGGGGGGGGGGGTTAAATGGCAGGGTGGGGTTTATTCAGCAAAAAAGTGCTGAATAAGTTGAGCGTCAGACTGTCGTGTTGTGAGGACTTTCTTACTTTGTGCTCCAGCTGCCTCTGTTTCTCGACGGCCTCCTCCAGGCTCAGACCCAACCAGTCTGCCTCCTCCTCTGGGATCTCAAACTGCTGCTCAGACAGAAGAAAGCAGAAAAAGAAACATGTAATTTGGTTTTTAGCACATCTCCTTCTGTACAGTAGCTGGAAAACATCAAGGTTATGCCAGAAATCACGCCATTCCCAACACATTCAGGATCGCTCAGTAAACACGTCCCACCCACCTTGTATTTGTTGAAGACCTTCTCCCTCTTGACCGGGTCGTCGGGGTAAAGCTCTGTGTCTTTGCGTGCCAGGCGAAGCAACATGGCCCTCTTCAGGTCCATCCCCAGCTTGGAGTTCAGGTCTTCCTTTGATGTCTGATAGGAGTTGGATGATTACAGTCCCATAAAAAGCCCTATGGAAAATGTCATTTTGTCACACAGAGGGAGCGTTCTCTTACCTTAAGAATATAAAAGTCGAATCCGTAGGCAGCGTCGATGAGGTCCAGGGTGCGCGCTGTGACTGTGATGGCGAACTTTTGGTTGAGGATCTCGCTGTACAGCTCTCTCTTGAACACCTGTGGTTTCCAGGTCTTCCTCAGACGATTCGACATCTACGGAGACAATTCAGAAATCAATAAAAACATGAGAACGATAAACTGAAGTATGATGCCTAGAGCTACATGCGTCAAAACTATTTTTAGTTTTATGGAATATTTTTAAGAACACATGTCGGATAAATGTAAATGTCTTCTGGGCTTTAGTGCCATTCTACCGTCATGTCACGTCAACACGCTGTCGTAGAACTAAAGAAAGAAAATCATGTTCCTGGAGACTCACTTTGTCATTGTTGGCGTATCTGAAGCCTGATATCCAACCCTCTCCTGCCCACAGGCCGTCCTGGGAGTGTGGAGGATAGTAGATGGGGATCGGGACATCCTGCACCCGTTCCTTCAGCCCCGTCGTTGGGTTGGCTCGGTACTTGACTCCCAGAGGCCTCCAATGCACAGGTTGGGGTTCTTTCTGCTCGAGGGACTTGAGGTAGTGCTGAGGGAGACGAGCGTAGATGCCCTGCTTCAGTTTTAGGGCATCCCAGATTTTGGGGGGGTATTTATGAAGAGGCATAACGGACCGTCTTTTAAGGTCAAATCTGAAAGACAGCATAAGGAAAATGTGAGGATGACACAAGAAACAACAAAACTTAAAACATCTTTGTATTCATTTCTTCTTCCACTTTTATTCCACACGCTGGACATGTTTAAATGAATCCCAAGAATTTAAATTGGTTGAGTTTAGAAAGTTCCATTACAAATGATTTCGTATACCAGAGATTTGTACTGAAATGATTAACCTACTAAATTGACAGAAAAGTACCAACTATAAGCTTTTTTTAAAAACTAATTCATCAAGCAAAATGTATGGTCACAGATTTACAAATTTTAAAAGGCTCTTCTTCTGGGTTCTGGGTCTTTAAGTATCATTAATAAAAGTAATTGTTAATCTGTCTTATTCTTTTTTGATTAAAAGTTGGTCCATTAAATGTCAGAAAACAGTGAAAAATACCCATCACATTGGACACTAGTAACTTGTGTTTTGAGTATCTGTCAATATATTTCAAACAAACAAATACATAATTGATGAACTAACCAAAACATTAATCGATATTTTTAGTTAATTACAGCCATGCTGCATTTTCTAATTTGAAGAGGACAATTAAAACTTGCTAAAAGCAACGATAAGTGACAGTTAAATTGTGGGGTTATTTTTCAATCAGTTAGCTGCAGGTTGTGAGTTTCTGACCACTGGTTTCTTTGTGCAGACCATCTTCTTTAAATAATAAGTATCTATTTACAGAGACAATAACTTCCGCAGCAGGACGCTGACTACAGGCCGACTACACAGTTCGCAATACATCGGTTTGTTTGACTAAACAAGGCCTCTACGAGTCTAATATACCGTTGTGAATATGTTCAGAAGTCTGTCTTACCGAGTAATCAGAAAACAGTGACCTTCACCACATACAAGGTGACATTTTAATCCACGTTATACCAAAAACAAGCAGGCAAGGACATCACGCATCCGCCGCTACGCAGCCTGGTTTCCGCATTGACCGGCCCGCCTACAACGACGAGGAAGATGATTGGGTGGCAGGACAGGAAATTCTCGCAGATGATTGGCTTTCACTTTGACCGTCAAAAGATGTTGAATGATTGATTGAACGTGTTTACAGGTGTGCATTTTTTTTCATTTGAAATGTTTACAACATTTTTTTTCGGATAAGCGGTAGAAAATGGATGGATGGACAAACATTTTTTAATAATTAATTTTATGCGTTTTTAAGTTTCATCACTGCTGTTTCCGATGAACAAAACAACAGAATAAAACGATTTAAATTCTCTCACAAAAAGAACCATATTATTACGCATTCACTAGATTTATTTTCACGGTCTATGTTCACAGTAAGCTGTGGTAAAAGTTGTTAAAAATTACATTCCATGTCATGCTTGGCTTGAACAAATCAAATTACTCCACAGTGCTCCACTTTTATTTCATTGATTTTCAACTAGGATATACATAAAAATATGAAAAACAAAAGTAGCCTATTCAAAATAAAGATATAAAGGTAAAAGTGCCAACAATGTTCATTCACACAACAATGACAACACTTTTTCTCATGTCGGTTTATCTCATGTTTATGAAGATCCTAAAGTAAAAGTAGCAATATCAAAATGTAGAAATATTCCATTATATATATGCTTATTTATTTAATTTGACATATTAATTTATTTAATTGAAATAAAAAATGAATCCAGTAACAAAAAAATTACTTGAGTAAAATGTACGTTGATGAAGAAAAATTGCGAAATGTGTCGCTTTTCCTTTTAATAATTTTGACTTTTATTGTGAAGTGCAAGGAGACAGCTTGACAGGAAGTAGACTCGTGACGTGTTAACGGTTGTAAATAGTGAAAATAAAGCAAGACTGTAGCGTGTTTAAAATGTGCTTCTTTTATTAAGTTGATGCAGGTTGGCTAAAGTCTAACCGCAAAATCATTGACCATATCGACGCGGTGGCCATCGCTAAACCCCAAGCGCGTTGAACGACTTTGGGGATTGACAGTTGCTAAGTTACTGCACATTGGACAACCTCATGTCGCCCGAAAGGTGGAATTGAACCACTCTGCCGCTAAGCAGCTACAGGTTTGAAGCCTGCACCCCGGACCACCGAGGCTCATCCGGGCACTTTTTTCCTGGTCAGTCAGATATATATTTACCCCTTACCCACGGGACCTGCCTTAGTCATGGTGTCACCACAAAGCCTGCCGTCACTTTGCATTTTTGATACAGAGCTCGCGTACACAAAGTACAATCACATGCTGGATGCCCTAAAGCATATTTATGTCAAATAAACTGAATCAAGGGAAACGTTGTCTGGGTTTGTGCTGTATTATGAAAAGCAGGCGCATTGTGATTGGCTGTCTGAAAATAAAAAGGCGGAGCCACAACGCGTCATCACAGGTAAGCGATATATTCAATATTAAAATTAAACACAATTCTATTTGTGTTTAATTTCCGTTTTGGCATGTCATAGTAGGAAAGGCACGTGTGTAACTGATTATATTAATATTGGATGCATTCCATTTAGGTGTGCCAGTTATTGTGCATGCTGAGACGTCACTATTGTTTTAGTTACACCTGTGATTTTCCTTCAGTGACATATCCTAATTTCTGCCATGAAAAAGTCATCTGTATGATCTGCTTTACTCTCACAGTGTCACATTTTTGCTAAAAGTGCAACAACTGTATTTTATGCTGCTATCTGCAGACACAAGACACTTTACCCACCTGCCCGATACAATCCTTCATTTGCAAGTGCAAATTTGTTATTTAATTTATTTCAACTTCCTTATTTCCTACTTTTATTTATGACTATTTTGTCTCAATATATGTTGCAGTTGCAGTTGCAGATACAGTGGGGGAAGAATTGAAGTGTCATAAGAAGTAGTTCTTATGCAGAATGGTCCCTTTCATTGTTTTATTCTCATACATTTAATGCAGCTGTTCGAATTGGAGCAAATTGTAACAGCTTTATATACTACTGGGTATAACAATACACCATATTTTACAAGATAATGTTTTATATGAAGAGTCTTAGTCTGCACAGTAAATAATAAAATAAACTTCATTCATGCACTGTTGTGTAGTTTAATCTGTAATAATGCATGATATTTTATAAACTGATCACATGTTTTGTATGTAAAATATGAATCTGTAAAGTAACTAGTAACTATAGCTGTCAGATAAATGTAGTGGATTAGATGTATAAAAGAGCATACAATGAAAATACTCAACTAAAGTACACGTACGTCAAAATTGTACTTAAGTACAGTGCTTGACTAAATGCACTTTGCTACTTTCCACCACTGGGTCTATAAGTATGGTATAGTAAGTATGTTTTATTTTGTATATGGCTCATAATGTATAAAGTATTACATCACTCATTGAAATGCATTTATTCTATGCTGCTTCAGTTTCGCTGCCTGGGATCAATACATTTGATATTATCTTAAAATGAAAAGAGACGCACTTATTTAATTTTTGTATTATTTGTTTTATTCCAGTACATTCATGAGAGAGAATACAGAGGTTCCAGGTACAAATGAAGCCAAACAAGAAAAAATGCCTCCATTTCCACTTCAATTTCACTAGATGTTGCATAAAAATTGTTGGTGCATCACTGTGTTAATGTCATAAAACTAAAAGAACATTTACATTTAATGTGCAGGCAGCATTTTGAGACATATTACACTTACACTTATTACAAATCTGTTAATTTCCCCCCACCATCTACCTTTACATTGGTACATGGATATCAGATAATGCATTTATTCTCCTCCAGTGGAATTCTTTGGTTAAAACTGATGGTCAGAGGAATGTGTTCTCGATGACCAGTGTCTGAGGCTCTTCCTTTGTTTCCCCAGCTGGTGGTGCCAGCAGGCTCCTGGTCTCCACTTCTAGGGGAGTGCAGCACATATTCCCAGAGCAAGCCTTTCCACAGGTGAGGCTGCAGGCCAGGAGAGGAGGCAGGGAGGGGTCCTCTCTGTGGATGACAGGGGAGGCATCACCGCCCCCACTACCGGCAGAGCATCCGGAGAAGGAAGCAAACTCTGGCTGAACGGTGCAGCAGCTCACTCCCACACTCCGCAGCACCTTAGTGACCCCCGACAGCAGATCAGCACACCTGGACATATGTGAAATGATTCTGCATTAATACAATATACAGTTTTTATCTGATCTCAGCAAAAACACACATTAATGATAACAAGGCGCCATATAATCAATAGTAGGTTATGTTGGTTGGTTGGGGGTGTGGATGACCAGGGGAAAAATATGGAGTGGAACTAAGTTGAATGAATATGATTTATGTAGGAAAATAAAATAACAAAAGAGTTTGCTGATGTTATCGTGCTGACCTGAATCATTTCTGTTATTTCAATCAAATTCGATTCAGCTGCTTTTTTACTGGTTGCTCCTCGATATTGTTAACGATTGATAATAATTCAATCTGTTTCTGTGTGGTGGGGGGGGGGCATGAACTTTTTTTGGCTTCTAAAGGGGGGCATGACAGAAACTGTTTGAGAACCACTAACAGTTGGAACCAGTACAAAAGTCCAACTTCTCCACTTCACCTGTGTGCTGGAAACCCAGCATGGCAGTGTACATGGACAGAGGCCACCGTGAAAGATTCAGTTAACTGCCAGACGTGGAGGTCGTGCACAGCCTGCACCCCAGGGACACTCGCAATCCTCCTTCCAAGATCAGACACACAAATGTGTGGAGGTGTGGCCTGTAGCAGCAGCAGTCCATACCTGTGCACCTGGAGAGATTTACCAGGGAAATGGTAGAAACAGGTTTGGATACAGCTGCAGCAAATATGAGCACCATAAATAAATCATTTCTCAAATCTTCTTGAAATGATCCTTCACAAATTGTTTGTAATTACTCTTAATTTGGTCTTAATAAGAGCTCAATGCTTAAAAGCAACTGAGTGGCATGACATAAACACACAGAGTCTGACCTGTGGCGTAGCGGTGGCAATCAGTGTTATCACAGCCAGCAGGGAGAGACCAGGATCCAGGTAAACCAGGAAGCCACAGGCCCCAGAGCTGTGCAGGCACTGTGGGCCGATCAGCAGCATCACCAGGCTGTTGGTCAGAGCCAGAAGGGAGGTCCAAAGGCACTGAATGACAGGGACGAACGACAGGAGACAGACTGGCCACTGGCTGCTGGGTACAGGCCTCTCAATGTGATGTGATGACTTGCAGACTGAGGACGTAATAGATGCATTTTGACTGTCTGAAGGGGGAGAAAATAGTAAAATGTGATGTTTTTTTTGTGATCAGAGTTACAGCACATCTACTTTTGGGCCATAAAGACAAACAGATAAGAAATAAAACAAAAAGACAGGAAAAAAACATCACATTTTCCTGAATAACTATTATTTTACTATTTTCTGGAAACTGGTTCAATTGAGTCAAACATCTTCACACTGTGTTTTCATATACTAGAGATTATATTTTGACCTTGATATTTACATATTGTGATGTGGCAAATTAATGCAAAATCACGTGTTCCACCTGCTACATGCGTTACAACTGACAGAAACTCTTTAAATATGTTAAACAAAACCTTCAACCATGCTTTTTGAAGATTTTAACAACAATCACTGAACATCGTTAAAAGATAGCATTAAAATAAAATCCAGCCCTACTTTGGCATCATCCCTCATGTGACTTCAGGTTGCTCATTGTTCTTTTTCCACATCAACATCTTTTATGCAAACAATATTTGTTGCATGTAAAAATATAATTTCACCTACACAACCCATCTCACCCATAACAAACAGGTTACGTATAAAGATATAATAATAATAATAATAATAATAATAATACCAAATATTTAAACCATATATGCACGGAATTCTTATGTTATTTTTTCATTTGGCCCCTTTTCTAAGGTACAGTAAGGTGAGACAGGTGACAGTCCAAGGAGCTAAACTCTCTTACCAAGTTGTCCCATGCAGGTTTTGTCTTTGGAAATCTCTGTGATGTCTTCGGAATGACTGAAACCTGCAACACTGCTCGCTCCTTCACAGTCCCTCCTGTCCCATGGAGCTGCTGCGTGCAGGTGGACTTCTGGCTGTTGTTGTGGGGTTTGAGAGCCAGTGTCAGGGACGCTGGAGGTTCCCGGGTTACAGAGGACAAGCGCCTTATTGTGGAGCGAGTTGTCCACAGCAGATTGGACTCGGCTAACGTCATCCAGGACTCGCCCCGGCTCGGCCAGGCCTTTGGTTTCCTCTTCAGCCAAGACTGTGGGAGTCAAACAGAGGAATGAAAAACAAACATGGACACTGTTTGATGTTCCTTACAGCTGAATATACACTTGGCAGCTACTTTAAAGGGAAATCTATCAGAGCAATATAATCACCTGGACATACATAGTAAATCTTCTGAGATTATTATTACATAAGGCCATTATGAGAAGTGCTTTCACACTGACTAACTTAAACTCTCTTTAAAATACAAAATGTTGGACGTCACATATTAAATAACCAACTATTGTATCTCAGATTAGACTGATCAGATTTCTATTGTCAACTAGCTGAAACTGGATGTCAGTGTCCAGATTCCAGTTATAAAAAATAACACGTGTAGGATTTCTGTATGGTAAATATGCAGCTACAGCTTCATTGTTTAGCTTAGCATCAAGACCGGAAACAAGGGGAAACAGCAAATTGTTGTTTTTACACTTTGTTTTTTGTATGGATTAAACAAACAAGATATAATATGTTAATTAATTCACTTTACAGGTCCTGTAAGCAGTTATCTTTGGACAGAACCCTGATAGCTGTTTCCCAGTCTCCTGTTTTTATGCTGAGCTAAGCTAACAGGGTGCTTAATAAAGACACGGTATCGATCTTCTTATCCAACTCAAAAACAGTGTTTTCCAAAAAGGTCAAACAGCTCAGTTTGCAGTTTGTTGTGTAGTTTCAAAGCTGTGAATGTGCTGCTTTCATGTGACCTCCACTGACTTTATTGTTTGGGGCGCAAAAGGGACTCAGCATGCTCTCCTCCCACACTTTTCAGTTCAATTCAATTCAATTTTATTTATATAGCCCAATATCACAAATCACATTTTGCCTCAAAGGGCTTTACAATCCGTACAACATACGACACCCTCTGTCCTTAGACCCTCGATTCGACTAAGGAAAAAACCTTTTAACAAGGAAAAAAAATATAGAAACCTCAGGAAGAGCAACAGGCGTCGCAATTGGTAGGGATGCACCCGAGATTATTTGTAACTTTCATAAAACGACAATCTAACAAGTAGCTGTGCGGAGGTGAGAAAATAAGCAGGTTTGCTCTCTCGCTCTTTTTCTCTTCTTCGTTTTTGTGTCAACAACCAAGTGCAACACCATGATTTCAGGAAAGACTGTCTGAAAGTGTGCACCACTATCCCCATTTGTACAATTCATTTGAGGCCATTCAGAACAGCTATAAACACTTTTGCTGACACGTGAGATTTCATGTCAACTTGTTAATTTCAAGCACACTGAACCCTTAAGCCTCCTTTCATGATGGCAAATTAAAAGATACACATTATTCCATGCTCTCTGTCTGTATCTGTCTGCAGAAGAAATTCCCTAAATGGTGCAAATTTCCCACAAAAACATAACAAAAGGTTGTTCCCGCTCTGTATACCAGGAGCCCTATATTGGCCTTTTCAGACAACAGCTCTCTTTTAACTTGCTTTTCAGATCTTCAGCTCTCAGAACTTTTCAGAGCAGGAACTTCTGCCTCTTTCAAGGTCTGAACACTGAAGGTGATCATGCTTTTGCTGTTGTTGCCCCTCAGATCTGGAACAGCTTCCTGCAAAGTCTCAGAGAAGCCAAATCAGTACACATCTTTGAAAAGTTTATTATAGAAGTGCTTTACAACTTCTGTTTTGAAAAGTGCTTCAAAAATTAAGTTTGCTTACTTGCTCACTTTGACACTTCTGACTGAGAAATGTCTGTATGCCACTGGATGGCATTAGTGACCTTGTGAATGTTCTTATTAATGGCTTATAACTGATCAAAAGTTAGAAGCAATTTATTGGCCATTAACACAGTTATTAGTTACAACTTATCAACCATTTATAAAGATGCCTTAGTAAATGATACCACATATTGTTATACTGTATATTTGGGCATCAGCTCTCAATTAAACATTTAATCCGCAGGTAATGTTACCTTTGTGGTTCACTTCAAGGTGAGTTTCCGTCTCAGGGCGCCTGCCAGCGCCGGCCCTCTCATCCTGCAGCTGATCCCAGTTCAGCCCGAGCACCAGCATCTTATGGAGCAGACTGACCCATCCAACCACCACAAGCAGCATGGGGCGCTGTACTGGGTGCGGCTTCAGGGAAAAGCTGATGATTTCCATTATGTACGAGAGACACAGACAGGCCAGGACGAGAGTGGAAATGAAAGTCCCCACAGCCTGAATCCTGCCGGTGGTGTAGGACAGACCGCAGTCGAGAGCTGGGGGAGAGGCTTTTGGGGAGAAGAGTTGATGAGAGCTAACCAGTGAGACTGTTCCATGTTGAGGCTGAGGAGTGGGACGCTGATCTGGGATGGTTGACCCATCAGTGGCGGTCTGGGTGCCAGGTAGAGGTTCGATGGATGACTCTATAGGCAGGATGGAAGGAAGTGCTGCTGACGAGGAGGAAGCATATTGGGGAGACGCAGAGTCCAAAGAGGAGAGCGGAGCTTTTGTTATGCTTGCAGTTTGAAGAGGAGGAAGAGCCATGCGCATGAGGATGAAGAGCGTGTGGAAACCATCCACCAGGGTGATGAGTGACTTGCACAGCTGACTGATGGTGACCTCGCACACCAGCAGCAGGATGGTCACTCCCAGCATGCACCAGTGTAGCACCCTCATACCTACAACTGAGAGTGTAAAGGTCACACTAGAATACTTCATACATGCAAACACAAACGTAATCACTTGTTCTTAAACCGCCATGTTGCATGTTGTACATCAAGCTCATTTTCAGGTTGTATTTTTTTAACAAAAGGAAAAAACATGGCTGTAAACATTCTCTCCCCTCTTGTTGCTTTCTATTTCTGGAAACATTTTATTAGACGGGCAGTGGTGAGTGTGTCTTTCAGAAGATAACAACAATTTTTGGAAGTGTAACGAATAAAAATAAAAGATGATATGTCACAAGAAATTGTAGTAGAGCAACACCAGCGTTTGTTTGAGGTAGTTCAAAACCAATGTCTCCATTACATCGTTTTTCCACCAGAGAGCCCTGACCACTTCAAAATGTCCCACTTAGAACAAAAACAGTTATTCTTCTTAAAAATGTGTTTATGTTACGTGTTTGGACAAAGCTTTTGTTAAACACTGAAACATCAGTAGTGGTATTGGCCACAGTAGTCCAATTTGTCACGTGGCAGTTCTAGAGAAATATTCATGGGGTGGCAAGAGGGTGGCATGGAGAATTTAAGGGGTGGCAGAAATATCTATATGCTGATTTAATTGCAAACAATCACAAACAATATATATCAATATCTGCTTCGAAAAGCCAATAATTTCCAATCTGATCTGAAATTTGGACATTTGTCTGCAGAACGAGCAGTTTCAGAGATGTTGGTGATGTCGGATGAGCCACACATATATATATTTTTGAATTAGATTGTTCAAAACTGAGGTGGCCAATGGGGTGTCAAGGAATTTTTTAGGGCTGGCACGTGCCACCCCATGCCACCTCGGTAGATCCACCCCTGCACAATTTCAAAGTTGTTTAAAAATATCTATTAAAGGTTGCAAAGAATTGTGATAAGTCTCTAACATTTTATTCTGTGTCTACTGTAAGGTGTAAGTGTTCACGCTTGTCCCAGCTAAAATGAAGTGTTTGCTACTTTTGATCCTACATTTTTCAAAGGTTAAATTCTGAAAAGTTAAATTGAGACATTATATTTTATTAGATACAGACACTTTGTGTAGACATCAGATGTTGCAGCTGCATCTGTTACACTCAAGGTCAGGACGGTGGCTGCATCAGCCCACAGAGTTCACATACCTTTGTGCTGGCAGCTGATTAGATGCCTATTTATAGTGCACTCATTGTGGTGGTAGTTTAATCTATAAAAATGATCATTTTTACATTGATCATATAGCTTAATGTGCAAACTACAGCTGTCAGATACATGTAAAAAGTATAATCTTTCTCTCTGAAATGTATCGCAGTACAAGTATAATGTTGCATAAAAATGACAACACTTAAGTACAAGTACCTCAAAATAGTACATAAGTACGTGGCTCTAGTAAATTTACTAATGTACTTTCCACCTTTGATTTTAATATTCATTTAAAATTAACTACATCAACGTGCCACAGCATGACTGAGCCTGACTGAACTGCCATTCACTTCGGTACAATTTTGTCATACTTGTACTTTACTGTTACGTTGCTTCCATTGTCTTCCTCATATGTAAGTCGCTTTGGATAAAAGCGTCTGCTAAATGACTAAATGTAAATGTAAATGTACTGTACTACTTCTAGTCTGCATCAATTCAGACACAAATGTTGTTTTTACTCTACTACATGTATTTGATAACTTTAGTTACTAGTTACTTTTCAGATTGAGATTGTTAATTCAAAATATAATCAACATATAAATTATGATGTGTTATTATAGGTCAAGATAAGACTTTAATGAGCTGCTGAAACTCACAAGCTACAAGGAAGTATATATAGTAAAAGATAAGCCCCACCTTTACCAGCTCAACATTAAAGTCATGTACACATTAATGATTCAATAAATATAATCCAATAATATAATACATAATATAATGGTTATTCTACATTTTGAGTACTTGTACTTTTGGTACTTTCAGTATATTGTGATGCAAATACTTTGTAATTTTGAATGCATGACTTTTATCTGTAACAGAGTATTTCTACACTGTGGTATTGCTACTTTTACTTAAGCAAAAGGTCTGAGTGCTTCTTCCACCACCAGCTGTAATTCATGAATAAACCAGCATGTACATGTAACGCACAACAAACTATTTGCACAAGCAGCACTCGGAAATCAGTATTTAAGAAAAATGCAACAAATGTAGACAATCTATGTTCTTTTTTAAGTCTAAAGTTTAATTACCCCAGAAAAGTGGACGACCCTCGACCAGCAACCAAAGGCAAGTTAGGTTCTCGGATGTGATCTGTGCTGTAAAATCAGAAAAATGTCATTCATTGTGCTCACCATCTCTCCCTCTCTCTGTCCCACCACACTCCTCCTCTGCTCTAATCGCAGTCATGTGAGTTGGGGAGGGGGTGGGTGGTATCGTCCTCTCCTCAGTTATCCCTGTTTGCATTCCCTCTTCAGCTAGTTGGTGGGAGAAAATACCTTCAGTGGACGATCACACAGCCCACCCACCCTTCACACTCTCTCTGAACAGATCAAGTGAAGCTAATTTGCACTAATTAAATCCCCATTGCGTTGTCAGGATTACAGACACCAGATCTGGTGTTATATAACCAGATCAACCAGAACACATTGCCTAAATATACTGGAAACATCAGACTTTTAATGTGGAATATATAGAATAATCAGAGTGGTGTTACACAAGTCACAGTTATACTAATAGTTCTAGTTCTTTAAGGAAGCAGTGTGCCTTGCTATGGACCAAATTCATCAGAACATTTGCTGTTGACCAATGCTTATATTGGGGATATTGGGGGAAATGAAGCACGAGACATCCAGAATATTTCCACTTGTCATAAACAACGTGGAGCTATATGTGTATATTAGACTGGGGGAGACCCAGTGTACATCATATAGCATCAATCAAATCAAGAGCTGGAACAAGCTGATAAAGAACATAAATGTGGAAAACAGTGTGGAATAAGATGAACTGTCCAAACTTAAAAATCAAGTCCCTGTAACTTTTCCCAATAAGGGGCCACTGCTCACAAGTGGCATATTACAGGACAATGGTAAATCTTAAAAAGCTACTGCTCAAACCAAGTAAGGGTGTAGCAACAAGACCCTGAAGTGAGCAAGGGGGAGGGAAAATGTGTTATTCCTTCTTTCAAAAGTTACATAGCTTTAAAGCTGCTTAAAGGGAAAATTAAAAGGATTTGGTTAGACATTTGTAGAAAAGCACTTTCACTTTCTTGCCAAGAGGGAGATGGTAAGATTGATACCACTCTCAAGTGTGTACGACAAGTAGGAAGGTACAGCCAGGAAACAGCTAGCTCAGCATAAAAACTGGAAACAGGTAGAAACAGCTAGCCTGACTTTTCTAAAGGTAACAAAATCCACGTACCAGTGCCTCTAATAAATAGTCAGATTATGGACAGAACCTGGCTAGCTGCTTCTCCCTGTTTCAAGCATTTATGCTAAGCTAAGCTAACCCTCTCCTGGCTGTGGCTTCGTATTTACCGTACAAACATGATAGTGGTGTCAAGCTTCTTATCTAACTCTCAGCAAGAAAGCAGAAGTGAAGCATATTTCCCCAAATGTCAAACTGTTCCAACACAGGCAACTTGATTTGGTCTATTTCTGTATTTATTAGCTCTTTCAAGCTCTGAGTTTGAGGTGGTGCAGCCTCTCTGCCCCCCTCTCAGCACTACTGATCCCACAGATGATGATGCAGTCCCATCAGCCCCATGCTCTTGTGTGCCAGGGGTGCAGGGGTTTGTTGCAGTCCACTGGACTGCGAATCAACAGGCCAGATAGGGGCTGACACCACGGATAAATCCCTACTGTTCTACCAGCATGCCGGCACATTCCTGAGGCACAGCTAAGCCCAAGAAAAGACCCAGCGAGGAAGCATTTGATCACTTGCCACTGTCCCTTAACAGAAAGAGGAGCCATAGACCTGGCAGCTTGGCTAAACCTTTATCTTTGGAGAATTTCTTTAAAGCTGCAACGATTGTTTCTTTTGGCAACTTGGAGCCATCGGAACAATCTGAAAACACAAAAGTGACATATCATCACATTACAAAGTTATGTTAAACATGTTAGCAAACGCATCCAACAGACATGGAGCAACTTAGCAGTTATTTGGAGCCGTGTTTTGGCAAAGAAGTCCAATATTCACGCTCCATTTTAGCTCTGGTCTGGTCTCCATGAACTTCTGAGGGAAGTACAGTGGGTAGCATTGCTGAAGGCTTGGCTCAGTCTCCAATGTGACATGAGAAACCGCTGTATACTGGCCTTTTCCAAACAATCCAAGGTTTACGTTTGTATTTTAATTACAATTTTGTTTATAATGCTAACTAAGCTGTACCCTGCATTACACAAACAATGTTGCTCCTTTATTCCATGTCTGAGGATGCTGACTTTTTGCCTGCTACAAGTAGTGTTAGCCTCAGTTAGCATTGGCAAATGGTTCTCTGCTAGAATGTTTTTTAAACTTCACTATGAAAGGGGGGATTCATCGTTTCAAAAATGACTGGAAATTGTGAGTGGTTAATCTGCTTTTATCATTCTAAACTGTGTACGCGCAGGCGAGGACAGAAAGCATGCCAGGCAAAACTAACTAGGTGACCACTGCTCCAACACGTATTACATAATAAAATGTCAAAATATGACATTTATTGCATGTAAATGTATTTAAAACATCATTATAATGGAACATTTAATTTGATGCCTTATTATCCCAGTGAGCTATATATTTGTAGTTCATACTGTACATACCTAGCCTATATTAAATAATGTATATCTATATTGTCATTCAGTTGTCATGGAGATAGTTCGCACAGTAACTATAACTGTCAAATACAATTTGTAGAATAAATAAAGTGTAATATTTCCTCTGAATAGTGGTGAATTAGAACTATAAAGTAGCATCAAATGAAAATACTCAAGTAAGTACCTAAGAATTGTGTATAAATACAGAACTTGAGTTCCACCACTGGTAACTATATTAAATACTAAACCATCCCATCTGCTATTGATTTTTCACAAAATTACTTGCTGTCTGTGCAATAGTGGTAGTCTTCTCATAGATGTTTCTATTTTGTACTAAGTGCACTTTTACACTTAATTTGTATTTTATATATTTTGTTTTATATATTTTTGTATAATTCCTTCCTTACTGTTGCGTTTCTTGTGAGTAGTTGCCGGTCTAATCTTGTCCCAAGAATTTAATTCGCCTACTTTCATCTGGTGTTCCTGAGCAGATGAAAAATAAATTCCTTGGACATGTCAACCAGTACACGATGTAGTCTATAACCAGTTAATGTTTATGAAACAACATACTGGTCCCGTTTGACTCCCTGCTGAGAACAGGCTGTTGACACAGGCATCAATCAGTAACCAATAAAGTTCAGCTTCTTCTTACCTTAGACTGAGGAAATTAAACTGGCTCGCTGTCTGACGTCTGTGGATCTAACAAAACAACTTCACAGACATAAAACTTCACATCGATGGACTCTTCCTGAGATTCAAAAATCACATGTTTCATACTGATGTGGACAGAGACAGTGCCCCAGGAGTTTCTCTGAGGAGTCACGAAAAACAGGAAGTCAACAGAACATAAAGAAATGTTTTATTTCAACCACAATTTTACAGGAACCCCATAGATGCAATAAAGCCCTATGGGGCTCACTATGGAGTTTCAAGAACCCAGACCTTTATTGCTCAAAAGTGTCAGTGTTTCTGTGCCCAAACTGAGAGAATCCAGACTCAACAGAAAGTCTACGAAAACTACACTGAACAGCAGCAAACTGCAACCGCTGTATGGCAGATTTGTGTGCGTGAATACAGGCCCCGATTCAGTAACAGGAATGATTAAACTCACTGTGATGTGAGAGACACTTTAGCAGTATGGATGTTTTGTGTGAGCTTAAAACTGACTGCAGGTTTGCACAATGTCCTTGTTAACCAACTATTTTAAGGCTCACAATAACCTTTGCTCTAAAGGGAAACATATAACTATGGAAAGAGAGGCTGAGAAAATATGAGTAAAAAGTAAAGGTCACTTTACATTACATTTTCTGTGGTGGTGATACTGTATGTTATGCGTAGGTTTGGGTTGGGGATACAAAATGAAAAGGGAGGGTTGGGGAGGGTCAGGGAACATATTTCTTTTTGTATTATTCATTTTTAAACATCTTGAGTACAAAATGAATGAAATGTATTAAAGAAAACCAAACAGTTACAAGGCATGAATCCTATAATTAATATTAATATTAATAAAGTATTTCTGATTCTGATTCTGATACAATGTTTTCAATTAGAAAATAAGGTTGGGAAAAGATCACAGTTTTGGTTAATTATTGATACAAGTTAACAGTGACGTGAAGCATGAGACATAACTTGTTGTTCTTCTTTATCAACAGAGTGCTCTTGTTGCCCTCCTGTAGTAGAAGAAAAGTTGCCAGTGAACATATTCCAGGCAGCAATTTGATTTCTCTTCAAGAAGTAATTGACAAAACAAACTAATGGTATATAAATGTAGTCTCTAGGAGACAGGGTGGCCTGAGTAGACATTGCTTCAGTTTGAGGGGTCATAACACAAAAAGGTTGGGAACCAGTGATTTAGATCACAGATAAAAGACCGTTTATCTAATTAAAGCTGCAATTTCCAAAGGACTCTGTGTTATCTGTTAGAGACATTTGACTCATTGGGGTCGTCTGTAAGTGTTCATGGGTAAATAAAATCACATTTTAATAACTCCTTACTGTCTCACAACTCCCCTCCCTCTACTGTTGGAGCATTGTTGGGCGGGAATGGATTAGTGCAGTTTGGAATTCCTTCAGAGGAGAATTTCAGTAACACATACAGAGCAGAGCTCCCACCCTGGCCTGTACTCGACCCCCTACCACTGCTACACACCCTCACTACAGGAGATGTGAACAACGTGAAAGGGTGTGAGGGGTTTTCTTTGTTGAACTGGAATATGTTTTTTTACGGGCATCAAACAGATACAATTATCCCACATTATCACAAGAAACAAAAGCAAAGATTGGAAGAACCTCAACACAATTCTGGCTAGCAGAAACTGGCTAGTTTTTTCTGCTTCTCTTATCCTGTTAATCTTCTCGCGACCCCTCAGATTTAACTTTGTGCGGTCCCGACCCACAGGGTGGGAAACCACTGGGATTGAGAAATGGAGACACTTTTTGGAAACAGGTGTTGCTTCTGAATGTTTCACATGTAGTTTTTTAGCCATGCTAGCAGTGTGGCTCTGTGGCAATGCCGATTGGTCCCACACTTTGGTCCAGACTGATATATTTAAATACATAAGTATACAATTATATACTATCAAAAGGGTGTGCCATGCAATTCATGGTGCCAAGATGGTGGATCCTTTGGCAATCCCCTGAGCTTTCTTCTAGCAAACCAATTGAATGCGTCGCACCCAATCATTTTTGATGGGACACAAGCAAATCACTTCTCAAGGCATCGTGGGATTCCAGGCAATGCTGGACGGACGAAAGGCACAACAAATTGGAGGGGGTCGAAAGTTGAACATTTTATGAGGTCCGGCTACAAAGTTTTTTGGCAAAAAACTGACAACAAAAAAATCAATGCAGTGGTGGGTCAGGAAGTACAGCCTACCTGCTGTGGATAAAGGATAAATATCTGTGATGGGAAAGATTATTGTCCTCTTTTCTATGTCCCTGGCCTCCAAGATTACAGATACAAACAAAAATGATGTGCTGCTTGGCACATCATCATGTGAATTGTAGGATAAAGTGCAGGTTGCTTATTTATACAAAGTTTGCGAGTGAGCAAGCTGCTTGCTAGCTTGCAGGCAATGACACGACCACCATAATGAGTGGGAAGTGGCGGAGGCGAAGTTGCATGATTTGTTTGCTTCCAGTTGGTTTTCTCTGTAAGGGTTAAATGACCAAATTGAACCTTAACCACATTCTTTGGAAATGTGAACAAAGGTTTTGCCATCTGAAATCGAACGTCTCTTTCTGACAATGCTCTGCTAGCTACCCACACAAGCTAACGGTCAAGTGCAGTTTAATATGATGGGTGGGGTTATCTAATCACGCTAAGACACTTAATGTGGATGTACCTGAAAACCAAACAAATAGACGCCTTACATCAGCAAGACATTCAATGTAATTAAACTCAAATTTAATGGATATGGTGTTACATTGAACAGTATTTTGCTCATCATATTCCCATCTCTGTAATCATAAGACCGTGTTAATGATGTGAAGTCGTCAACATGAGAATCTTTCCCATCTCCGCCATCCATCCCATATGATGTGAACTCAGCATAAGTACAGCCTCGCCGAGCTGCTAGCATGGCAGGAGACTCTTTGGTTTAGTTTTTTTTGTATGACGTTCAAAAGGCCCGAAACACCTAAAAGGTGATTAGAGGAATGTTTGAAAAATCATATTTTGGGCTTCAGAAACATGATTTTTCTGCTTTTCTATTCCCACGTTGGGATCCAGTGTCAGGCTTCGGTTTTAGGTCCCTGAGGGGCCGTTTGTTAGTGCCAAACACACACACTACCTGCCTGATGTCTAACTATAACAAAGTCATTTTGCACTGATAGCCCCTCTATCACTCACTCAGAAAGTGGCTGTAAAACTATTCAAACCTCATAGGACTTTATGTTTGACAACAGTGAATCGCAGCAGACGTAACAGTATTTTGGTACTGATCCAAAGAAAGTGAAAATAAAAACCTACTTTTATAGGGACAGAACTTTTTAATATTGTAGTCATGAATCAGTAGTTTTATAGAAGTGATATATTGACTATTCTCTGAAACTCTGAAAATGTTTAATTTGATCACAGACCAGAGGTTTTAAAGATTACACATTTGAAAAAGAGTCAATAGCTGTATCCAAAAATCCCAACCAAACTTGATTACAACCCAGTTCTTAATGTTATTTATGCATTCATCTCCAGAGTTTCAAGTCCCCAAACTGTGTAATTTCATTGAAACATTCAGTCATATTAGTCATTACATGCATTTATTTGAGAGGAACAAATTTCGCCATACATATCTTTGTGATTACCAGCACATTTCAATTAAGTTAACAAATTATTAAAAATTTCTAAAAATTAAAGCATAACAAACAGTGGGGGCAAACTACCTTTTGGGTGGAGAGGAGGAGGGTTGAATGTTGTTCCTTTTAAGAAGAAAAGGAAAAAAAACTAAAACAACACACCTGCCTGCATCTGCTTCAGGGAAAAATTCAAAGCAGGGTAAACCAGCTCTCTTCACGAATATACATAAAGTTGACATTTCATGTAAAGTTTTACTGCTTTGCTCTGGAAAATCCAGGACAGGAGTTGGATCTGAACTGAGACTTCAGCGCTGGCAGCGTGTTGTATATGATGCTGTTCATACTGAGATATACTTTAGTTCTGTCTCCACTGTAGGAAAACATAACCACCAGTGCCCCCTTGTGGCCACAGCTTCACTCAGCAGAGTAGTCTTAAAACAAATAGGACTTTTGAGGAGAACTATTGTTTGCTGCGTCCTTGTGTTTGCTTTGATTACTGCACCCCGACTGCTACCATAGTCAATCACATTTACCTTTCCTTCTGACACAGATTACCCCTCCCCCAAAAAAACTAAATATTTCCTCTAGTTTGAATCTGAAATATACATCAAAAAAATGGGGTTAATTTTTAAAAGCAACCCCCAAATGGAAAAGAAACGATAAAATGAGGAGGTGGGTGAAGAAGAAAAAGGGGGAAAATAAATCAGAAAAGGCTCACATAGCTATAAAATAAATACAAAACTGATTTCTCAAAGCAGCCAAACAAAAAAACAAAAAAAACAAAAGCTGAATCTGAAGTGGTGAGTTTGAAGGCAACATGAATAATGAGTTGGAGAGGTGAGATGGCGCAAAGTACCAGTGGAAGACTGAGGGAGAGGAGGAAGAAGAGGGGAGATGACAACAGAGACTCAGCTGCTTTTCTTTAAAGAGTTGAACACAACAATGACCGGTCGAACAAAGCAATAACAGTGTCAAAGAAAAAAGATAATTTACTGTAAATAACGCAACCAAAAGCGGACATCTTGCCTTCCAACATGTTGCGGAAGTTCTGGGTTTTACAGCTGGGAGCAAATTTCCGACTTTGTGACTTTCGAAAAAGCGCTTTATTTTGTTGTGTCGGAGGCAGGCGGGAGAGACAGTTGCAGCTCCTCCGCATCAGATCTGAGGAGACTGACCGGAGGGGGATGCTGATTCCTGAGGAGCCAAAGTCAGCAGAGGATGAGAAAACAGACAAGGGGGAGGTCACTTTGGCAGAGGTCCCTTAAGAGTTTTTCTTTTGTTTCTGAAGGGGGAGAATGGTGGGGAGTGGGGACAAGGGCATAAAATGTTGACATTTAAACAGACATGTAATCATCTTCAGCTTCCTTGGATATAAAAGCCTTTGACAGTGACCTAGAAGAAGTGTTTAAAGCCAGCAGGTCCTCCCAAGCAGGGTCCGTCACCGTTATTTTGTCTTCCGACTGTGCCGCCAGCCCCGCTTTTCTCATTATCACGTTATGTCTTTGTGTGTGTGTTGTGACAAAAACTTGAATTCTTAGTTATTTTCCAAACTACAGTGGAAATCTACGCAAGGGAAAAAGTAGGGCTGTGAGAAAGGTCTGTGTTCTGTCTTTGGTTAGTGTTTTGTCCTCCCTCCTTCGTCCCCCGTCTGTTCTTTCTCACTCACAGGCGGCTGCTTGTTTGTAAAGATAGCAGATTGACAAAATGTAGTGATATCAGGGTGATTTTATCCCCCCCTCCTCATACTTAATGTGCATATGTATGTGTTATTCAGTGGTTGATGTAGTGTCGATGTAGAGGATTCCTTATTTTTCACAACCAAGCTCAAGAAGTTGATTTTGACCTTTTTGTCTTTCCATAATTTGCTTGTATTTTCTTGAATAGAGCTTCGACTGTAACACGCCTTCTGTCTTTTATGGAAAAGGTTGTGTTGGTGGTAAAGTCAAAGAAATGACAAAAACATTGTAGGGTAACCAGTCATGTAGTAGAGCCAGACAGACAGACAGAGCGCTGATTTCTCCCATCCTCACAGTCTCTGTGGAAGTAGAAGAGAGGAAATACATTTGTCCTGAATGTAGCAGAGAACATGACTAAAACCCAACTCAATAACAGCAAACCTAATTATCCATGATTGATAAGCCACATACAGTATGTTATAACTCATATTTGAACACCATTTTTAATTGAAAAGCCACTTTGGGTGACGTTTTAACGTCAACTCACAGATTACACTCCGCTCTTGAGGTTTATAAAATTCTTGAAGGTAAAACCCTTTTGCTCGGCCTGAGCACACTGTGGTGTCTGAAGCTATTACAGCACTTTTGTTGTAGCACGTTTTGTCATTTAAATGCCATTTTGGCTGTGCAAATACCTGCAAAACTCAATTTCTTTCTGAGGATACAACCAGCCTTTGACCTCGTCTACATGGCAGCATGTCAGCAGAGTAGCAGCAGCATTTGCAGTCCTCTGTCAGTGTCTATATTAGATGTGTTCAGCCACAGTACTGCTGTGCAATTACACATATCTTGGCAGTGCTCACAGGCTAATATAAAAACCATTGCAGTTGTGCATTCAAGTCAGCAGAAAACAGACTAAGTGTAAGAAATGCTGATCAGACAGGTTGTAAATGAGCCAGAATGGCTACCACTTTAATTGGAGGTAAAACCAAAAGTGAGTCCAGCTGCAATGTCTGTAATAATCACTCATTGGACAGAAAAACTAAAGAAAATATGGGAGGTCAACCTTGAACAGAAAGTCTGTCTGTAAGCTAGACCGAAGTTTAGGTAATAATTTGGGAAATAATTAGTGTGTGCCTTTGTTTTCTCTCCCTGTTGGAGACAGATGGCCAGAGCTACAAAAGTAGTTTTCCTTTAAATGACCCATAAAATTGTATTTCTACTTCCTTAATGAGATGTTTTTGGACGAAACATAGTAAGTGATCATTGTGAACTACAGACCAATGTGATATTGTTCAAGGAAGGAAAGGTGGTTTAATAATAGAAATATTGTTATTTCAAATTGTTAAAAAGGTTAAATTTAAAGGAGTTTTATATTCTGATGTACTTGTTCAGCATGAAGTCACTAAGATAAAGTGCTTTTGAAGTAAATTCAGATGATGAATCTATGACTACTTGTGATTTTCTGTTGTATACAGATATAGAGAAACGTTTACCACACACCCTCATGGTGCTTCTCTCCCCGTCTCCAAACTGGCTTCCAGCAGCAGCTCCTCCAGGTCTTGTCCACAGCTGACACTCACTACACAAGTGACACATGACACACGTTACCAAACAGGATTTTCACACCAAAAAACCATCTGCACATTATTCATAGATCAGTGATTACAGTGACTCACCGTGCTCCATCACACAGCTGCCAGGCTTGGGGCTTTCAGCGTCGAGAAGATGGAGGGAGAACTCGGGCTTCAGGCCGTTGGGCAGAGCTTGACCGACAACCTCCTCCTCTGGAGCCTCGGCATAACACTCATCCTCGTCTGCAGAACTCTCATTCGGTAAATCCTCCACTTCGACTGGGGAGACAGACCCAGACGAGGCAGGTTCTGGACTCTTTGAGGCTTGTCCTGCTGGAGGATTTGACTCCTCAGCTCCACCTTGAGTGACAGATGGTGCTTGTTGATCAGTCTGGACAGAGAGAACAGGCTCTAACTCCTGTTCATCTACCTCCATTTGCTGCTCTCTTTGTGTTAAACTGGCCTTTTCATTTTCTGACAGGTTGGCTGATGTGTCCTGCTCCTCCTTTGGTGGAAGAGATTCCTCCTCTTCTTCTCCTTCTTCCTCTGTTTGGTTCAGTGTCTGGGTCTCCCCTGATGCAGATGCTAGGCCATTCTGCACCTGTTCAACATCTAATGTTAACGGCTTCGTTTCTGCTGCAGGGATACTAGTCTGGGTTTGACTCCGCTTGTCTAACTGTTTACACTCTCCTGTGCTGTCAAAGGACATCATCTGTCCCTCATCTTCTATAAGACCATCCTCCTCCTTTCCTTCCACACAAGTTGGCTCGTGTTGGGTGCTTTTAATGCTATCTGTTACCTCCTCAGTGAGCTGAAAGGCTACAGCCTGCACTGATGGGGAAACTGAAGGCAGGGCTGCTGCTTGTTGACTTGGATCTGTCGCTTCTGGGTCTAAAGTGGTAGCTGTCGCATCTTCTGTGGGTTGACTAGTAGACTGTGGCTCTACTGTGTGGGTCTGAACAGTATTTGGTGCTACATTAGCTACAGGACTCTGCACTGTCAGTTTACAGTCTGTCGATGAAGCAGGTGAGCTCTCGTTCACGTCCTCCTGTTGTGTTTGTGTAGGTGTTGGAGATGAGGGCGGCGTCTGCTGTGTCGTGGGTGTGTTCACGTCTACAGGCTTCTTTGAGGACTCTTTAGCCTGGCTGGGAGCTGTGGGTGCGTTTATCTGGAGTTGTAGCTGCTGCTGCTCAGGGGGGCTTTCCACCCGAGTTACCATGAAGATCTTATGACCCCTCCCCGGACTAGCGACAGATATACAGCGACCAGGAGATGGAGGGGTGCCAGGAGGAGCTGTGGATTCTGTGACAGTGATGCCAGAAATGACACTCAGACCGCCAGCAGGTGAGGCAGACGGGGAGGACGACGTACGTGAGGCACTAAGGGGAGGCTGTGCAAGCCCTTGCTGGGTTTCAGGAGAAGTCTGGTTTAAGTGAGTGGTGGAATTTGACGGGGAAGAGGACTTCGTCACCACCTCCTCTTCCTCATCCTCAGTGTCTGAGTCCGACTCCAAGATCATTTGAGGAACGCTCGTGTCAGAGCTCGCTCCTGACTGGCTGCTTGTCTGTCCTTCATTTTCAGTTTTTTCACCTTCCTCCACTTCCTCTTTCTTCCCTTTCTCCTCTGATGCGGGTTCCTCCTCCTCTTCTCTGGTCCCGTCCTCTGTGGCAATTTCAGCCATGGATGCCGACTGCCTCATCATCTGCTCGGTTTCCTCCTTCTCCTTAGCCAGGATGAAGTTCCTCTTGCAGCCATTCTGAATTTCAGCTAGCAGAGCGCGCTGGGTCTCAATGAAGCTCTTCACCTGAGAGACAAAATATGTTTCAAATGTGAAACAAAAACCAAAAGAATACCAGAATAAACCCAACTAAATAAAAGCAATTTCTTCAATTTCTTTTGAGCCAGTAGCTTCCTTCAGTCTGCTGTTTTAGTCAGTAATATTATATTTCTTTCAAAACACAATTTTCTTTAAAAAGTGAAGGTTTTGAACGCCCGGGTGGCCCATCACTCTCTCCCCTCATTTCTTGTCATCTCTCCACTGTCCGCTATCTAATAAAAAGGCATAAAATTCCCTTGAAAAATCTATTAAAAAAAAAAAAGGCTGGTGTTATTCTGTATTGTAGTTACGGTCAACAAATCCAGTGAAAAAGACCCAAACCAAAGCTGCATAAATCCATCTCTCAATACTTAAGACTTCTCTACCCTGTCTGTAGCCCATGTATTCCTAGTGAAGACATACATTTTAAAAAACACGTCACAGATATATACTTTCATTTAAAAAAAGTCAAAATCATTTCTTAAAACAGCTGGGGACTGTAGTTTTTAGCAAAGCAAACAATACTCAAACAGGAGTCAATTGTGCATTTCAACAGCTGATTTGGTGCTCTTTTGAATATTTCCGCAGCATGATGGTGTATTTGTGACTGACTCAAACTAAACTAACGAAAAGTGTGACGTGTTATGTAGCGCTGAGCGACAGGGCATTGCTTGGTCCATTTTCAAGCAGGAAAAAATTGCATCCTGGTCAGAATCTTTCTCAAACTACAACTTAACAGTAGACTAAGATGTGTTTCTGAAAACATTTGAGGCGGGGAAATAGGCAATGCAGTAATAGAATCTGGATTCATATTTATGTCAGGGATACACAAACAATACATGTTAGTGGGATCAATTCATTCTTGGTTTTGGTCTTTTTATGGGATTTATTGACAATAAGAAAAATACATGCCAACATTATGCAGACACCCAATGAAGGACAAATACCCATGTCTGTTTTGGACTATATTCTGCCCTTTACCTCCTCTCCTCTATCCCCTTCCCCATGCTCACAGTTTCTTTCTTGGGCTCCCGGTCAAGGTCAAGACGCAGCAGAGAGGTGTTGACTTTCAGGGCGAGCGACAGAGCCATCAGTCCACCTGTCTTGATCTCATTCTCTCGAAGGTCGAGACGCAGCAGTCTGGGGCTCTCAGCGATGAATTCAGCCACAGCCACTGCTCCTATAGCACAGATGACAGAATGAAACAGAAGTCAAAACATGCAAGACAGCAAAACATTCTCCACAAAAACTGAGGCAGAGGCACACGGGCACTAGTTCCCACCTTCGCAGGACAGTTTGGTGGAAGCGAGGCCCAGTCTGAGCACAGAGCGGTTGCCAATCAGTCCGTCTTTCAGCTTGTGGACCCCTTCGTTACCCACCGAGTTATGGCCGAGGTTCAGAGTCTCCAGACTCTGGGTGCATGGCTGAGGGAGGGCGGAACAACAGAGCAGAAGGCTTTGAGAATGTGAACAGAGATATAAAACACTGAGTCTTTCTTTAGCGATGGGAGCGTGCAGTTATAAAACTACATTGTTTAGAAGAAGCGGAACTTTTAACAGCTGCCGCTTGTAAAGGAAAACTTGAATATGATGAATTGCAACTATACTAATATTAAGTATAATAATTTATTAAGTATAAAATGTCCACATGGTTCATGAAACCTGTGTATTATATAAGCCAGTCATTTCCAACCGAGCGTAAAATATCTAATGTATATTTCATCTTTCTGACTACAGTATGCTTTATCTAATTAAATTGTGTATTTGGAATTTTTTCGGTGCATCTGTTTAACTGTACAGTTTTGACATTGCTGAGAGTCACTCTGGAATAGATTATCTGTATTTCCTTGCAGGCCACAGTTTACTACTTAATGAGCTGATTAATAAGACCTTCCTATTAGCTACTGCTAACATGATGACAGCCTATTTAAATCCCCCAGTGAGTGGCAGAGCTGTGCTGCTGTGGTGAGACCTAAAACCATCTTTTCCACTATGTAAGAAAAGTCTATTAATTATATATAATAGTCAGTGCGCAGCCTTTTTCTCCTTATACTGGTTACTTTTAAATTCCCTGCATTGACCATCTCATCACATTGCGGCAATCAAGTACACCGTGGTTATCTCCAGGGTTATGAATCAGAAGCCAGGGCAGTCACGAGATGTTCTTTATCAGTATGAATGTGGGGGTTTTTTTTGTGTCCCGAAATATCTCACAAGCCTCTCTTGGAAGAACTTAATAACCCAGTATTTTATAATCCCAAAAATTCTCCATAATTCACAACACTTGAGAAGTTAAAGGCATTGATTTGTTGATAGAGCTCAGATTGAATACTTCTAGTTTAGTAAAATATTTAAAGCTCTCCCTGACCACTTAAGAGCAATTTAGTCATTGCCATTTTATTGCTATGAAACAAAAATTAAATGAGCTTTTACCTTGCAGCTTGAAATGCCTCCTACCCTCTATATAAGGACTTACTTTCATCTGCATAAGCTGTCAAGTGTTTGTACAGATAAATGTTTTTTTTTGGCTACTGCTTCAGGCATAAGGGACACATTAGATTAACTCTACAGACACATATATGGAAGGACAGAAGCAGTAAATAATACCAGTAACTGTTTAAACACAAACATCAGTGAAAAATTGAAGAACAGCTGTATGTTAGTGATATATTTAGAAACAAAAAGGCACATTTTGTTGACAAATCTTAACACACACTGTTTCTTTATATAAAGGCAACCCTTGTTCCTACAATTAAAATTAAATATGCAGCTAAACAGTGTCGATAAACTGGGAATAACATGAACAAGAAACATGCTGCAAAAACATACAAGGCATTAATGTCATTTTGGCCATGTTTGTAAAATTATCTGTGATTCTATTAACACGACAAAACTGTAACAAAACATCTGAACATTAAAAACAACAAAAAAAAAGTCTGACAAAGCTGAGGCTGTAATGACTCAGCAGTGTCTAAATTTAAACACTGTAGTAGTAAAACAACAAGGGAACAATGAGTGTGAAGATAACGGCGCAATCACTCAACAACAGGCATGAGACCAACGACTTCAGTAATGGATTATCTATAGCAGACTGCTGTGAAATTAAACCATGTTGAACTGAGAGAAAAGGTGCAAGTCCTGAGCTGACATCTGCTCACTGAGGGAGATATGACTGCACAAAATGTTAGGCGTATTAATGAGGCGCTTACGTGGAAATACCAGTCATATTGGACGTCATAACACCTATCTACACAGCCAATTGATCTCTCTCTTACACACCTGCCACTCTCAAGTTTACACAAGGAAATCAGGTAGCGGTTTCTCAAGTGAAATGCAAATATGGGTCATTATTCATCTAACAAAGATGCAATAAATGCAAAGTTCTTAATCTTATTTGTTTTAAACAAGATCAGACCCTCAGGAGCTCAGGAAAATGCTCCATGTGCAACTTCTATGTCCACATATTGCCTTGAGGAGATTATCCTCACCAGTTAACTGGAAAACAAATCAGCAGCTACAGGTGTGAATGCATGCTGCTGCTGGTCACTGGGCAGATTGCAGAATGGTTGGATTACTACCTGTCATTATTCCAGCAAAGGTGACTTTTTTCATCAGTAAACTACATCCTTAAAAAACAAATCCCAACCATTTACTAGATGTAGGAGAAACCAAGCCCCAGAAAAATGTGTACATGTGGAAGTAAGCTGAGGTCCAGCTGCTGAACATGAACAGATGTGTGGGGAAATGAAGGTAAGAAAAACAGCAGAGCTCTATTTTGATCACTTCTCTGATAGAATAATGAGGAGAAAATTGAATTCTCCTGTTACACACACACAAACACACAGGCAGCTAGTGTTTTCCTCCTAAAACCTGATAAGTGTGTGTGCAGAGTGGCTTTATTGTGAGTGAGTGTGTGTGTGTACCAGTGCAGCAGCGAGGTGGCCCATGCCGTTGTGTGTGAGCTGGTTGTTCCATAGCACCAGAGTGACGAGGCCTTTCCTCTGCTCTTTTAGTCCTTCACACACGTAGGCCAGACCTGTAGCGACAAACAGAGTTAGTACATCTGTATTTAACTTAAAATGTTTTACAATTTTAACAAACCAAAAAATGAAATGTCTAATTTGTGGGAGGCTGTTTGCATTGTCTTGTATCTTATCTTCACTTTGTATTACAGAAAGCATTTTCTAAGCTGTCCTGGCGGCAAGAGAACCTCATTTACTGTAAATGGTAAAAAGTGTTGCCATATATATTTGGATGAACAGGGACATAAAATTCTGTTTAAACCAATCAGTTTGGTTCTCACTGTTCATAATTGCCAAAAAGCCACCTAAATTCATCTTATGAAGCTAAAATTAGTTTAGCGTTGTACGTGCATCTATCAATCAAGTGTAAATTAAAAAATACCGTATGTGGTGGGAGAAAGCAAAGCAAAACACGCATTTTTACACATTATAATTAGCTCATTAGTCAGTCTGTTATGCAGACCTCTGGACAGGGATATTTGGAGTGTGAGAGCTGAATGATAAACATAATCATCTGCCATAAAACAAAACAAAGAGGGCAAAATGTGATACTTTTACTAACTTTTGTTTACTTCCCAGCCTGAACAGTAATCGGAATTTAAATTAGGGGTATAAGCGGTACGTGCATTTGTCCCGAAGCGTTCGGTACAGGATGTTCGGTTTGGTATGCGACTTCCTCAGAGTGCAAGATTTACCCAGAACGTTTTGGCAGCGCTGTTTAAGTATAATAATAATCAATATCAAATGTTGATTATAGATCCATGTTGTCATAAACATTAAAACCATCAATGTTATTTGTACTTGTACTTAACTATTCCTTGAGCACCTTTCAATTGTAAAAGCTATAGCTAAGCCAACTCAAATATTAAAAGTTAGCCCAATATGTCATCAGTGCTGTCTCACCATCACATTCCCCACCCCCAGAGCACAGAGGAGAGGCTGGACTGTAACTGATGAACTCATCAGTTGTAGTACATCAAATAGCAGTAAAGAATTGCAGAACAGAGCATCAGTAGTTCTTTACTGTCTGGTCTTGGAATAATGTGCATATGTCACGAAGCAGCCTACGGTTTTAGTTGTTATATAGTTTTTCTGTGTAAAATCGCTGCAGTGAACACGACTGTGCTGTCAGGCGCACAGAGACACCATGGTGGCGCACACACTCTGTTTTTTTAATCCTAATCATCATAATGCAGCCCATTGTTTGATATGATCAACAATGTAATTGCCTGCAGCCCGGTTTGGGAATAATATAATTCTGTTGAACTTGCTGCATTCCTCTTTTTTGCGACCCCGCTGCTGTGGCCATCAAATAATATGTGCTCTCTAACCTCCACCTCATCAGCACCTCGATTTCGGTCTCAGAAAAATTATTTTTTAGTGTTCTTCTTGGCTGTTGTTGCCAAGATTCACCTTAAACAGGCAAATTTTTATGCATCAAAGCGGTAGTTTGCATTTACCATTCACCACTTTGATTTATGAAGGGAAAGTTGCCTGCAGGTGTACGTACGCACAATTTGGATCCTACAGACTGTTTTATAAATGGACCCCAGAGCTGGAGGATCTTCCCGTGACATGTAGAGCCACAGTATCACGGTTTCCCAGTTATGGCACTTTTCCATTACACGGTACCAGCTCGGCTAAGCTCGACTCGCCTCTGTTTGATTTTCCACTGTGTAAAAGTCGTACCTGTTTCCAGGTACCACCTCCGACGAGGTTCCAAGCGAACTGAGGCGATACTAAAATGTCACGTGAAATCACGGCAGACTGCTGATTGGTCAGAGAGAATCGTCACTATTCTCTGCATCATCATTGCAAGCGCCAGACGGAGTATCCTGAATAACCCCGCCATTTTTAAATAGTTTGGCCAGAGATTGCGTGATATACCTGTTACTATTATGTCAACTCTGAATGTGATACGCACGAAACAACGTTTGTCTCCTTGCTGTGAGAAACAGCCATGTCCTGAGGATCAAAAACAGCATACACTCGATTTCCACCATTGTCCTGTGTGTGTGGGTAGCGGGTGTGTGGGTAGCGGGTGTGTGTCACGGCAGTTTCCTGCGGCGTCGCTATGACGACCAGGTACTATTGTGGAGGTACTATCTGCAATGGAAAACGGAGCGAAAAGCGAGCCGAATCGAGCTGGTACTGGTAATAGAAAAGCGCCACAAGTTACGACGGGCAACTATGAGTGTCACTGTATGCCGACATTGTTCAAGTGAAGTTGGGTTTGTCTGTAGACATTTTTTTTCCAAACATGTCATTTACGACAACATCACGCTAATGCATTGAACCATGACCCTAAAACCGAGGTACATACTGAACCCTGAATTTTGTGTACCGTTACACCCCTAATATAATTTGAAACCAAATTATACAACATACTAATGCTTGGATTGTGTTTAAAACAACTATCTTCACAAGCCTGTCACGAGATTAGAGACAAGTTACATTTCTGGTTTGTACCAGCCAAGATGCCACAATACTTGTATGTACACATGCCCATATGCAGACCATTAAATGAGTATTTAATGTACCTTTGCGCAATATGTGCATTGCTTATATTCTATTACTTTATTTTGTATTACTTTTGCTGTGATGAAAGGCAGTTCCACCTCCAGAAAACATAAAACAATTATACTACTTAATGTGTTAGTGCTCTGTCACTGCAGTGTACCAGAGTCTAGTATGTGGTTGTTGCGCAGGTCCAGGATTTGAATGTTGTAGTTGAACTTGAGCAAGTTGCCAAGTTGAGCTGAGTCCTGGAGGCCATTGAGCTTGTTGTCTGCCAGGTACAACTCCCGCAGGTTCATATTCATCTTCAGAGCCGTAGCTGTCCAGAAAAACAAATGACAAAGGAAGGTGAGGGAAGAAGAAAGTGATATGGGTGAAAGAAGGAAAACAAAATGTCACGAATAGAGGACTAAACTGAGGGATTAGGATTCTCTGACAATGAAGGCAGGGATGTAAAGAGAAACCCCTCCTCTTCCCTTTGTACATCCTCTCCAGTCACCCCCCTGGCACTGCGCCCATCTTACCCAGTAACATGAGCGGTCTGCCAGACAAGCCAGCATTCTCCAGGTGGAGGACTGCCAGGCTGCCACTGATCCTGAGCGCTCGTGCTACAAAGGGAGCCGAATGGTCCAGCAAGGGAGTGTTACGTGCATCGAGATACTGCAGAGAGCTCGTCTGAGGGGGAAACACCAACAGAGATACAATCAATTAGGCATACTCGGATAAAAGTGCACATACCAAAATCAGATCAGTGTGTGAAATAATTTCCTCATTATCGAGCGGAAAACAATCTTTGTGTGGTTCCTAAGCTCAATGAAATAACACATATAAAAGGCCACGGAGTATGAGATGACGTCGTCTTGTGAACTTTATCTGAGCAAGTAAACAAGTAAATTACCTCTAACATCTGGCTAACACACACGTTCCACATCTGTATCCTCTAGTTAGATACTGTTGATCTTTATTCCTAATCCAGTAACCTCTTGGTACCTGTGATTATTGCTGAGAGCTTCACCAGACTCCACACATACAACATTATGCTCAAATGGGCAGAGTAAATGACAAAGATGACGTGTGTGCACATTGTTGCCCATATAGTCACTTCAATATTGGTTTTCATCTGCTTAATCCAAAGCCTCACCTCGGGAATTCAAGGACATGCACTTGTTGAAGCATTAGCGCGTTGAGATCTATTGAAATAAAGTACCATGACTTTTTATTGACAAGCTACGACACCAACAACTACGAACTGGAATATATACGTGGTGCCTGCAGGCAGTTCTCCATTAATCATCAGACACGCTTGTAGAAAGGGGATTGCCTTTTGTTGCAAACACGGATCAAATGTCAAATGAGTTATTGTATCATTGGTAACTGTGATTAAGAATTTGTTGTTTTTCCCTTTTAGGAGAGTAACGAACCAGATCTTAGAAAACAAATAAATAGACCATGATATTATTAATAGACTGCAAAGTAATTTGTGGCTTGGCAAACAGATTAGTGTTGTTCACTGTGGTACGCAGTGAACTTCAGCCAAGCCAAAATATCCACAAACTCCTCAATCTATTAATCCAATATACAAATGAAATGGATTGAGTTTTCATTGCTTGTTCATTTACATTTGGTTTAGGATGTTTGTTTTTTTTTGCCTGTATCATCACACACTTCCTCTTACGCCTTAAACTATTAAACCGTATAAAATGATACACATTCGACAGTTCCTTCACGTTTTGTTTGAAAAAAAAAAAGTGTTCAAACTAACCAGCAGCTCTTTGTATCCATGTGTTTCCTCACATATATTGCGTGAAAGGTGATATATTAATGTGTTTGCTGGGCAACCCATTTCTGTTCTTAACAGTAATACATGAAGACTGCCATCAAAGTGCATTGTAAAGGGCAAAAGCAAGACTTCGGAAGAGCAAGTGAGGAAAGGCCGACCCTTATATCAGAGTGCTGACAGAAACCAGCAGCGCTGCACGACACAAGTTCAGCCAGAGATACAAAAAAACAAACAAACAGTGGAAAGATCGATTTTCTCCCCTGGGCACGAAGCTACAATTACAGAAGTAGAAGAGAAGACTTTAAGTCAGTAGTACTTGAGACCAAACTCCCTCTTATCTGGCCAAACAAAATGCATAACACAAAATATTGCACACAGTTTGGTCAAGGCTGAAGAGCTTTCTCACTGAAGGCAACAAACACTCAAACCAGCATCGACCATCACACCATTTTTATTTTATAAATGGTTGTTTTTATTGTTGATCTATCAAATATCAAGTTGACGAAGGGACTTTTAGAGTTGTATGTTGCTAATGGCCATTAGCAATTTCCATTTCTATGTAAGCTGCACTTATTTTTTTTTAACTGTTTTAATGTAACAAGGCACATCCTTAAATATGTGATGGCACTTTCATTAATTGCACTTTACTGTCTTTGTACAGTTTTGTTTTTTATCGTGTATACCGTAGCACTGAAGCAATCTAATTTTGTTTTTCCCTATGTATACTGAGCATTGTACATGGAGTGAACAGCAATAAACTCTACCTTGAACCTAGAGGTTAGGTCAGGTCTTATTTATGTTGTGAATGATTTTTTTTTTATTGAGCTATACATTTTTTTATGGTTTACTTTACAGTGATGTGGATTTGTATTTAAGACTATTGTTTCATTTTTATGTTAAATGTTTTATCTGTGTCTTTTAACATCTTTTAAAAATGTTCTCACTTTAACATATCGTTCCCTGGATAGGTGTGTTTTGTCGATCAATAAATAAAATTGATTCCTTTCCTATTTTTTCTCTGCAGATGATGTTATTCCCTGTAAAGGAGAATGATCTCTTACCTTTTTCAACATGTGAGCTGCGGACTGCCATCCCCGTGTGCCGATGTGCTTGTTGAAGGAGATGTTGAGATGCGTGGCCGATTCGTAGTACTCGATCATGTCAAACAGAGCTGACGCACCCTGAGAAGCACAGTGAGAGAGAGAAGCCAAAGAGAAAAGGAGAAAGATATTAACCATTATGGCACTTCAGATTAAAATCCAACATCTTAAATCAAATCTCAGTCAGTCACAGTGTCAAAACCCTGAAAGAGATGTTACAAGATACAGTCTGGAGCAGCTGTAGTTGCCACGGGAACAGTCCCTCAGGATGGGTGAGACCTGCTGAGGTGTTTCCATGAGGGCCTCAGCAAGGGGTGAAGAGAAACCTGCCTGGGCTTCTGTCTACAGTTGCTAATTAAAAATAAATAAATAAATAAATCAGTGAACATTAAAAATAAACATATGAAAATGAACCATGTACGTGTAACTGCTCCTATCTTCTAGATATAATACTGAGTGACATTGAGTTTAGAGAAGGGCTGCAACTAAAGATTATTATAGGACTGCAACTGACTTGATCATCAAATCGATTTGATGGTTGACTGTAAAATATCAGAAAATAGTTGAAAATACGGTTATAATTTCTTCGAGCCCATGGTGAGGTCCTCGAATGTTTTGTTTTGTCAGATCACCGGTCCAAAATCCAAAGATATTCTGTTTGCTTTCCTGTGTGACGTAGAAAAGCTTCAAGTCCTCACATGACTAAACCGCTTGACGTTTTTCAAAATAGTTGTAAGTTTCAGTTGAATGACTAATCGTTGCAGTAGTTTGTTCTATAAAATAAGACAATTGCGAAAAATGCCCATCACAGATTTCCCTGAGGCCTCCTGAGGAAGGAGATGTTCTAAGATGTATTTTTGTCTGATCAACAGGTCCGAAATGGTCAGTTTACAATGATATAAAACAGACCATCTGAGAAGCTGGAACCATCAAGGGTTGGGCAATTTTGCTTGAAAAATTACTTTAAAAAGGGTTAATCGAGTATAAAAACAGTTGCTGATAAATTTGATGTTTAACAAGTAATCAATTAACTGACTAGTCAATACAGCGATATTCTAGAGCTATATTCAGTCGTAGGGCATAAAACCCTGTTTGGTGAGGAGCAGACGCAGGACTAAAGTGAAATGTCAGGCGATGCAGTATAAGGCCAAAATGAACTTATGTGATCACACGTTGATGAAACTAGAGCTGGTTGGTTATTTGCCCCCCCGCCCCCCATTTGCTTTCATTAGCATATTTTAACAGAGAAATTAGTTACTGGGTCTTTAGCTCTTGTGTGTGGATTCTGTATCCCTCATGTCTTTCGCTCAGCAACACTTAAACGAAAACTGAAAACCACCTCAATCAACAGCCCAGTAATGAATTTGCTCCTGTGCAGCCAATTGCAGGATGTGACTAGCAGATTAAAATGGGAGTATGAGCGTATGAGTTTATCCTCTACTGAGGCAGATGAGACGTAACAAAATCAGACAGGCTGTTGCGTAGCGTCTCATAACCTTTTCCCCTTTGTGTGTGTGTGTGTGTGTACTGGGAGACATTACTGAGTATACACTAGTGTGTTTATCTACAGGGTGGAGGAAGATGAGTCACATTGAGTCCAATGAAAGCCGGCCTATGTTAATGCTCCACATGTCTGCTCCTCCCCACGATTCTTAAAACATCTCTCCAAAAACTATTTGTTCTCCTTTCATCTTTCCAAATCATTCCCAACAAGACGCCACTACTACAGATATGAAGCTCTGCCAAAACAATCTACTGTAGATCTCTCACTCCTACTTCAAAGATGAACCCATCTTCTCACTTCCCACTTTGATTCCTTTTCTATTCCACCTTCCTCTGTTCTCTCCTCTCCTAGCAACACTTCCTCAATATTTTCTCCATTCGGTGTCTCATTTAATCTGAGCCCAAGGGGAGACATTTGTCTCAGGCCGAGATGTTGCTCTCCGGTGACTCAGTCACTGACTCATTCTGCTACTTCATTCACATTTCTGGGACAGTGTTTCATGTTGGGTGAGAAAAGTGCATACGTCACACTGCATTGGTTTAGATTATGTGAATCTCTGGTGTTGTGTGTGTCTAAGCTGTATGTGTATTTTCTAAAATACAGATCAGTTATAAAAGTATATGTACAATATTGTTCACTGCTTGCATCTTGCTTTGTGTATAAATAAGAAAACCTACATGGCCTCTTTTCATGTACATCAATATTTAATATTTTTATAAAATGACTTTATCCCTTTTAGGGGAGCACTTGTGTTTTTCTGCACTGTGTGATTTCAGTGGACAATTCATGTGGGATTAAGGCCTGTAAATTCCCCCATATTAATGGTTATGAAACAGTGTGATCTTTACTTCTGATTATTTTTATAATGCCTCCTGAAACATAATCCATTGTTACACTGTGAAACCAAATCAGAGGTGCCATTGTCAAGTGACACTTCTCTTGATGTTGTATATTATGTCTGATTGGTTGCAGGTGAAGTAAACTTACACAATAAAATGTTCTTTAAGTTGTTCAGCTAGACGTGGTGACATATTTGTCTATGCCATCTTGTGTGGCTGGACCTATACTCCGTGAGCAGTATGAGGAAACGCCCTACACAGAACATCCATCTCAGGGCTAACTTCAGGCCCCATTCACACCTGTGATCTGTATCAGGTTACGTTATTTGGATAATAAAATCCAATCCATGGGTCTTTGCATTTATACCTTTTATTAAAACGCATTCTCGCATATTTCGATTGTGCCCGCATTGTGATCGGATCTCTCAATATGCAAGTTAATTAGGTGGGCTGGCGGACTTGTCGATAGACACGTACCAGCGAATGGACGTCATTCATTTCTAAATCACTTTTTGCAAGGCAAGACTTGCTAGCTACTGCTACTACTTGTAGCTTTTGCCGGTCTTGTTTAAGCTAGCAAGACGAGGTGGAGCTAGGTGACCTTTCAACTTGTTGGGCAGATTTTTAGGAACTTAGAAAGTGTAAAACCACTCAGAGTAAACAAAAGAAAACCTCACAAAACGATGCACCTTCTATACAAAAAGGGCTGGGGCCACTTATGGAATCCCTCATGCTTTATAATAGTGCTTTCCACTGAGACACTGTTATTGCCTGCTAAATCATATGATAAAATTTGGTTGGTGGCAATTCAGTTTTATTAGCTCTCAAGATGGAGTTTTTGTGGGTTCAAAGCTGTTTGAAAGCCCTTCTCACATGCTTCTATGTTAAAGGTACCCTGTGGAGTTTTTAGGTTATGTTGACCTTCACTGTTTTTCAGTGAAGTACCCGAAATGTGTTGAAGGAATTTCCTTCCACATAAAACATTTGTAGAACCTATATTTCATACATCTTTTCTTTCTGGCCGTCTTCTTCCTTGCCTTTGTTGATTAATTGCTATAGACTTTTTGGCATGTTAATGCCACTAAATCTCGATCAGTGGAACAGTATAAAACCATATGTAGTGTGTACCCTGTCATCAGCATGCAGGCACAGACTCATAAAGACATTGTTCCACTGCTGTCAAAAACTAGTGTTGATTACCTTTAATTCACATTCGTGCAAAAATAAAATCTAATTTCAAACTTAAATGACAGTCTGGAAGTAGCATTACAGCTGGCCAAATATCATCAAGTTCACATGTCTCTCAAGACTGGGCTAAAATGATCACACCATCTACAAGTGTGCTGAAAAACAGCAGGAGATTGGCCTCAATTAATTCTGCAGTTAAAAGGTAAAAATACTGACACGGCTTTGCCAGACAGGAATTAAATAATGACCAGTAATGAAAGTTACCCTTCCTACCCTAAAGAAACGTATCTTGTGTGAGCTTGTGTCTGCGTGTGATACAGTACTGTACGCTATATTTAGAGCTCTGTGTGACAGGAAGTGGTCAGGTTCTGTGTCCCTCTGCAGCCATGTCTCTATCTGTGCGTGTCTACAGCTCAAACGTCCCTAATGGTGTTTACACAAGTGGACTTCTGGAGTAATCAGAAAACCCATGACAAACACTCCACATCCTGCCAGTGCAGTAAGAGTGAAAAAGACGATCAGAGTGTGACTGAGGTCAGAAAGCAACAGAGAAAGAGAGACAGGCATGAATTAAGGATGCAAGATGGAAGTATGTAAGCTGCACTATGAGAAATGAAGGATGGGAATGAGACAGAGGCAGATTTTAAAGGCAGGATCTTCTTACATCTTCATCCAGGTTGGTCTGCTCCAGGTCTATCACTTTAAATTGGACCCTCTTCAAAATCTCTTCCAGAGACTCACATGCTTTGTAGTCCAGCTTCTCACCTGAAGACATACATGCACGTCGGGTCAATTAACTCATTCTGCAGCAGCGCATTATATGTGGTTGCATGAAATAAACTTGATACAATTTCTAAAAATGTATCTCCCAATATGAAAAAGTCGTGGTATCTGTTTATTCCCACAAGTTGAATTTATAGTGGTGACTAAGACTGTCAGGCTGTTGTTTTGGTGCTTACCTTTTAGATCTAAGCATTCATTTCGCTGTGTCAGGTCTTTCAGTTCCTACAGAGACAAAAAGAAGCAGTGTCAGTAGAGTTTGTGCATTTCTCCACGGAAGCAAACTTTGCTTTTCACATGTTGAATCTTTCAAATCACACAGGAGACAATTCAATAAATTTGTACTGGAGATAAAACGTGGATCTTGTGCAAACAAAGATAAACCTGTGCCGCAAAGAAAAAGCATCCGCGGAATGTGTATGTCACTGTGCCTGTGAGTTCTGGTACCACTGATACTGAACAGAGTATTAGATAAAGAATGGCTCTTCCATTTCTGATGCCGTTTTCTATTGTCTGCAGCTTTTTATCCAACAGCTCACTGTAGCTGTTTCTACTTGTACTATTCCTCTCCTATGTCCATATCTGTGAAAGGCATCACCAATGAAGCTTTGCTAACTTGACGCCAAATACATTGCACTCCTATAAGTGCTTCAAATTAAAAGCCTCCCCTTGGCTCGTGGGGGGAAAAAAATGGAAGCAGAGGCAGGAAATATTTGGTTTGCATCAGAAGTAATTTAACACATCTCTCATACGGCTTAAAGCATTTGTAAATTGAAAAAAATAGGACTGTTTAGGACTTGGTGCAACTCCGCACCATTAAAGCGGGCTAACCAAGGCCCATGGAAACGCAGCCTAAATATGCCTTGACCATTTAAACAGCTTATGTGTTGTTTAAATGGTGCCTTTAAACCTGAGCATGTACAGCTGTTCATCTGTGTGGGTTGACCACGCCATCTATCCTGTGAAGTAGTCAAACACCACAGCATCACAGATCAAAAAGGAATGAAGATATTTAACCTTTTGCCCTGGTAAAACACCCACAGAAACACAAAAACAGAGTGCTGCTCTCAAAACTATGTACCAGCAAATCCCTCTCGCTAGTTGACGGCCCGGCCCACTCAGGATGAACTCCATCACCTCTGCCCTCGCGCCACACTGCCCTCACTTATCTGTAGGTGTCTGAACATAGCAATGATGGTTTAGTTATACTGAGGTTCATGGCCTACTGCATGACTCCAAAATCATGACGGTTTTTGACAAATGCCATCTAAACAGCTGTATTATCATAATATAAACAGCAGGAAACACTGCAACGCTAAATAATTGTAGTAGTTAAAGATCATTCAGCTGTGAAACCGACTGAACCACTCACTTTAGGTAGCATAATATGAAAAATCATACATGAAAAATTTAAATTTTAAGTATTTTCTCAGCAGGTTTTGTGAAATATGGTTTAATTTAAAAACTCTGGATGTTCTTTAGCATCTATATGGTGTTGACTATATAAAACACAACCAGACAACACATTTTGGGCAATTTAACAGTAAGACAATCTTCACCTACAATTAACTCGGACACCTGTCAGTGAGAATGACTTTATCTGTGTAAATACCTCTCTGACAGAACTGCCAGAACCCAAAATAGAGCATGACGCACAGGGTGGTGGTATGGGTGTGTGTGTGTGTGTTGTGGGTGGACTACATCAAGCTACTGATTCCCTTTCTGATCTTGTTCATTAAATTCTATGGTGACTAGCTCTACTGCGCCTCTAGGTTATATATTTGCACTGTTTTCATTAGTGTGTTTTACTAGACTTTATGCAATATTTCCTATTAACCTGAAGTCAATAAAGAAATATGACATCATACTTCAAAGGACAGGTGGAGATAACCTTCACAAAAGCTTCTTGTGACCTGTTGTTAATGAACGTATTAGGGAAATCCAAATTTATCGGCTGGATTCTCCAAAATGCATGGTCCGTGAAAATGGGTCCTTCAGAGGACCTAAAAGTTAAACCTGCACCTTCTGCGTAAATGAGATGGTCCAGCCAAAATGGAGTGTTCAGGAGTCTTTTTCAACTGTTAAAAAAATTGTTTGGCATTTTGGGGAATGTGCTTATTCGCTTTCTTGCTGAGAGAGAGATGAGATGCCGCTCTCATGTCTATCCATTAGATATGAAGCTACAGCCAGCAGTTGTTTGGCTTAGCACAAAAACTGGAAACAGCTAGCCTGACTGTCTGAAGGTATCATATTTATCTACCAGCACCTCTTAAGCTCATTAATTAACATGTTAATTCTCTAAATGATACAAGAACCAAGCGTAAAAACAAACTAAATATGCCAGTCATGTGACAAGTCTGACTTTACATGTAGAGTTATGCACAATGGATTATGTGATACTAAGGTTGCAAATGATCCACCAGTTGTGTCCTCCAACTGAATTTTTCAGCCACATTTGGAAATGTCTTTGAAATGCTTTATCAGTCTGTTGATATATTTGGTCTAGAAGACTTCAAATGGTGCAGCCACTGAACTGGGCCACAACCTACAGGACCTTTGAATGACATCCCAAATGAGACTGATAACACGTCTGTGCTTAAATTGCACAACAGAAGAAGAAGGTGTCTGTGATGCACATGGCTGTTTCCAAGACTTTATTACTTCAGGGTGCTGAGCGGTAGGCAGCCTGTTGCCGCAGCTCTCGCATATGTTCCTTTTGACTTTTGTCTTTTACACCATGCCTTGAATTTCCACTCTGGGGATCAATAAAGGGTTACCCTAAAGTGATGATGTGAATGTGACAAAAGATTTAATCCTTCATTTTACATAGATTTACAGTATACTACTTGTAGAATAAAACTACCATATTCCAGATATAGTGAACCAGTCTAGAGAAAACATGTCTCTGCATCTTCTAAGAAATTAAGTGTGCACCCTGGCTGTGTTTGAGACATTGCATACTAAGGAAACCACTTGTCTCTGAAGAAACTGCAACAGGAGAAATGTGACACAAGGCTACCAAGTGTCCAGGGCTCAAGTCTCTTCTGGGAGTTACTGCAGAGCAGGCATTTAACAAGCAACTGCTAAATAGTGACCCTCATAAAACACACAGACAAGCAAACAACTGGCCAGAAATGTACATAACTTGCAGGGCCCCTGGCAAGCCGCCACATGTACAGTACAGTTGGACCTAATAAAGAAAGCATTTAGTGAAAGAGGAAAAAACAGTAAAAGACTGAGCTCCTCTTGAAAAAAACCCTCTCACTGGTCAGCCATTTGGACTGACTGGCTTGTTTATGTGGCTGGTTACTGCAAGGATGACTAAGCAGAAATGAGAGGGGGCGATAGTGGACCAAAAGACTACAGAGCTAGGGAGGGATAGAGAAAGACCAGACATTGCAAACATGAGCAATCACAAAAAAGCAAAATATGAGGGAGGGAATGAGGGGAAAAGGTGGGACAACTCTGTGATGACCAGGAATCCCAGGCCAGTCAACTCTCAGTGGAAATGTACCCAAACTGTAGGACTAAATGAAGCTCACAGCAGCAGCTTAGCACAGAGATGTGCACTTCCACAAGTAGTGGAGATTTTAACGAAATTACTTTCTCTCAGCTGACCAGGCGTGTGGGGATTTCTTTGCAGAGTCGCTCGAATCACAAATGTGGGGCTCACTTTACTTCATCACTCACACATGGAGGTACAGGTACAAATACGCAAAGCTCCAGTGGAGAGGCCCAGTTAAGAGTTTATGAGTGTGTGCTGCAAGGACGGTTTGACAGAACAAACAGGACAAAATGCTAATATGTCCCTGAAGTAAAGGCTAGCACTGCCAACTCCTCTGTCCTGTCAGTTTGACTAGAGGGGAATTGGTTTGGTGATGGGACAAGAAACAGGCACTCATATGTTTGCGCACACACAGTAAAAAGTATCAGTTATTAGATACAACATTAAAATTTCCAGTTATGGCTGGGGCTTTCATTTACCAAAACAAGAGAGACTACCAAGTATTTATTAGACAAAGGCTCTCATTTTAACAGGCCATTAATTCTTTTGACACATTCACATGAAACATTAACATATTATTTTATAACTCTCGGACAGTATACCTACGAGTTCAGTCGAGTTTCAGTCTATATTAAAAAACTGGTCAGTAATATTGTCTAGATGCAGGACAAACACCACTTGTTTCTCTCAGACCACAAAGAAACCAGAAACCCGCTCCCCTTGCTTCATGAAAACTCTGCAAAAAGGTCTCTGAAATATCTGCTATACATGTACCATCGTCTAGTATCAGGTTTCCAGCATCAATAAGATCGGATGATAAGGGGACAGTAGTTTACATCTACTTGAGCAGGAGGTCAAAAAGCCTCTTTGTTTTCTCTGCCCATTCATTCATACATCGTCTCCTTTTTCTGTTCTCTGTGACAAAAACGCGTCTCACATTCAGTAGAAACAACTCCCACATAAGGAAAAATTTGAACATGTTAACAATCACAATAAAGATCAAGCAAGTCGTGAGCCATTTCACATACAAAGGCACGAGGTCGGCAGAAATATAAAAACAGCTCTGAGGCTTCCCCCACTGGATTTGAAGAAATGCTTATGCAGAGGGATTACGGGACACATGACTGTGCTGGCTAACCCACAAGAGAAGGCAGAAAAAAAATTAAATAAATGACATGAAACACTTGTCTGCCTGTTGGGAGTAATAAGCACTCTTGCTGAAAAAGGAAAAGGCCTCTGCTGGATACTATAATAGCACTTGTCCAGAGCCATGCCATGGGGTGCCGTGCTGTTCCCTCAAACCACATAAACAGGCTTCTGAAGTGTTTTTACCACCAGAAGAAAAGGTTTAGGATGTAATTCTTGGAAGTACATTTTGTTCAACCTCACGAACAGGAACCTTCACAATTACAAAGAACCTTTGGACGATACCAGGACTTCCTAAGTGTTCCCAGGCAGCCTGTCCAGCTCCTGGCTGCACAGTGCAGCCCAGTGCTGCTACAAGTGGACAAGTTTCTATTATTGTATAAGTTGTATAGCGTTCTGATATATGTAGCTATTTGTACCCCAGCAGTTTTGAAGTTGCACAGCATCAACACTCCCATGCTCTTGTTACGGACTCGGTCATGGCCCACCGCAAGTGACTAACCCTAATCGGTGTTTTGCATGTATGTAAAGAAGAATGTGTGGTCCCCGCTGTAAGATTGGTCTGGAAAGCCAAGACGTCGCCCATCGTACTTTCTGGTTTCCCAGTCTAGCTCTCCAATCAGCCCTTTCCTTTTGTAGTTCGCCTAATTCTTTGTTATTTGTAAACCTAAATTGCTTCCAATCCACGTAATAAATAACTATTTTACCAAAATATATCTGGTTTTATACACATTCTTTAAATTATTCCATTGACTATTTAGACTATTATTTTATTAATGCTCTAATGTAATAGGGCCAAATAAAGACTATTATATGTCAAGGCTACAACTAACAATCAAATCAAATTTAGATTATCGATTAACTTGCAGATGATTTTCTCGAACGGTTTGTCTATACAATGTCAGAAAATGGCCATCAATTTCATAAAGGCCAAGTTGATGGATTCAGATTGCTTGTCTTTCTGACCACCAGACCAAAACCCATATAACCATATGATATACGACTAAGAAAATCACCAAATCTTAACATTTGAAGAGCTAGTACCAGTAAATGTTTGCAAAAAATTTGACTTAAAATTATTAATGTATTAACAGAATTGCCCCTATTCAACATATCCATTGTGAATGAAGGATTAGCAGAGGAATTTATCGACAATATTGTGAATTGTTTTACAGGAGGTCGCACAAAAACCTTCAGTTTTATCGCATGTTCCAAAAAACACAATTAGCTTGTCTTTTGGGTGGGAAGCTGGTGAGGGATCATGTCCTTGTGACTGCACTTGCGGTATCTTGCGGCAGGGGGACCTGCAGGGTTTTTACAAACTTTTGAGCACATTATGCACTCCTGATGAAGCTTTGCCATCAATAAGCAGCTGCTGGCAGCTTCATGATAGCAGTGTTTGAGGTGACCTGGACTGCAGTACGGGGGAATAGGCCACATGAAATTCGAGTGAAAAAGGGGTAAAAAGCAGGAGCTCAGCAGGTTGGGGGTGTGGTGGCTTTCCACTCTGCCAAGGGATTTAAGAGGGGATTATGATGTTCCACTAGAGGTGGCAAATAACATAATTTCAAGTAGAAACGGCACTTCTCATTCATCACCCTCTCTGACTTTTCTGTTTTCAGTAATTTTCCTTTCCCAACAGCAAACCAATCGTGTTAAAACACAGCCAAAGCTATGCAAGAGAGAAAAAAGGACAAAAATCTAGAGACTACACACAGTTGACAGTTTCTTAGGTACTCCTCGCTAAACTAATGCAGTCTAATACAACAGTCCTGCATCAAATCCTCCCTTCACAAAGGTTATAATGTTCATGATCATATTGGAGACTGCAGCTTGTGGTACTGTTGAACTGTATTGGATTATACTGACAGGTGTTTCTGTTATTTAGTGGCACTGGAAAAAAAAAAAAATGGGGTGGACAAAATAATAGAAACACCTGTCAATATAACAATACAATTCAACAGAACCACAAACGGCAGCCTCCAAAATGACCATGAAGGTAAATCAACACCTTTCTAAAACTGCTTCAACAAAAAGGGAGAATTTATGGCAGGACTATATTAGACAGCATTAGATTTAGCTAAGTGTACCTGATAAACTGGAAACTGAGTGTATGTTGTCTGTATTTGGCCAGCTGAAACACTGTGTGTGAGTGTCTGTGTGATATGTCTGTTCATCTGTGTTTGTCTGAACCTCACCTGTATCTGTTTGAGCACTTTGGGTATGGGTTTACAGTTGAGTTTCTGACAGGCCTGTTTGTAGGAAGAGACGATCTCCTCCACCGTCACATTTTGAGCTGGAAAACACAGAAAAATTAAAAAGGTCAGGATTGCTTTCACTGCTTAGTTTCTTTGAGCACATCTTTCACTCTCCAGGAGGTAGACACACATGCTCACACACAAAAAATTACACTATGTCCCAATCATGTTTTTACCCACATCCTTTAATATTGTCTAATATTTGTTGATGATCTTTGTTAATTATATTTGTATTTTTCTATTTCTACATAATACGGCTGCACAGCGCACACTTACATGCATCAAAGCTAGAAATCTAACTTAACTTCTTTCTTTTGATCATTTCCAAGGAAGGTTGAGACAGGATTTAGACAGCCTCTCTTCATTTCCAGACACACTGAAGTTCAAATACACCATAGTCCTCAATCAAGCGGCAACTCCGGGGCTGAAAAATGAAGCCAACATGGAAGTGCCACAAACTGCAGTTCATTGAATGGCCACTTGAGGCTGACTCCAGAAGCGGGTCAATCCCCAGAGAGGCCCATGTTAAAGTGCCCAACTTTGCAGCAGAAAAAAAAACATCTTTACAGACTGGTAAAAAAAAACGGTTTTGGTCTCTACAGCCAATTTCCCCACTCATGACAACATTTTTTTCATTTTTATAACGTACCCGTTTAAATTATATTAAGGCTTAAAGTTATGCTTAATTAAATACTTGGCCGCTTTGAGTGACAGGTCAGTGCCCTATCAGGTGGCTTGCCGCTAGGTAGTTCAGCAACCAGGCCTTGTTCAGCCCGCCTCAGCTCTACCTATTTGCCCATTTTTGGATTCACCAGAGTCAGGGACTGCCAAGATGGGGACATCAGGAGGCGCCCACTTTGAGCTTCACAATGGCTCTTTAGAAACCTTTAGGTGACGTCATAGACACTATGGCCATGTTTTGCACAGTCTATAGTTGCAATATGACCCTGAAATACATAGTAAATGGTTTTTATTTAAAGTGGCTCTGCTCACATCACTTGCTGGCGCACACTGTCATATCATTAAGTTAACTGACATTTATTTTGTCCCCTTCAGGATGGTGGAGAGTTCCTGCCTCACGTGGAGGAGTTTAAGTATCTTGGGGTCTTTTTCACGAGTGACGGAAGGATGGAGCGGGAGTTCGGCAGGTGGATTGGTGCATCTTCTGCAGTGATGCGGTTGATATACTGGTCTGTTGTGGTGAAGAAGGAGCTGAGCTGTAAGGCGAAGATCTCTATTTACCAGTCGATTTTTGTTCCTACTCTCACATAGGTGGTCATGAGCTTTGGATCATGACCAAAAGGACAAGATACAGGCGGCCGAAATGAGTTTCCTCCGCAAGGTGGCTGGGCGCTCCCTTAGAGACAGGGTGAGGAGCTCGGTCACTCGGGGGGAGCTCAGAGTAGAGCCGCTGCACCTCCACATCAAGAGGAGTCAGCTGAGGTGGCTCGGGCATCTGTCCCAGATGCCTCCTGGACGCCCCATGCCCTGGGGAAGTGGTCCGGGCATGTCCAACCAGGAGGAGGCCCCGGGGAAGACCTAGGACAAGCTGGAGGGACTATGTCTCTTGGCTGGACTGGGAACGCCTCGGTATTCCCCCGGAAGAGCTGGAGGAAGTGTCTGGGGAGAGGAAAGTCTTGGTGTCTCTGCTCAGACTGCTGCCCCCGCGACCCGGCCCCGGATAAGCGTAAGAAGATGGATGGATGTATATTTATTTTGTGCGCTTTGCAGCTCACTCAAAGGTCGCTCGCCTATGATGCTGAGGTGCCTGTGCAAACAGTGCAACAAATTGAAATGGTGATTTTCTTACAGCCACAATTTGCAAAACAAACAAACACTGCATCTGAAATGAATAGGGCTTTAGCTGGATCTGCCCTGATGATCCTGCAAATCAGCCAAGGATATTCTTACATGATTCTTGCAAATAATCAACATAATTAAGTCTACACTTGAAAAATGGTCTCTTTTTATGACACATTTGTGTGTCTGCCTTGGAGGATCAGAAATCGTAACCCCTTCAAGGGCCCCCCTACTTAAGTCAGAAAAAAGAAGGTATTGTTCTATGTGGTGTGTGTGCGAGTCAGCCGCCGCTGCCATCCCAGACTGTGGCGGGGGCTACCTCCAGTCAGATGACTGGGCAACATTCAAACCCACTGTTCTGGCTGAGAGACTCTGCTGGGAGATGAAGTGAGGTACTTGGGCAAAGAAAGACAGACAAAAATAATGGCAGAAATGAAGAAAAAACAAAAATTGTGCATGTGTGCAGATAGGATGATATGCATTTTACCAGCATTTGACCTATTTTAGACTGTGTGTACAGGTAGTGTATACAGACAGATAAATACATTCAGAGGAAGCAGTGCATGCAGAAACAGACAGAAACTGTACCTATGCTCCTATTGTACTAACAGTACTGTACTAACACATGGGGCTGGTGTGTGCGCACGAGTGTGACTCTGACTTTGTGCTGCAGTCAGCATTTTGATTTCTCTCGCCAAGGTGAGAATTTGTCCGCTTCAATTTTAAAATCGCCTCCCTCTCTTCTCCCCTTTGTCTCCCACATTGTCCCCATCAGTTTAACGCCAAATCTCAAGTTCATCGCCCACCCATCTGTTCAAGGTAGTGACATGACAGACTGGACTAACCAGCAATACTACAATGTAGAAATAATAATAAAACCTTTGTCCTTCTATAAAAAAGAGTTTCAGTATTGCCCAGTAAGTGAACATCATGTACTGCACAGATTCTGAGATGGTTCTCCTAAAGCAGTCACGTGATGACCTAACAGTGATTAGGCTCGCCAACATTCATGCCAACTTCAGCTTCCAGGTTTATGTTGGTAGTTAATGCAGTTACTTCCTGAAAATCCTATGTAATTTAGTGTCACTCAATTAATTCAAATTTCTAATTGTGCTTTACCTACAAAAGAAAATGATTCACAAAACTGTGGTTTTAACTTAAATGCATCTGCTACCAGTGTGAGAGTCTTGTAAATTTGTACAGTACAGTTTGTGCGTTCCAGTGAACACTGTGTCCTTGGAAAAGTGTTATTGTGCAGAGTCGCTATGGAGCACGTGTATGTGTAAACACTTCCTGAGGGAAAGGTGGGATTTGGGGGTGGAGGGTAGAACTGGGGAGGGTCCCATGCTTACTACACAGTATTTTCACACATAGCTTATTAATTAGAGGACGAGAAGGGAGGTGAGCAAGACTGGGACTGAATTAAAAGGAGGAACATGGCTCTTTTTGTTTTAATGAAATAATATTATATATGATTACTGTATTCAAAGGCAAAGAGAGCAGTGTAAGAAAGCTTAGACTGAACCCCTCAGCAAAAAAATAAATTAGGAATATGTGGCAGCAGGAAATGACAAAGAACAAAAAAAAAAAAAAAAGACTCAGGACACAAACTCTTGGTGTTAAATAGAAGTCAGATATGTGAGCTTCAGCCCTGCAGGATCCTTAAGAACTGAGTTACAGCTGTTGACCATTTCTGCTTGCTCTGTCTTTGTTTTATTGCACTCCCTTCAGTGCTGCTTGTACATGTACGGAGGGAGTGGCGATGAGGAGGTACGCAGCAGGGGGAGAAAGGGAGGGGAAATGACTGCTCCAAACAACATCTTTAAAAACCATGTTAAGAGGAAGAAGAGATGTGATGATATGCACAGTCAAAAAAGGTAAAATTACAGTGACTGTGCAAAAAAGGGAATCATTAATCCATGTCTTCCTCTGTGAAGATGAACCAAGATGAACCACTGCTCAATACATCAGTGCCAACCAGGTTAGGAGGGTCTGACGACAGTCTCTCACACAACCAAACCCACACCTGTGCCAAGAGAAGTCAGGCAGCCCAGGGTGGTTCAGAGTTCAGTTACAATTCCTCACACTTTCCACGTTCAACACTTTTTCAAATATTGTTTTATAAAGTTAAACAGTCAGGCACACCATTTCCTTTGTTGCACTGCAGCATCCTAAATTTACCCATACCATCTCTTAGATAGACAAAACCTGCTCTTCATGTTGTACTGAAGAAAGAAAGCATAAAGGGAAGGGCAGCTGCTTTTAAAGACACCTTGGATTAAGATTTTAGGCGTGGAGAGGACAGGAGAGGAGAAAGACACAAAAGAGTCCATTTCTGCGTTGACTCAGTGAAATGATACCGCTAAATGACACAAACAGGCAGCACACCCGTTTTCTCCTTGTTATTGTTGTTGGCCACATCCACAGTGCAACAACACTAAATCACTTGCTGCTGCTGCCGCCATCGCTGAGCTTCTGAGTGAAAAACAAAAAAGCAGGACACTGCTACAACAGCATCTAGCTTGCAGACTCAGATCAAAAGAGATAAATTGAGCACTGTAGACTACATGGTTAAGAATGATGATGAGCCTTTGATCACTATCTTGCTGGTGCAGATTTAGCATTTAGTGGAGCAAACATTTCGAACAATGTTATCAATAGCAGGCTGCTAACTAACTTAATCAAAATAATACTATACTGAAATTATTAAGAAATGTGACATGTGAATTAAACTAAAATAAACTATTAAAATCAATACCATACAACAACTCTTTCGCTCTAAATTGTTTTCCTCATTTCCAACCCTCATGACTTCAATGCCATCAAACCTATTGTAGGTGTTCCTGTCATGACAGCAGATCTGGAAATTCGGTATAATCTAGTTTATTGGGGTATGCATCATGAATATAACAAATGTATAAGGAAACCAGATTTACTAGGTTCTTCAATAAACTGTTTGTCTCAAGGCTACTCTAACAAATGATAGGTCTGTTGCATCTGTGCTACAGTAAACAGACAAAACTGCAGGTAACAAGGGAGGTATACCTGCCATAAATTATGAACCAACCACTTAGTCTGAGCAAGTACAGGCACATACTGTATTTTGAGAAGAGAGAGCTGTACTTACAGCTGGGTATGTCAAAGCTTTTTTATTTTTTTACAGTAAGACGTTGAATGTGTTCAGTCAGCTAAACCTGCTACTTCACTTCCACACCTTAATTGTACTGGCGCTATAAAGCACAAGGTGGGGTCAGGATTTTCAGGGAAAAATTATCATTATCATTTTACTTCAACAATGGCGTGCAGGCATCATCAGAGCAATTACTTCGAACAACACACCTGAGGTTAGGGTTAACATTTTGATTGTCAAAAGTGAATCAGCATGGAGAATTCGAGCCACAACTGTATTAAAATAATTACATGTCATTGTATTGAATAATGTCACTGTCAAACCGTTTCACATTTTATCCTGTACTTGGTATACAAGTCATAAATTCATCTGAAAACAATCTAGTCACATCAACTTGTGATCTCTATCCACGCACTAGCAACAGATCATTTTGAGCTTTCCCATTCGTTTTTCTAATGTTTTTCAGTATAGTGCAATTAAATACAACATCCCTTTTCTCACCTGCTTAACCTGTTTCAGGGTCAGGTTTCAGGGGGCTATAAACAAAACCGGTATGCACTGGGCAATGGCAAGTGTTCCCTCTGGAGAGATCACCAGTCTTTGAAGATACCAGTAAACTCTGTCACAACTGCTTGTTGGAAGGGCGAAGGAAAACCCCTTCCACCTAGCCTTTCTGACGTCAGATCAGGTGGGGACTGTGTCTGACAACGTCTTTACACAACTACTTCTGTCACCTTTTGTGTTTACAACCGAGTGCAACACTATGAATGCCTTCTGGTAGAGGCTGTCTGAAAATGTGTTACCCCCATATTTAAACGCTTTTGTGTCTCCCTCCTCTCTATGACGGCCAGCTTTTCACTCCGCCTTCCAGTGTGGCCGTTCGGTTCAGGTATAAACACTTTTGCCTTCCAAAGTGGTCGGACAACACATTATATGGACTACTTCTTCACATCATACGATCCTGGCCCTTACATTGCTACCCTGTAAACAACAGGGTAGCAATGTAAGGGCGCCTGAAAAATAACTAAACAAAACATTTATCCATATGTCTATTATCCTTTTCTATATTCATTTTATAAATAAACTTGCCTTACCCAATCATGTCGGGTGCATCCTACAGGCAAAGGAGTATACAATGTGTGAAACATAAGAACAAACAGGTTCAGTAGCCCATGGTTGAGACCCAACTAACTTATCACTCTAAGCAAGGAAAACACTGTCTTGAGTATTTAACACATTCAAATACAATCATAAAGCCACCAGAAGTCCACTAAATTATGACAGAGCTGGGTGACAAGCTTTTTGGCCAAAATACAGTCACGCCTGAACAACTAATAGACACAAGGTACCATCCCATTTCTGTGATTCTTTTGTTTCCCAAATGATAATCTACTTGACGACTGTAGAATAGAAGAGAATTAAACAGTTATGAACGGACTTCATTAAGCTGTTTGTTTTCAATTACATTCAATAATGCTACCTAATTAAATGCTGCCAATTCTTCATATCATCTACAACCAATTTATTTTTGATTTTCAATTAATGCAGCCTAACAAGTCTCTTGCCTTATAAGGATGACAACTTAACAAAAATTACGTACCATTATTAAAATGGAACAGCTAAAAATACAAGACTTCTCGTCTCCTTTGTAGCTGCACAACATCATAACACTGCTGCAGTCAAAGCCTCTGCCACCACCCACAAAAGGTCAGAACAGATCGACCCACAGAGTGCCCACAGTGTGAGCGTGGGCTTTAGTATCAGACCCAGTTTGTGCTAGTCTTACTGGGACAGAGGAGTGGACTGGCATATGAATGCTAGCTAAACTGTTACCATCACCAAAAAAAGGGTGAATATGAGATATGGATCACTTTTTCAGAAAGGCCACCCGAAAATATAATATTGCATGTACAGGTAGCACACAAGTTGTGGCATTTCCTAGTGTGTGTATAATGGCTTAATTCAAGAAACAAGGGGAGGCAGTAGGACTGTGAGGATTGTGAAGAGATTGTGGAGGACTTTGAGCGCTGCCCATTTTTTGGTCCTTTTTTTTTGGTTAACACCAATTCACACCTGGGCAGATTCTGCAAAAAGCAGCATGACCATCGGATTGCAAGTTCTGGAAAGTTACAAAGAAATTAGGCAACACTGACACCTCCCTTTCTCCAAACCTCTTAGAAGAGCTTCCCACTGCTAGGAGGATCATGTAAGGGCCCTAACTATTTTCTTATGAAGTGTTTGAAAGCACTTGATGTTGAAGCCAAACCTTTAGTGCCTGTAAAAACATGCGATTCTTAGCTTCCAAGGTGCTGAAAAAGAGCTAGTACCTCACCTATCTAGAAGCTGCTGTCATATGAAGGTGCTGAATAAATGTAGACGACCATCATCTTTGCACAAAATCAACCAATCAACAGAATCAAGGATAACTACAGACAGTGAAGTCTGACCCAATTTCTGTCAAAGTCTGTCTATCCTCCTCAGCCTTACCATCTTTGTACCTTCACTCACTCTTATTCTTTGTCTAGCTGAAAAGAAAACAAAATGCAAAGACACAGTCTACAGGTACTGTGCTTTCTCCCCTCACTCCAACAACAAGGAGGAAACAAGCAAAGACAAGTGTTTGCATGTGAGGAAGACGCGACACTATTTGCAGAGACAGACAGACGACTGAAAGACTTGGCACAAAGAGAGGATTCCATTGAAAATGTACGACCTGCATAATGTCTTAAATTTCTTCTGTTTGACTGGTCTGTGCACTCTGGTTTTACTAGTAAAGAATGAGACAGCATACTCATTCATATGTGGAGAGCTTAAGAAAAACTCTGAAGCTTATAGCCTTCACCACATTCCCAGTCAGTGCCAGTCAAGCTACTGCAGATAAACACCTGAGCATCTGGAGCTGCATGGACAGCAGGGGTTTTGCCACAGAATAATGTTATGTTACATAACAAACTAAAAGAGAGGACTGTGGTCGGAAAAGTTAGTCAGCCTGTTTATGACAAATTGTTATGTAGCAGCAAATACTACCCTACAAAAACGCACGACCAATCCTCTGAAGGATTAGCAAACTGACAGAAGGGAAATACTAAAATGAAAGGAAGTGTGAGGTTGTTGGTAAGTGATAGTCACCTTGAATTGATCATTCAAACATCATTTATCCAGTTAGAATATCTGTAATGAAAGGCAAAGACAGAGAAACCCGTGTTGACAGGTTACATGCTTCAAGAGGAAATTATTCCCAGCCAGCAGTTGAAAAAAGGTGCTCCAATAGAAAAGATTGGACACAGGGCACTTAAAAAAAACATGTGGAGGCCAGGTGTCCAACTGGCAGTTTAATCCACTGTGTTTCTGCTGATGGCCAACAACTTTAGCAGTCTTCAGGTGATTTCTCGCCCTACTGACTGATATGAAAGGTGGTTTGCACTGTCAAGCGTTTAGCACTTGCATATTGCTGCTGTCAGATGAAAATCTTATATAAAATGTCAAGTTATGCTCATTTATTAGTTTGACATTCATTAGCAGCTCAATTCATCTTCTAGAGGGTTTCAAAAAGGTTTCATAAGCCCAAGAATTGAGAAAATTCAAACCATGTAGCCCTTCAATGAGCTGAACATCTTGTATGCACACTTTGAGAGTAACTGGCTGAGGAGGTACAAAAGGCCCAGGACCCCCGCCGACGAGAGGGCCTATAGAGAGGAGGTTAGAGCCCCGACAGCTTGGTGCCAGGACAAGAACCTCCATCTCAACGTCAGTAAAACAAAGGAGCAGTTTGTGGACTACAGGAAGCGACAGAGAAGAACACAACCCCTTCTCCATCAGTGGGACTACGGTGGAGAGAGTCAGCAGGTTCCTCAATGTTCACATCAGCAAGGCCCTGACCTGGACTCACCACAACACCATAAAATCAGCAAGGCACTGGGTCTTCAGCCCATCACCAGGACGAAGCTGCCATCCAGAGATTTATTTGATAGGGGTGGCCCGAAGAGACACAGGAAATGTGGGACAGAGAGAGGGGGGATGACATGCAGCAAAAGGCGGCAAGTCAGACTCGAACCCGGGCCACTGCGGTAAGGACTCAGCCTTGTTTATGGGGCGTGCGTTCTACCAGGTGAGCTATCCGCACTCCTACTTTGGTGATTTTCTTTTGCATATTTTTGTATGAGCATTTTTAGAGGGAGCCTGAGAACAAGAATTTAATTGTCAACGCTTCATTGTACATATGACATATAAAGCACTTATTCTAATAAGGAACTTAATCAGCTACATTTGATAATGTATCTCTCTGTTTTGGCCTCAAGTCCACACTATCAACCTGTGTTTTACGCACCCAAAAACGTTGCTTTTCGAACAGCTCCAGGGTGGACGAATCTGAAAAAACACAGGCTGGATGTTTTAGGTTGGAAGGGAAAAACTGAATTTGAACAACATACACTCAGTTGCCAGTTTGTTAGGTACACCTAGCTAAAACTACTTTGAAACTGTTTTAAAGACTTGTTGAATTAACTTTATGTAATCAGGTATGTGGTGCTGTTGAAACGGTATTGCATTATACAGAGAGGTGTCTCCTGTTATTTAGTCTACCCTCACTGATATATCTAAAAGTAAAAACACCTGTTGGTATGACGCGATACCATTCAACAGCACCAACGTTTGAATACAGTTGAGCTGTATTTGAAGTCAGAACAGGTGATCACAGAGCAGGAGAAAGCAGAAGGGAGGATAAACAAAAAAAAGAGGTTCAGTTGTTTTCCTGTTGTTTAAGTACTTCACTGAGGATGGGCGTCTACCTGAAAACACTGGCGTGGACACATGTTGATTTTACACAAACAGCATTTTGGAATTTAGCTAGCTTAAGTATGGACATAATCTAAAGTGAAAGGATGAAACTCAAACATTTTGAGATGACAGAGTCTTCATATTACGACAGCAATGTATGAAATAACATGCCAAGCCTGCGGGCAAACATCAAGAGATTAATGTGAGTGTGTTGGAGCTAGAACACATAATTGCTGCCACCTCCTAACATGCAAGTGCCAGTGTTCAAAATAGCCCCCCTCTCCTAGTCTCCGGTCCCATTCCCTGCCATTTCACACTGCTATGCTGTGGGTGGTGACAGCAGCGTCATTCACACATGACAGCTGGCTGCCTGGCTGGTCAGAGGTGGGGCAGAAAGGCAGAGATTGTGCTGCTGCTGCTGTGTGCTTCTACGAGTCTGGATGTCAGGATGGCAGCAGTGAGTAAATACGGAGAAAAGTTAACATTTTAGAAGGGAGCTGCCTTCTGCTTAAAAACAGATGAGCCCATAGGTTTAAACTAGCACCTAAACTCATTTACACAACCTAAATCATACAGTACTAGCACAGATCTGCACATGGGCAGTAGGTCAAAAGTAAACAAGGTAAAGTATTTGATGGCTCCTTATGATGTGGCTGCGTGCAGATCAATAATTAACAGACAGCACTCGGGAGACTGAGGCAGAATCTGACAAGATCACACCCGCAACCGATAGGGTTAGCACAAAACACACACATCCCACAAAACACCAGTCCTTAAGTGGCCTTCATGTCATTGCGCTCGTACAACATCGGACATCCAGCATTTTAGGTCTGTTTGCACATTATTGCAGACACAGCAAATGCAGCTGGACAATATTGCAGACACAGCAAATGCAGCTGGACAGTGTATAATATCACAACATGTCTATGCTGACTTCATGCCTTTAGCGCTGTAAGACATAACTGCATCAACAGTAGCCTCTCTCTTGGTATAATGAAATATGATGGTTAAAAACCAAAAAGCCCAGCAGCCATTTTAAACCTGGCCTCTGTTTGGGAGAGAACAAGCTGCTGGACCAATTGGAGATTGACATTATGAGCAAACAGTTTTATGCTCTATATTTAAATGAGGAGGCACTCTGTACAATGTAGGTAAAATCTGTCACTTCCAGCCTTCTCAAGAGTGATAAGAGAGCAAGGAATTCCTGTTTGACGAGGACAAAGGATGAGACTGGTATGTCTATTCTACTATTTACTATCAACCCCCAGCTTCGTTGCTAAAATTGACCATGGTTTAGGGCTACAGTGCAGACCGACACAAGGTTAAAGTGCAGGGGTCATCACATAACAAACACCGAAAGACACTTCTTTCTTACATTTGAAAGACAAACAAAGGTTCATGTGTAGCATAGACAGGCAGACATGCATAATAGATGAATGTACAAACTAGAGCTAGCCCAGAGGGCAGGTACTATCAGCAGGTATCACAGACATTTCGGCATCAGCGTGTATTGTTGGATGGAAAAATAAATATCCCAACAAAAAAACAAACAAAACAACAACTGGTGTTTGGAAACCAGGTCATCATTACATAGTTTATCTACCAGACGGCAATTTTTACAATACTTTGCAACACCTGAGTAGCTCTTTGACAACTGAGCAAATATTCTGGTGCCCAGTCTGCTGATAAGTAGGGATGGACCAGTCAAGTTTTACTTGGTTCGAATGCCAAGTTCTGTGCAAGTGAGTGAAGTACACAAGGAAATTAAAGTTCATAAATCAAACTGAATTTAGGTATGTTGTATGATGTCCATAATTTAATAGCTCTGCATCTAAGCCTTGATTTTACAATGATTTTCATTTCATTTTAAGTCATCAGCTCTAAAACTATCATAAATATTACAAACATAACACTGACCAGAGATAAAGAATACTCATGGGGAATTTACTTTCATTACAGACTTTTGCCTTGTTGATGTCTCTTGTTATCCTCCAGTGTTTTCTATTTCCATACATTCTTTGCCTCCTCGATAGTGTGAACTCACTTTATTTCTTCTCATGTATCTTTGCACACCTAAATGTAAAAGACAGGTGTGTCAGAGGATATAAAACACTGGTAAACACTTACATGTAATGTTTTGGTCAGACGACTTCAAAAATCCTATTAAAAAATTGTATTTTTCTCTATTGGCCCAGAAAATCCAGTACTGCTCTGCCTGTATCGCAAACTGAACTAACGTCTAGGTTTTCAAAGCCCCTGTCCATTCTGTACGCTGAAAGCTTTGCTTATCAGTATGTAACTTGGTCCACAGCCACCAAACACAACATTTCATGGGTCACAGAGCCTCTAACAACCTGGTTCCAAGCAGGCCTTGGAACCAGGTTGTTGCACAAAAAACGAGCTTGCTTCATGACATAACAAAAACAATCTCTCTGCATATAAGAGCGTTTGCAGTGACTGACTGATAATCCGATAAATTAAATGACTTAGCACATGCTTCCAGTATGATCCGGGGCTTTTGTAATGACATGCTTTGCTGATATAAGCCCAAGCTGCACTCAGACTGAATTGGCCAGTCAGGGAGGAGGAGAAATAGGGGAGGGGAGCAGCAAAGGGAGCAGGGGAAGCAACACAGCATGTTGGGAAGTTCAGGAATCTCAGGATATGATGTAGTATTTGCTCAGGCCTGGAGGGAAAGAAAAACCATCCCTCAAGTCTGGACAGGGAGAGGGGAAAGGAAAGGAATGATATTATCTAACTCAGAACAAAATTACATTGACCTATGTTACTACTTCCCTTATGCTGTTTAAGGGTATTTTGACAAAATTAAACTCTTGAGAACAATACTACAAAAGGTACTTCCCAGAAGCACTATTTGTCTTATTTGTGTAAATTATAGCCTTACACGTTGTATGCTATCGGATACCATGAAACTGGACGACGTTCAATTCTGAAAAAATGAGGGTGCCATGAAAGAAATGGAAATATGACACTGAGCTGGCTGCTATTGTTCCCCAGACTCGGTTCCCTCCTGAACCCCAGGGGTTTATTTTGAATGGCAGCTTTCTAGACTCCATTAAGTTAACTCCTGTTCAGAAGCTCATTTAGTGACCGCAATTAAACCAGATATATGTTGCTTTGTAAACATTCAATATCCATCCACCAAATTCTTTCCTCTGCTCTTAGAGCAGTAACTCATACTGTGCTTTTAAGAAGCGCCAGGCTCTGTGAGCTCAGGCCATTACGTTTCTGACAGATGACATAAGACACAGAATCGGACACTAGATCGGCAGATCAAGGGTCTGGATGGATCAATCATGACACAGTGCTCGTAACGAAGCATGAAAAGCCATGGAGTGGAGATTCAGATACATTTCATTTCTTGGACTTTGCCTCAGGACGCATTCACTCACGCACGCATTTATAAAATTAACACGTATGACGTGCAACTCTGATGCAAAGGAGCAATTGTTTATTACACCTCAAGCATATAGCAGTTATCAGTTTTCCTTAGTTGCAAAAAGGAAATATGTTATTAAATTACTTAAAGTAGGTGTTAAACTTAACATTTAACTTGCATGGGTGGTACAAACTGCCATTACCTGAATTAACTTGATAAAAAGTACATAAATAAAGTAATAATGTAGCAGACTGAGTCATCAAAACAATAACACTTCCAGATCACCAGGAATGTTTACTGCTGTACATATTGAACAGCAGGAGATTCCCAGTGAGGTGTATAGAGTATTTCTAGGGTTTACATGGTGATGAAAAATTGTTGCCAGCATGATAAGTTTCAAGAGTTGTTCAAATCCTGTTTGTGAGAATTAAAAACAGTCGTGCAGCATTTTGGCTCCTGATAAACTTTTAAACGCATCAATCTGTTACTTTCCTTCTGAATCAGATTTCACATCTCACCAGTACCTAAACAACGTGCCTCCACCAACGCAACCGTCTGTGTTTAACGAAGGGTTGTTTATGGTCTGAATGCCCTATAAAAGGAGATCCTTAGAGATGCGTCTCATCTACATCAGTAGACACAGATGCTGCAGTACTGGTTGCTAGGATTACTTAATATTTGCCATGTTGATCAAAGAAATATGCCGATTTAAAAGGTATTTTACAAGTCGACTTACAACAACCTGTGTAGCTTTGTCAATCTCATCCACGCATGCCGCCATTTTAGTGGCCATTTGTCCTGGCTCTGGTTCGGGTGTTTTTCAAACCCAGCAAACACATGGACACAAGCGAAGACCTATTTGAATTGCTGAAGATTCAATTGTCTGGAAGCAAGCTAAAACAATTCACCTAACACTGACAATAAATAAGCATGAACTAAAGTGTCTTAAAACATAAAAATGATTAACAAAATTACTTCTATCTGATCTCATTCCGACCATACTTGGACTGAAATGTACTACTTTTAGCAAATCTTGAGTGACTTGAGTTTTTGGGATTCAAATTTTTGCAATCGTCCAATCCACATGGTCTGAAAAATGTTCTGATAAATGTACCACAGTGTTTTATCTTACCTACATTGAAAACAGAGCATTCTGTATCGTGTGATTAACTTTACCAGCATCAACTGTCTGTATACCTCTGTATCAAATGCACAATCAGTTGGACTTTTGAAACTTAAATAAACTAAATGCCGTGATAAATAATCCAAGCCCACACTCCAGTCATCTAGATATTTGACTGTTCCCAGTGCCATGTGTTTCATAAGGTCCCAGAAATCTTGGCCAACTGGGTTGGACTTTGCCCCGGTGGAGTTTGGCTAAAGATATTTCATGTCCAATTTACTATCAGACTGGCTGCTTGGCATGTGCGCTGTAAACGGATACAGAAACATTTAGAAAAGCAGCAGGGTTATGTGGCAAGTTGTAAGGGGCATGGATACTAGAAACATCTAAATTATTTTAAGTAGGTAGAGTATAATTTACAGTTACATGTACGTAAATGTGTGAGGACTTTCTGAGTGGCTGCAGGAGTGTTGCCTGAATAGGAGGCAGTATTTTTCATGCATATTAACCTTGATGCTTTTGTACTTCTTTCTACTCCTCCTCCCCCATCTTGACATCTCGCATCACTGACCCTTGCCTTGGCCTGGCCTACATTTTTGGTTTAATACACCAGCAAAAAAACAGGACTCTCCCTGGCTTACCCTTAAAACCACACAGGTCACCAAGACACTGAGACTGTAAGGCCGATGGCATGTAGTCCAAATAAACACAAATTTGGTATCTTCCCAACTTCAGTCAACATGTATAACTACATTGACTGCCGTCACAGTACAGTGAGCAAACACCAGTTGTTCCACCATGACTGTAGGTCTGTTTATTAAATGATGCCCATTGTCCACACCAGATGAAGGAGAGTGTGAGTCATGGTCAGATCACACATGATTTGCCAGTACCTCCAAAAAAAGAATTAAACATGAAACTAAGCTGTATAACTCTGCTCAAGAGGAACTAGACAGCAAAAACATCAACGAAAATATAATAAAACACAAATAAGAGCTGGTAACGGCAAATAATCAATATTATTAGACTCAAATCAGGACTGGGGACAAAAAAAAAAAAAAAAAAGATATTTGTAGATTTCT
>CM022478.1:13207666-13228381 GCA_011952105.1 Coreoperca whiteheadi
TGGGAAAAAAAAAAAAAAAAAAAGGTTATTGGGACATTCCTACAATTTTTGATTTGGTTACTGGTTTAAAAAAATGCTGTTACTGAAAAGCTATTAGTCATAACATTTTTAAAACTAAAACTGCATTTCAATGTTTTTGTCGAGTGAAGTTGAATTTAATCTAAACATATTAGAAAAATTCGACCTAAACTAATTCTTATTGTAATTATATTTGTTATTTTTCACATTATGCCTGATGACAGATTATGCATACATACAAAACTATATATAAAAACAAATTCCAAACTGGTTTAGAGTGATGTAATGTACTTTGCTTTCTAACTTGGATTTATTTATATATGTCTATATATAATTTCTCTACTTCTTCTGTATCCTGTTCCTGTCTATCCCTCTGGGGATAAAAAAAAAGTGATCTAATCTTAATGATATTCACTGTAAAACATATGCATATTATTACATGAAAGATTACATTTAAAAAAGATGAAAAAGAAACTTCTCATTTTGTTGCAACTTTAAATATTGGTTTCATTGTATCAACACAGTAAAGGCAGTGCCATGTCCTGCATGAGCTTCCTTTGGATGTGTTTTCACTGAACAAACAGGAACATACTGTGGTAAAATGGCACACCTCAAGGAGTGCTGGGATATACTCACAATATGGCATACAGCAGAGGCCTGGGCCTATATTTAGATACATAGGTGTACTTGGCAGTTGGAAAAAGTCATTATGTTACTTATTTGACTACTTAAATTAAGAAATTAACTTCTGTTTGAAAAAGGGGCGGGGTTACAGGTGCTGTCTGAGGACTAAATAAAACTGGAGTGTGATTGTGCAAGAGATGACAAGCTTTGACAAAAGACACTTCTCAAAGTCGCACCGCTCATGTATCCATGTCAAGATCCATCCACTCCAATCACCTTTTTACCAACTACACATCAAACATACACCATGGCAGGGTACATTTTAGCCCCAATCTGAACAGAATAAACAGGTTTTTAGGATATGGAGCTTGAGACAAGTGCAGTTAATCTCATAGGATTTCTACTGAGAATAAATCCTGGCAAACCATGCTGAACTGACATGTTAATACAGGCACTATACACAAGTAGAATAAATGAAAAGTAATTCACACGTACAGACATGCAGAAACAAAAACAGAGTATTACCATGTCTCCAGGGGTCCTTCGGCTCCACTGCTCCAGAGACAATATCATCATCTGAGGGAAACGTCACCCTTTTGCCACTTGGTTTGTGTTTATCGTCCCCCTCCTCCACTGAGGGGTAGAGTCCAGCCTGGTCTGGGGCAGAAGCTTCTGTGCTGCTTGTCTGGCTTACATCTGATGGGCTCTCTGCTATGTTGCCAGCTGGGACATCGTGAGACGTGGACTCTGAGTCTACAGTATTGTCTGAGAACGATCTGACGTTTGTCCATTCAGCCTCCAACACCCCACTCTCATCAAGACTTAGATCCACACCTATGTCCATGTCCCCACCATCATCCCCTTCTTCCACAACACACTTTGCATGATCCGTGTCCTTGCGTTCCTTCATTTCCTCCACCCCAATATTCTCCTTGTGCTGCTCATCATTGGAAAAGATCAAGTCAGTGGGATTCACTACTGCAGGGGCGCCTTGGGCACAGCACTTTCTATTTCCATTGACCTCGTCAATTTCCAGTGTGTCTTGTGCCTGGTGGTTATCCTCTTCAGCTGCCTGAAGGTTGTCAGTGAGCTGAGGCATCAGGTATGTTTCGGAGGCCTCTGTGGAAACAACATTTTGTTTTTCTGTGTTACTGTCAGTCATCAGTTCAGAGATCCGGGGGGTGACCCCTTCTGTGTTGTTGGTAGTGTTGTGATCATCGTCCACGTTGCTTTTTGTCTTGACATTGCACACATCTAGACACTGCTCTTCGATATTCATGTTTTCATTTCCAGTGAAACTCAGTCTTTAACTGTGCCACACAGCCCAGAGTTAAACAGTAACTAGGCACTAACTGACATGGATAAGCCTGTCTCTGGCCTTTGTCTCACAACGATATACGTGGATGTGCACCTATTTTGACTTGTTTATTTACTGGGGGTGAGTTAAATTATAGTTTCCACAAACCTCAAGTCACAGGCGACTTTGGCGCTAGTTAAGTGCAATTTCATACAAATATCAATACAAAAAAATATGTGATACCTGTGTGAAATAGTTACCGTTTCAGTAATTATTTATATGCCAAACTAGGCAACTTTGCTCAACTATCACACAGGCAGGCAACCACCACTTAATAATTTTCTTCCAACCGTGTCCTATTGCTCCAAATGGGAACCGACGAAAGGCTCACTGGTCGTCAGCACATTGCCAACAGTATTTAGGAGCACCAGGACAGTCAACTGAAATGAACAAGTCACTCAGGGTGCCTCCATTACGCTAGCAAAGTCAGCTTACTGCCCGATACCAAACCGATTCATTTGATGAATTTGAGCGAGCTAATGTTAGCTAGTTTGCTAAAGTCGTTGGCCAACAATGACGTCCAGGCCCGTGTACGGTCGCATGCCTGCCTCTTTATGTGAGCCCGCGGGTTTCTCCCCGACAAAGTCCATTCTTCTGTGTCAAGAAAAATATTTCCCGGCGGTAACGTTAGCTCTTGTCTCACCCTCTGTCGTGCTGCAGCTCGGCTCGCATCACAACCCTCGACCAGCGGCAGCCAGAAAAAAAACAGGCGTCACACTCCAAGAAATTAGCATGTTTCGGTAGCTAACGTTGGCGCTAAAGAACCATTCCAAAGCTACACCTGCCGCTACTAATAGTCTTAATTATTACGAGATTATGAAGATATTCCGACCGTACTGGTCTCCCTGTCCAGGAGAGGTGCGTTGGACCTGTTTTTGTCCAGCGTTACCATCCGCTAGCTTGTTCAAGTCCAACAACTGTTTGTTGTTCACACGTCTTACGTCAGCACTTCGTTACCCACAGGGGTACGTTCAGCAGACGCACTGTTACAGTGGGTTGCAAAAAACACAAAGGGGCCATATTTTATAGAGGAATATTTAGGTTACAGCATTTTATTCAGTTAATCAACAAAGACAGTGTTGCATACTTTGATTGTAATCCTTCCACTCCAAAATATATAATTGATTTGATGACATTGTTGAACAAATTCCACTTACATCAATCAAAAGTGGTTTAAATCTTCTTTGGGGTTCTGAGAGAAACTCGGTCTATTTAATGACGTCGTTTTGACGTCAAATAGTTAAACATAGAAAGAACAAAATTAAAACATTTGGATAGGCATACAAATATTATACAAATGACAGTCTGTACAGGTACGTTTTTTAAAGCTTCTTTAAGTGAGGTACTGACTCAGCTGATGTGATGTTTAGGGGGAGTATGTTCCACAGCCTTGGAGCTAAAACAGTAAAAGCATGACCCCCTTAGGTTTGAAACCTGGACCATGGAACTTTTAACTGCGATTGATTTTCTGATCTTATGGGTCTCCTGGCCGAGTAACGGGTTAATCATTTAGGCAACTGAATAAGGAGGTACAATAGGTGTAATAGTCTAGGTGAGAGGAAATGAGACTCAACACCCTTCCGTCAGCACCTAACTGAGAATCACTAACTTCTTCCTTTCTATCTCTTTTAAAAAAAAGACAACCTTCCTATCTTTAGCTTTGTATACTGTGCTGGGCTTTAACAGACTAGTTTCTGGTGCACTTATGCGTTTTGTTACTTTGTATTGTTAGAATTGCTTCCATTGTCTTCCTCATATGTAAGTGGCTTTGGATAAAAGCACCTGCTAAATGACTAAATTTAAATGATAAGTTGTTCCACTATGTTCTTGGGGAGCATTGGTTTGAGTTTGGCAATATGTCTGATTTGTAATTAGCAGGATTGGACTAGACTCTTAATGTGCTGATTGAAGTTTATGTACTGATCAAAAACAACTCCCAAGTTTCTAGCTGAATGTTTTGTGTTAGCTGTTAGTTGTCCAAGTAGGGGGGTGACACTACTAGAAATATGACAAATAGGACCAATAACTAGGGCTTCAGTCTTATCTGCTGTGTTCAGTTGCAATAACTTGGAAGCCATCCAGTCAGTGGCAGCAAGGCAGCATTTCATACAGGACACGAGGACATGTGGATCTACCCATGCCCAGTCAACCAACGATAATGCATGATTTTACTAGCTGCTGCAACCCCATTTAGCAGAACTGCCATCTTTGGGAGCCTTTGTCTTCTTGGGGAGAAAGCTTGCCTAGATGTTTGGGATGACACCACCCTCTGAGATCGTGACCCCTGCCAGCAGTTTGCTCTTCATCATTTTTCACTTCCATCAAGATGTGGCGAGGAGCGATGCGCAGCTTCCTGTTGTCATGGCTGTTGTTTCCTGCCAGCTCCAGGGTCTCAGCCACGAGGTCCTCCAGGATGGCTGCGAGGTACACTACAGCACAGTTGCCTATTCACTCAGCATAGTTCCCTTACCTCAGCAGCCTATGGATGTGGCGCACTGGGAACGTGATCCCTGCTCTGGAAGACCAGGACTTTGAAGGTTGGGGTTTGGGCCCAGCTTTCATCCCACTGCCAGATATTTTGAATTGATTTGACAGAATTAAGAGAAATTAGAAATTACAGTAACCACTACACTACAGACTCGGGGGACATAAGATTAAGTTGGCTTCAAGAGCAGCCTCTTTTAACATGTTTGAATATGACAGCCATCTTCTAACAGACAGCATAAGAAATGTTGAACTCATTCCACTTGAGGAAGAACAACATCCAACATTACTGAGCACCCACCAGTATTCTGCACTTCCTTCAAGTTGATAGAGCAGCTTCACACTGAATCACAGACAACTGCTTTTATATGAGTCAGGCAGTCATTTGTTTGACATCTGGCTCCCCTGCTGCATGGAATTACCTTGATTAATTAACTACATTTGACAACGTTATAGACTATTTGATATCTCTGACATACATTGTACTGAGTGTCACGACAAGTGGAGACTTTTGTTTCTAGTTGTAAATTATAAATTGTGCTTATCTGCACAAGCACACATTTTCCCCGTGAAGAAGTCTAAAACGCCTGTGTAAACTAGACAGCCTAAAAGTTGTGAGGGAGAAATCACAATAACTGCACAAAAAGTACCACCTGTAGCTCTTAGATTTGTACACTGTGAGTGGCAGCGGGATTAGCTGAATGTGTTGATATATGTGTAGATAGGGTTTTATTGGCAGTGAATGAGATTTTGACAGTGCATCCTCCCAATCAATCAAGGATTAGAGCTCCACAACTGTAAATGATGTGAGTTAGATTGTTTACAATTTGAGCAAAAATGATTATGTATAACAGGCAGTAATGTGGTCTTTGGTCTTCCTCTAGACCTCCTGCCTGGCAGCTCCAACCTCAGCATCCTTCTACCAATATATTCACAGTCTCTCCTCTGAACATGGCCAAACCACCTCAATCTGGCCTCTCTGGCTTTATCTCTGAAACATCTAACATGAGCTGTCCCTCTGATGTACTCGTTCCTGTTCCTGTCCATCCTCGTCACTCCCAAAGAGAACCTCAACATCTTAAGCTCTGCCACCTCCAGCTCTGCCTCTTGTCTTTTCTTCAGTGCCACTGTCTCTAAGCTGTACAGCATCGCTGGTCTCACCACTGTCTTGAACACCTTTCCTTTCATTCTTGCTGATACTCTTTTATCACACAACACACCTGACACTTTTCTCCACCCGTTCCAACCTGCTTGCACTCGCCTCCTCACCTCTTTTCCACAGTCTCCATTGCTCTGAACCGTTGACCCTAAGTACTTAAAGTCCTGCACCTTCTTCACCTCTGCTCCCTGTAACCTCACCGTTCCACCTGGGTCCCTCTCATTGACACACATGTATTCTGTCTTACTGCGGCTAAGCTTCATTCCTCTGTTTACCAGAGCAGACCTCCATCTCTCTAGATTCTCCTCCACCTGCTCCCTGCTCTCACTACAAATAACAATGTGATCTGCAAACATCATAGTCCATGGAGATTCCTGTCTAACCTCATCCGTCAGCCTGTCCATCACCAGAGCAAACAAGAAGGGGCTCAGAGCCGATCCTTGATGCAGACCCACCTCCACCTTGAACTCCTCTGTCACACCTACAGCACACCTCACCACGGTCTTACAGCTCTCGTACATGTCCTGCACCACTCTAACATACTTATCTGCCGCTCCAGACGTCCTCATACAATACCACAGCTCCTCTCTCGGCACCCTGTCATACGTTTTCTCTAAATCTACAAAGACACAATGCAACTCCTTATGACCTTCTCTGTACTTCTCCATCAGCATCCTCAAAGCAAACACTGCATCTGTTGTGCTCTTTCTAGGCATGAAACCATATTGCTGCTCACAAATGCTCACCTCTGCCCTTAGCCTAGCTTCCACTACTCTTTCCCACAACTTTCTTGTATGACTCATCAGCTTTAGTCCTCTGTAGTTGCCACAGCTCTGCACATCTCCCTTGTTCTTGAAAATTGGCACCAGTACACTTCTCCTCCATTCCTCGGGCATCCTCTCACTCTCCAAGATCTTGTTAAACAAACTAGTCAGAAACTCAACTGCCACCTCTCCTAGACACTTCCATACCTCCACAGGTATGTCATCAGGACCAACTGCCTTTCCACTCTTCATCCTCTTCAACGTCCTCCTCACTTCACTCTTGCTAATCTTTGCTACTTCCTGCTCCACACCAGTCACCTCTTCCACTCTTCGTTCCCTTTCATTTTCCTCATTCATCAACTCTTCAAAGTACTCCTTCCATCTTCCCATCACACTCCTGGCACCTGTCAATACATTTCCATCCTTATCTTTAATCACCCTAAACTTCTGCACATCCTTCCCATCTCTATCGCTTTGTCTGGCCAACCTGTACAAATCCGCCTCTCCCTCTTTAGTGTCCAACCTAGCATACAAGTCCTCATATGCTCTTTGTTTGGCCTTTGCCACCTCTACCTTCACCTTACGCTGCATCTCCCTGTACTCCTGTCTACTCTCTTCAGTCCTCTCAGTGTCCCACTTCTTCTTTGCTAACCTCTTTCTCTGTATACACTCCTGAACTTCCTGGTTCCACCACCAAGTCTCCTTGTCCACTTTCCTCTTTCCAGATGACACACCGAGTACCCTCCTACCTGTCTCCCTGATCACATTAGCTGTAGTGGTCCAGTCATCTGGGAGCACTTCCTGACCACCCAGAGTCTGTCTCAGCTCCTCCCTGAAAACTACATGACATTCTTCCTTTTTCAACTTCCACCACTTCGTCCTCTGCTCTGCCTTTGTCCTCTTCATCTTCCTCACCACCAGAGTCATTTTACACACTAGCATCCTGTGTTGTCTGGCTACACTCTCCCCTACCACTACTTTACAGTCACTGGTCTCTTTCAGATTACAACATCTACACAAGATGTAGTCCACCTGAGTGCTTCTACCTCCGCTCTTATATGACACCCTATGTTCCTGCCTCTTCTGGAAGAAAGTGTTCACTACAGCCATTTCCATCCTCTTTGCAAAGTCTACCACCATCTGTCCTTCTGCGTTCCTCTCCTGAAGACCAAACCTGCCCATCACATTCTCATCACCTCTGTTCCCTTCACCTACATGCCGGTTGAAATCTGCACCAATCACCACTCTCTCACCTCTGGGGATGCTCTGCATCACTTCATCTAACTCACTCCAGAATTTCTCCTTCTCTTCTAACTCACATCCTACCTGTGGGGCATAACCACTCACAACATTGAACATCACCCCTTCAGTTTCCAGCTTCAGGCTCATCAACCTGTCTGACACTCTTTTCACCTCAAGAACATTCCTCACAAACTCCTCTTTCAGGATAACTCCTACTCCGTTTCTCTTCCTATCCGACCCATGGTAGAACAACTTGAACCCTGCTCCTAAGCTTCTAGCCTTGCTACCTTTCCACCTGGTCTCCTGGACACACAGTATGTCCATCTTCCTTCTCTGCATCATGTCAATCAACTCTCTAGCCTTCCCTGTCATAGTCCCAACATTCAAAGTCCCTACTGTCAGTCCTACATTCTTAGCTTTCCTCTTCTCTCTCTGTCTACGAACACACCTTCCTCCTCTCCTTCTTCGTCTTCGACCAACAGTAGTCCAATTTCCACCGGTACCCTGTAGGTCAACAGTACCGGTGGCGGTCGTTGTTAACCCGGGCCCCAACCGGTCCGGTATGGAAGTCATTGTCATTGTCGCATTTTTAGTTTGGCATGTGTTTTACGTCGGATGCCCTTCCTGACACAACCCTCTGCATTTCTCCAGACTTGGGACTGGCACATGAAGACACTGGCTTGTGCCCCCCTGCGGTTGCATTAATACTAATGAAATTATAAAATATGATACTCTAATCTAAAACTACAGGGGCACTGTGCTGAGAACTTTTACTTTTGATACTTAATTCATATTTTCTATTTGTTTACTTAAGTATAATATATGTGTGAAGAAAATAAAACTGTTGGACTGACATGAGCACAGTAATTAAAATCTGAAAAACATCAACAGCAGGTGGCAGCACAGACCTCAGATTTAACCCGTAGCCTGTTGCAGTTTGTCTTTATTTGTTTTACTCCAATGACTTACTCTTAGTGATGGAGTACTTATAAAACCACACTTAGTGGTGTCATGATCCTTCACTTTATGATTTGGTTCTGGACTGTGTCTGTCTCCCCAAGTGCCTGATGTGCTTACTAACTAGATGCTTGGGGGAGTGATGACTCATCTCCTACCTCTGTGTACAACTCAGTATCAAGTGTTTCATTACAGCACACTCAGAAACAGACAGAGATAAACAGGGATTATTCATGTTTCAAGGTCTCAAAGGCATCATCATGGCTATACCAAACTTGATAGCCCATGTTTATCTACCAGTATTTTTTTTGTGTGTGTCATTTCTGTGGTGATATCTCATTTTAGAGGTGAAACGCTGATTTAACTGAGCATCAAAGTACATTGTCCACCTTGGAAATACAGTAGTTTGACAAAATAATCCTGAATCATGGTCCACTTACCGGCTTCTTCTGGAGGTTTCAACTGTATTACATGCATTAGTCTTTTAGCTTGCTGTGAGCCCAGTTGCTGTTTCATCCATAACATTTTTTAGCATGTCCATAGTGCCTAACACCATTTTTAGCTACTAAGCTTACATTTAAAATCGATCCATCCCCATAACAACTAAGCAGTCTATTCATCTGCTGATGAAGACCATGTGACATGGTTGAAAGCACTCAGAAAAAGCTAGTATGTTGACATTGAGTTGTTGAATTGAATTGACAGAAAGGTTTGATTTTATTTAATAAGGTTAGTGCATAAAGGAGCATAAAATGCACATTTCTGATTGGAGAACATTCACAGATTGTTAATTTGGGTGTGATATTTCATAGAAAAAAACTTTGATTTAAGGTACATTGTCTTCTATATGATATGTATTAACTATGCATTAACACATGTGTTTGAAAATGTCCCTATAGCAGTTGTCAGGACATTTCAACTAGTTTTTACTGCACCAACCAAGGATTTAAATTGCCAGTGGCACACATGAATTGAGCAGAATGGTCAAAGAAGACCTCCCCTTGCTGAGCTAAAAGTAAATATTTTAACATCACACTGAGCCACATGTTTTTTCAACTTACTTTCCCAATTCCTTTTTGCTTTAATGCAATGACTGGTGGCTCTGTCATTGTCAAGATCCTCATTTCCAAATTTGAAGGCAACCAGCTTTGTCCTTTGTACCATTTGCTTCTCCCCCATGTACCAACAGTGAGAGATGGAGGAGAGACACACACAGAGAGAGAGACATTTTGACTGTTCGGATTCACTTTAAAATATGGCAAAGGGCCAATCGCAGAGCAGCGGGAAGGCAAATTAAGCGGGGACCTTCCCAGGAGGTTGTCCTTGGACAGATTGGATGTGATTCTGTTCAACCTCTCAACATCCTCCCGACACGAGGAGGACAGGACGGGACTCACAAGCTGACACAGAACAGTTCCCAATACGTCTCTGCAGCCTGACTTTCAAGTAAAGTATAAAGCCGGTGCACCCCATTGAGCTGGTTCCTAACACAATTTATTTGCACTCTGTGGTGACTACGTCAGTGTATAAACTGTAGTTTTTCATCATGTGAGTTGTCATCATTGAAACAAACCATTTGTTTCTGTGCAGTTCTCCTGAGAGGCTTCGTCTGGACAAAGGCTGAAGGCCCTCTGTATTTATTAGCAACAGTAGCTACTAACACTGACGTTTGCAGTCTGCTGCCGAGTGAGGCGAGCAGATGAAAAGCAGAGTGGAGGAAACCACGAAATGATCTGAACATACGATTGAATTCAGAGATTGAGGGCAAAACCAGACACCAAAACCCTAACAAGATTACTTTTACCTCTGCTAACCCACAATATTTTAAATAAGATAGTTCATCACTCCCTTGTATGCCATTTCTCAGAAAATTAACTGTTGCATTTACAGGTAGGTCCTTTTGTCTGTCTTTGCACCAGACAGGTGGGCAGGTAAACAGTGAAGGCAGCCTCATGCTCTCTTTAGCTGACACATGGAGGCCTCTTTCTCTTTTCCCTGAGCAGTAATAAATCTGTAGATGTGGCTTTTAGGAGGATTTTGCTGTTACTTTGAATACTAGTTTTTCCCCTTTCCTTAGCTTTATGGAGACTACAGGAGACTTTGTCTGATCTTCGGAAAGCAATTGATCTTCTACATGAAACAAACTCAATTGTCAAATGACCCTCATACGTGCAGACACGTTACAGACATGCTTTCCCGTGGAAAGAGTGGTTAAAATTTTAATTACTGACAGGGCATTTTGAAAGGGCAATAACCTCACTGATAAAAGCCGAATCTCTAGAAAATCTTAATTTCAAATGTTCACCTCTTTGAACAGATAATAGCCTATTCATCATCAACCACTTTCCCCTAATTTCTCAGATGACAGCGACATTAGCCTTATAAAGGTGCCTTGACAGCAGAGGAAAGGTGTTGAATACGCCCATTCCTTCTTGTAATTTGAAGTTAATAAAGAGACAATTAATGTGAGGTGTCCATACTGTAAATGGAGAGTGAGTCATTCTCTGGATCTACTTTAATGATGAAACCTTATGGACACCCATAGTGAAGCCGGGTGTCCTGAGGTCTCAGGATACTTAGGTGCTTAAAGTCTGTCAAGTCCTGAAAAAAATGCTTGTGAGGCTTGTGATTGTTTTTCTATGACTTCTTCTGAAACAACCTGCGCTTACTCCCATTAACTAAAGGAGAAATAACTTTGAGAGACTAGGCCTCAGTGCTAGCTCCTGAGTGAAAAGTTACACATTCTGTGTCAGTGTGTAAGATTTTTATTCATATGAACATTAATCTCCTGGCTCTGAAGCAGCTTTTAAAGGAAAAGTTTGACATTTTGGGAAAAACTCTTGTTTGCTTTCTTGTTGAGAATTAGATGAGAAAATTGATGTCCCTTATATAAATTTACAGCCAGCGTCCATTATGTTAGCTTAGCATAAAAACTGGAAACAGGGGGAAACAGCTAGCCTGAATCTGTCCCAAATTCAATATCAGGTTGTAGAACTCAGTGTACAGTCAGAAATTGTTCCAAACTAAATTTCCAACAAAAATAATTTGTAGAATTAATATACATGATTTGAGAGTCACTGTGTCGACCGCGCCACAGGATCTTGCTGAAAAATAAATAGTGTTCAGTTTCAAGGTAGTGTTAATTCAAGATAATAACAACAATGAAATCAAGGATCACATTTGTCCTTCTGTTTAATTCAGTTCATTCTGAAAGTTGTCTTTGATGATGGTGTGTCTGTCCAGGAACAGCACTAGAGAGAAGTTCCCTAATTTGGAACCAGCAGGAATCATGAACAGTACAGCACAAAATTTGCATCACTTGTGATAAAGTCAAAGTTTGCTCCCTTGGTTGCATTTGGTGAGGCTGTTTAGGTTGATTAATCACTGGGCAGCTTTGGCAACAACACACCACTTATTCAGTCTGAGTGCCTACTGTTTATTTATCAGATGAAAATATAAAGTTATTTCCAGAGATGGAGATGAAAGATGGACGGGGTTGCTGGAGTGTCGATTTGGGTTGTAGCAGGCAGGACAAGGAAGGCGCTGCTGGCAACCAGGGGTACCACTACAGAACTACAGAATGTATTTTTACACTGAACAAACACTGTGGGGGTGGGGGTTAACCATGTGCTACACAGGGTAGTGTTGACCTTGTTGATCAGTTGGACTACTGCTGGCTCTCCTCACCTCCTGACAAATGCTTGGTTGCTGCCTTGCGCACCATGTAGTCTTAATCCTGCTATGGTAAAGTAATAACATTAGGCTAGGTCTGTTTCCAAAAGTAGTCCCTTTTGTGCCTACTATTTCTGGAAATTGTGAACTCTAGAGGAGTCCAGAAAAGACTCTCCTCTCCTCTCCAGCTTCCTCATCTTTTGCATCATCCTACGCATTTTTTTTTATCCTCCTTAGGTCCTCAGCCAGCTGTGATGGCTACCATATGTCCAAACCACATGACACCGGTTTCCCAATAAAAGCCATTTCCCTTTTTAAACATTATGAAAACACAGGGTGGACCTTGGGAGATATAAAATCAGGGTTGGATTTGATCTGGCACTGAGCACCTGTGTGTAAGGATTGACCAGAAGAAGACAACCACTTCAAATCCACTGCCACGTCATTAGAAGAGGGGGGAAGAATGAAAGACAAAGAGATTTTCCATCATCCACCCAGCCACCCATCCGTCCATCCCACCTGTGCAAAACTCCCATTCCTCCCTGCTTTTAATTCCTCCATATGTTTTTCTCTCTTTCCTTTCTGTCTCTTTCTTTTCAGCCATATGTTGTTTTGGCTCTCTGTCACATTATTCTCCACTGTATAACTAATTTTTTAAATGTAATTCTCTTCCTGTCCTCTCTCTCTTCTCCTTACACCCTTGGTACCTCATCATCTAACACACACACACACACACACACACACACACACACACACAGAGGCATTAACACACTTCATTTCTTTAAATATTCATTTCCGTCTGTCTGTGATGTGTTTTGGGGAGCTTCCTGTTCCCAGCCCTCCCGCTTCCCTGAGAACCACCATGTAGGAAGTGGCAGTCCTGGCACTGGTTCCTCCTCCCCCTCTGACTGGTCACATTCCCACCTTATAGAGAGCAACAGAGGTGGAAAGAGAGGGAAAAAGAGAGATGGACCTCTGCCATAGAGGTTACTGGCCATTCAATAGTACTGGTTTCTGGATTCTGTTACAAAAATTGTTGTTTCAAAAGCCTTTTCCCAGACAATATCACCCTATTTACTGGACAACCTGCACAACCCTGCTCGCTAATAAACTCAGCGTATTACTCTATTTCACAGCTGGAGGTTTCTTAGAATTTCTCTAATTCTTCTGACAGAAACAATTCCCAGGTTGCCACTCAGGAAGTTATGGCATGTTTTCCCCAACATAAACATGTGAACTTGGATTTGTGCATTTTTATTTAAGACTGGAAAATATCTACTTTTTTTTTTACTGAGATTACAAACAATACTTAATTTTCGATTCACACGTGGACATCAGAGAATTAAAACCTGTCGGGATGCCTAAGTTGAGAGGAACTGTAAACGCTCAGGTCTCTGGTGATCTGAAGCAGACAATGTGCTGCTGAGAGGTCAAAGAGAGGAAACAGAGGGACGAATGTTTGTGCAACTGATTTGGCTCCTCATTCAGTTTTAAGCTCCAGTCACAGCAGAACACACAGTGAAATTCATCTGCATGTCACGAAATATTTGGTTTTAGAAGCTTGGTGACATACTCGCTGGGCTAGTAGGTTGACTACTGTAAATGTCAAGCTAACACCCTAGCAAGCTGGGAACATTCACTCACAATAAGCTCCTTATTTTCCTTATAGTTTACTCTCTCATGCATTTGGTTGCCAAGATTGTACATAATTTCATTCAATAACGAGTTTTAATGAAGAGGCAAAAAAGCACTCCATGCTAATGAGAGTGATGCATAAAATGATAGGCTTTATATTAGAATAATGTCACGCAACTAAAAATTGTTTGTTAAGACCCAGGGAAAGTTTTGTAAATATGAAACCTTCATGGATTCAATAATTTAAATACAAAAAGTAATAACCGACCTACTTTGCAGTGGATAGTGTCATTTCAATAGTTTTACAGGCACCTCATTTATAGTGGTGGTCTATGTGGAAAACGCTTTTTGGGCCGCAGGGCATTTTTTTCATTGCATTACTGCAAATTGGCAGCGAGGCTGAATGGTGGCATCATATCCTGCTCTCTTAATACATCCATGGTCTTTACACCGTTCCCTGGTGTCTGCCCTCGGGCAGTCTCATATTACATAAAGAGATTGACAACCAACCAAAAATGACAAATGAAAAACCTGTGACTGTGACACATGTTAGCTTGGTTGCTAACGGGACAATAAGTCCACACAGTTTATTCGAAAGACCTATTTGTACCATAAACTCCTGTCTCACAACTGTCTGCAAACCATACCTCTTTTTTGGAGCAGTTTATACTCAAACAGAGGAGATTAAATAAAATTGGATGGTGCAACACAGCTAATAAGGTATGATAGCTTCCTCCATTTTGAAATCTCTCTGTTCCCTCAGAGGTCAGCACTGTCAAGATGCTATTGGTCAACGGCACAAATTCGTAGGGCAGTCATCACAAAGGCTGAAGTTGCTATTCCATTGCAAGTAATTGAGTTTGCAGGGATTTTTTCCGTTTTAAATGCTGGTGTGAGCGGGACTTTATATCGTTACCTCAGCTACAGTCTACTCTAATACATGGAGATCATGACGCCGCTTTTTGGAATATCCCCGTTACCATCATGGCCTGATTGCTCTTTTCTGCATCTTTCTTTTCCGGTACTTGGTCATATTTTGCTTCCTCCCCTCCATCTGCCTTTTCCTCCCTCTTCCATCTGGACCACACGATGCCTCAGGTCAATCCCTCCCTGCCTGTCAATATATATAAAAATAACCTGTTGCTGGATTCTGGCCCCTGTGCTGACAGCTCAAGGCTCTTCTCAGACTAGTGTTTGTTTGCGTGCATGTCTGTGTATGTTTGTGTGCTTTAGAGGGAAGAACAGATGCTCTTGTCGCTTCAGGCTTGGTTTTCTCATTCTGGCTACAAACAGACCTGTGATTAATATTATTGTGCTGTTGCCTTGGCTAAAACAAGACTGGAAGAGGGATGAGGGGACAAAGGGACGAACGGAAGGGCCACTGGACAGAGGAAAGTGCTGATTGCTCAATTGTGGCTTGGAAAGACCCTGAGATGTTGACCGTTGGTCCAGGCTTGACCACTGTTAGGTAAACATTACCAATGTAAATGTGGTATTATGACAGTTTTTAGAGCTCAAATTAATGGCTCCCTGAAAAGTGAATTCTATGAAGGAACACGCAGTGCATCTGTTTCCCCAAAAAAAGGTGGCACTCCAGTGGTAAAAAAAAGGCAAAGAATCACCTCCTGTCTTGATTATTTTGGTGACTTACAACTAATAGACTAACAAAACTATGGTTCAGCATGAAGCCCTTATCAGAGCATATATGACAGCAGTAAGCTGTCTTTTTAAAATGCAATCAACACGAAAACAATTGCAGGCATATGTACACCTGTAAGAACATCCACAAGAGAGGAAAAAGAAAGAAAGAAAAAAGGAAAAATAATGAAAAAGAACTAAATCAAATCAGACAAAAAGAGGGGTAAAATAATTCTGTAGTGTCATTATCTGTGAACTTGTTATTTAATTATACTTGAGCACTACCAGTTGATTAATTAGAATATGAATTGATGATTCATTCTGCCTAGCAGCTGTTTATTTATGGGACTGTGGCCGTTTCAATGATTTGGTCCTCTTTGACTGACATTTCAATAGCCCATAGTTGACTGATTTTTATGAACGTTAATAAAAACAGCAGCAGTTTGTAGTTGCACGCTGGCCAGACAATGATTCATTTGCTGTTATTGCTAGTTTTCCTTATATTATTGCTATTTGTCCTATTGCTTTATACTGTATATATCTGTATAATGGATATACTCACCACTTCCTCCACCTGTGGTTACCATTGTCTGTGATTTAATGGAGTCAACCATCTGAGCCTTCGGTTCCTGAGCTGCTTCCTAAATAAATTAATTCAAATGGTGTGTGAGGGATGTTTATATAACATGTTTTTGGTGTTTCCATGCTGTGACCAAACCACAATCAGGATGTCTCTCCCTCCCTCCCAATAAAACATAATACTATTTCATATTAAGTAAGAATTTTGTAACAATTTTCTCTCAATTCTATTGCCAGACATCTTCAAAACAAGTATAATATGGACACCTGCTATAGTGCTCATTGTTATTACAACAGACTTTGTTGATGTCCCGTAAGCGCCCAGATGGAAATGCTCCATGGCCTCTTGTTGGCTTCTCCTCTCTTCCTTCCTACTAGCTGTTGTCACAATCTGCCAAATGTGAGGTACATAGCATCCCTACACACTCCACACACTCTTGTACACATACTCACACACGGATCTTGACTCAGACCAAGTTTTGGGAATCTGCAGGACCATGCGGTGGCTTGTTTTTATGTAAAAAGGGTACATGCTTCCAGTAAACCACCGGTCTCAGCTGGACATCTGGTTGATGGTGAAATTGTCTGTAAAAGCTGGATTTTAAATTAAAGTTTGTGTTTTAGTACAGCCAGATAGAGGCAGACATTAAAAACAGAGGGGGGAGTTTTACAGCAGGTCATGAAGCATATTGTGTTTCAACAAAAACATTATTTTTAGAGCGGCAAGCCGCAAACAGCCAGATGTACCTGGCAGCAGATCATTCTCTAAGCTCCACCCCCCTTAGTTACTGTTGCTATGCCTTGCAAGCTTGATGTTATAGCAAAGCACATATGCAATTCCTTGATTTCTGATAGAGGTAGACAAAAGTATTCTTCTCTTTATTGAACATCGATTTTGTTGGCTGAAATAACAACTGTTGCTAGCAGATTTCATCAGCTATAGCTACTTAGCTAATTAAGCTAACGCCAGCTGAGTTGGTTGAGAAAAGTGTCTCGGGCTTAATTTTTCCTGTTTCCAGCTGACTTGTTTAAAAATTAAATCCTGTAAAAGGGGTCTTAAGTATGCGCTTGATGGCTACATACATTATATAATGCAAAAAGCCTAAGGCTAAAGCTAAGGGCTAAAAGCTAAAATCCTCACTAGTTGATGATCCATTTAAAATACATACAGAAGCAATAAAAAAACAGCATTGTTCTTGTATTTAAGTGTTGAGCATATTTATAGCTAGCCACTGTCCAGGGTGTACCCCGCCTAAGGCCCGAAGTTACTGGGATAGGCTCCAGTCACCCGCGACCCCAAAACGGGAACAAGTGGTAGAAAATGACTGACTGACATATTTATAGCTAGTCCTATAAGTATGATAAGGAAATCTTGCGATCAGTTATTTTGTTTTAACATTGCCCTGTTTGGCTACATAGCTACTTTTTTGTATTTTCAAACAATTACGAGAGAAAAGGCTTTTAGGATGAGGACAGATGAATGTTTTTCTAATTTAACCTGTACCACCACACAGGGGCGATACGAGGATTTTTAAAATGAGGTGGCACCCCCCTGTGATTCCATGGGAAATCAGAAAATTCTATAAGAAATAAATACAGCATTGAAAATTGGCTTAGAAAACTTTGGGAACAATTTTCTGGCTCTTGTGCAATGCGCACAGGGCATTAATAACATAGCTGGTATTACATGAAAAGTGGCCCTGCAAAAGAGCCTGAAAATCATTTTGTATTAAATAACTGTTTTGCGTGGATAGGACAACACAGTTTTGTTCTACTAAATAAAAACATCACATAGGCATTCATTATTCATTTAACTTACTTTATTTTCAATCTTTTGAAGCTGTTATACCAGAGAGGGTTGTCTTTCCAGGGCAATCAAGGCTTCAGTAGGGGGGCAATCATATTTCAGGGGATGATTGATTGCAGCTTACTTTAGATCAGACAAACACACTAATGCATTCATTACACTTCTGCTATTGTGTTTTGGATTTTGAATGAGCTAAAAAAAGATGTCACCCTCCTAACTCTTGCATATACATCATTTACCCCAAACCCAGGCACACCGCTTCAATATGTGGAGAAATTCGAAGCCTGACAGCCCTGCCATGCCTCATCACCGAATTTAACTACATTTTTACTTTCTTTGTGTCAAATTTTCTATGTATGTATATTTTGATATTAGTGATTCATTTAAGCGCTTTCTGTATACAGCTCAGTACTACAAAATTCTGCAGTTCAGCGGTGGATTCCTTTCACCCTTTTTTTAAGTGGCATACTGGACATCACTGAATATTTCTTTTCAGGAACTGTTTACATTCTAGAACGTTTTTGGGCGTGCCAGTAAAGCTTTCTTGAGATATCATACAGTTCATTTAAGAATATGTGGGTTTAGATTGGCATTCCTGTGGTCCCTCAAGAGTGTCAGCTCATCTCTTCATTTTCAGACAGAGTCATTTAGTCTCCACCAGCCCACCAGTGGAGATTAGAAGGTATATATCAGTCTTTCCATCGCTTTGTCTTCATACTGTTCCCACCCTTCCTCCCTTTGGAGTTACAGCTCAGTGCTGCTGGAAACAAGCTCATAGCTAAAGGGGAAAGGAACGGAGGAAACCCTTTTCCTTCAAACCAGGCCAATGCTTTCTTCCCAATGGGTGCATAATGGTGATGTGAACAGCGTTAGGAAGCATGTCGTCCCTTACCTTCACTTGCAGAGGGTGTTTAATGTAAAACACATTATCAAGTCTTGAATAAAAAACCCTCTGGGACGGGGGAAGTGTTAACGCTGCAGTGCTCCATAGGAAGCAAAGCTCACATACTAGGCATACTATGAATTCATCAACAAGCTCTATCTCATGTTTCAGATTGTCCAATTAGTAGTCACACAAAAGAGACATACAGTAACATTAGGGTATTCATCCCCAACATATTCCTTCATTACGATCGACGTAGACAGCGTAGTTTATTTCTCTCGTTTCAAAATAGCAAAGTATAGTGTAAACAAGGAACCACATCACCGAGCATGCTTAGTGTGAAAAGTCCTATAACCTACTACAAAAAAAGATTTTTTTCGCTCTTTACCAGCAGGATGACATCATTTGTCAATACCTTCCAAAACCGTTACAAATGACCATTACAAAACTGTATCACATGAGTGTTTTCTGATCTGCAGTTTAGGTTTAATTAGGCATAGGCAACTGAAACTACTTACTTACAGTTAGGAAAAGGTTATGACGATCAAAGAATCTCCACTAAATCACGCTTGTCCTGGACATTTCTATCATATCAAGTTTTTCATTTTACCTTTAAGACTTCTCGTCCATATTGGGTTAAGTTAAGCTGAGATTAACAGTTTATTCTTGATCTAGGGAACACCAGTTGACAAAAAAATCTCCACTCAAGGTCCATTTACTCACTTGATTAAGGTTGCAGAAAGGTCAAGGTATTTGTTAAAAGAAACCCACGTTGACAGTTTGTAGGGGAGACGTTGTGAACCGTGGCTTCCTGTCAAAGTTACACGCTTTGTTGACCCAAACATCCATCCCTACCTAAGAGGGATTTAGGGGTCAGTATGCTTCAACCAAAGTGCTTGTCGGATTGTCAAAGAACGTCAGAATCCTCCTGCTCCCACACCTTTCTGACATTGAACATTGGGTGGGCTGCGTCTGGCAATTTCTGTAACTTTCCAAAAGTGACAATCCAATATTCACGCCCACTTCACACAACGAATGTCCACTGGTGTACAGAGGTGAGAAAGTAAGCAGGTTTTGAACTTCTCACTCAAGCGCACTTTCCACACAACTACTTCCATCACCTTTCATGTGAACAGACAAGTGTAACACCATTTGAACGATTATCATGTCTTGCCCCTTCTTTGATTGTGGCCTATAAACACCTCAGATTCAACTTACTTTGAAGCATACCCTGGGCTTAACATTTCATGCTATTTCTGACAGACAACAGTCATTAGTCACACAGCGGTCCTGGTCAGGAAAACACAAACATAGGTTGTTAGGGCGTATTCACATTACAGCAATGAGAGAGAGCTACTCTTCAGAGATCTGAAATGTATCTGTAGTCACTGAGTTTTCATTTCTAGATGACAGGGGGATGAGGGTGGAGGATGGAGAGGTGAAGAGCAGCGGAGGGGAGGGGAGGTGGAGGAAAGAAAATGTGAGATCAGGCCCAAATCTGTGGGGAAGCGGTAGCTTGGGCCGGACGAGTTCACAGATGTTTTAAAGTGCTAATCTAATCTTTATGCCAGGCCTTCCCCCTCCTCTCTCTTTCTTTCCCCTCTCCCTGTCTCAGTTTTTTTTCTTTTCTTCCTTTTACTTTTTTGGAGGGAGATTGGAAAGACTGTGGCCTGTGTTAATGCATCTCAGGAGCATCATGTACTGCTGCAGCCCAGTGATGGGCCCTACTTCATGCGCCTGTTATTAGCCCTGTTTTGAAACTCAGACATGTGCAATTGCAATGAAGGAGTCTGGAACCGAGAAAAAGTATAATGAAAAATAACCTTCCACAAAGCTGCCTGCATGAAAGGACGAAAGGGAGGTAAAGGAGCAAGGTGGTGGTGGTGGTGGTGGGGG
>CM022478.1:13228406-13240670 GCA_011952105.1 Coreoperca whiteheadi
GCCATTTTGTTAAAAAGGGGGTGAAAAAGAGAGGGGGGGAAAGGGGGAGGGGGGGGGGGGGGGGGGGGGGGGGGGGGGGGGTTGTCTTTTCTTTTTTAAGAATATCACCCATGGTGATCATTCATCAAGTTCAATGACCTTCCTTTTTTTACACTCTGGCACCTTATTGGTCCATAGACTTTGCCTGTTATTTAAGATCTGCCAAAAGTGTGTTGCGTTGGTGTTATATGGCTCTGATACAGGATGAAGGGGGATTACATTGCCCTCTCATGTTTGTGAAACTAATACATTTTAGGCCCCACTTTGAGTTTTAACTCATTTCCTCCCCTTGTCACTCTTTTCCCTCTTGCTTTTTCTGCCTTGTTGCACCAATAGGAGGGAGACGTTCTCTCAGACAGCGGCTACATTGTAATACACTGACAGCTCCCTCAGATTCAACGGATGTACTTGCACAGGAGTTAATCTCACTCCGCAGAATTTAACAGCAAACCCAAATCCTGTGGTTTCAAGCCTCTTCCGCCTGACACGCGAGACAAGAAACAAAGAGGCCACTGCCAGAAAAATCCCCCAGGTCACAAAACCTGGAAATCCAGCCAGAGATTAGAGGTACATGTGGAAGTGTGAGAAGAAATAATGCACTGAATCATTTTTCTGTATGAGAACATGGGTTATTAATTACTTACAGGTTATATCCACATTGGGATTTTCACTTAATTTGTTTCACTTTATTTTTTAGTTTTATTTTTTCACTTCTCAAGGTGTCATTGGGATCAGAAGATATGATTCCTTGTTGTTGATCCTTGACAGCGCATTCCCACCACTGACTCCTGGTTGCCGACCACGTAGCACTTTGAATGTGCAAGTCATAAAATACACCATGATGAGTCTAACCTGGCAACCGCCACCGAACCTCCAATCACTCACATCCTTCTGTTGCTCTCTTTCCTTTGCCCCTGCCCTTCTATTTCTCTCCCTTTTCCTCTGTGTACTGCTAAACATCTGGAGAAGAATGATATCCTCGAAGTAAACAGACCAACAGCTGTCCACCAGCTCCTCTTATTCCCCTCGCCATCTCTCTCTTCCTTCATCACTTGATTCCTCCTTATATTTCTCTCACGTTGTCTTCACATGCTGTGTGACATTTTCTGTTTCAGTCATTCTGTCCCCTCCTCTCTGTTTGTTATTTGTCTGTTGGCTCATCAACAAGTAACCATCAGTGATGGATGTGTTTCTGCAAGCTCTTACCCTGCTTATTGTGATATGAGCGATGGAGAACACTGAGGGCACACACTGAGTGATGGTTTCAGTTAAAGGCAAATCTTTCTGACTGCACTGAAATTGTTTCCTGGGAGTTTGACATAGTCAATTTGTATTGCATTTTGCAGTTTTGGCTATCATTTCAGTCAGGAATAATAACATTGTTCTTCTCATCAAGTTAAGTGGTGAAAGCTGGGAATAAAGTGACATTGTTAAAAAGAACTCTGAGGGGACAGTCACACAGACAGGTTTTAAACAAATGCACAGGGGGCGGTTTCACAAAGCGAGCGAGCACAAATTATTTTTTGGTGTGTGTTTTGATTAGTAAAATGTGTCAACATTAGTGAGAGTTGCAAATTAAAGCTTGAATGTTGCAAATTTGGTGTAACTGGTTCCAGGTTAGCCAAACGTATTTTGAAGAAATAATGGAGGCTAATGCCATTGTAAACATCCATTACAATTTACAGACCGACTTCCTGGTTCAACTATGACCTACTGTACTACATGTAGTTGTGCCTGCTTTTTGCGTTTTGCCAGACTGTTTGTTTACAACCTGTTTGATCATCTGACCCATCATGTTTCTTACCATGGCAGACAACCCAAGTTGTAATGAACCAGAAATAACCTTTAATGCTAGCTGTTCCAGGGGAGAATTAAGAGGTAAATGTCCAAATCATAGATAAGAGTCCAAATCTTTGCCTTCATCCTCAGGACAGGTCTAATTAAAACTGAACTTAAGAAAATCTCCTCCCTCTTCTTGACTCCAGTGGTATATTTCCCTGAACGCATGCCTCGAGTGTTGAAAGCAAATCAGAGGTGGTGAGAGAATTGAGGAATAGCAGAAAGGGAGGGAGGAATGAATGCAATTTCCATTCAAGCAGGGACAGCGTGAGACACCTGTAAAAACATCATTTTTCATTGTTGAGCTGTAAGGAAATGGGAGGATGGAGATGAAAACATAAATGAAGAGATGGACAGATGACAAAAGAGAAAGAAAAAGAGTGGATGTGCACGGTATACAGGATGTTGTTGGTTCATTCACTGTTTAAACTGGCATCACCTTTGATTAAGATGTTGCCTGGTACTTGCATACATTTTCAGGCGAAGGATTGAATTTTGGACAACAGCTGGTCCTTATGCAACCTCTGCACTGCTACGTCAAACACACATGCACACAGAGTTGAAGAAAAGGAAACGTAGACTCCCAAAGTCAGACGTACGCAGCAGCCCTGCCTCACTTCAGGGGTCAGGGTTCTGGCTCGTGACATGCCTGCTTCCGGTCGGCCTGCCCGGCATTTCGACGTGCTGCACCTGCCTCACTCTGCGACCCAGAGGTCCAGTTTTGCTCGTTCAGTTCCAGCATGAGTCTGTCTTTGAAGCTCAGAGGTGAAACCCAAGACCCTCGCTATCTGTTTTATGTGTTCCAGACTGAAACCACCAACTCAGCAGCAGCACACAACTGGTAGATACATCTACATCTGCTGCAGTGATTTGGGACACTATCATTTTATTGTGTGACACACTATATGTATCAAACTGCAATTTAGTGTACTTAAGGGGTTAGCATGATTGAAAACTGTTTCTGATTTCCAAAAGGGAATCTTTTGCAGCCATTAAGGGTCTGTGACCCCGGCAGTATAAGTGATGCCCTGATACTTCTGCTGCTGCTACATCACTGTCATCTTGGCTTTAATTTATCTTTGCTGTTTAGAAAAATCTGCAGGCACACACTGCTGGTAGCAGTGTCCCTTTGCCAGACCCACACATTGTCATAAATAGAACTGACGTTCTCTCAGAAATATATGGAAAAGGTTTTGGAACAAAAGAGGACATTTGTAGAATAGCCAACAGGGTTTCCAAATTTCTTAGCCATTCTGTCTAAATATGCTTGTGTGTTTCAGTGCGTACACATATGATCAAATTCAGAATTAATTCAATTATCGTTATTAAATAGAAAAATGTATAACTATCACTGGTAGCAACTCAATACGTGCTTTAGGCAGGTATCATTAAATGTTTCATATGTACAGTGGGTGGGCTGCACAGTTGACCAGCAGCGATTCCAAAAGTCTAACAGGGAGGTGGGAGTGCTGTAGTTTCTGTGGACCAGGCAGATATGGAGGAGGCTGTCAGTCTGCAGGGGACACCAGGGACGACCGAGGCTGCCTCTGACTGTGGCTCACCTTAGCTCTGTCAGAGTGGGCGTGACAGGCCAGTCCTCATGGGCTCATTCCACACTCCACACTCCAACCAGGAAGCAATCCCTATGCCTGCCATCCATGCGGACATTGCTCATGCTGAGCAGTTGTTACTGAATAATGTAATGCTACGAATACTAAATGATGGGGATGTTAAAGTGCAGCACTGTTTCCTGACACATTTTAAAATCTTGACATGGAGAGCTGAACGCTGGTCCATTAAGGATTCTGAAGTCTTATTCATACCTGCCAACACTCCCGTTTTTTCCCAGGTTTCTCCCGTATTTCAAGGTCACGTCTCAGTGCTCCCGTTTTCTTATTCCCTCCCATTTGTTGTAACTCCAGTAATTTGCATGGCCCTCAAATATCTAAATAATTGTCACACACGGATCCAAGTTTTGGATGTTATTCTGACGTCACCCAAGTTGCCAGATAATATATGAAACACAATCCACACAATCCACACACTACATAATTTCATCTGTCACTGCAACTTGGCAACCCACAACCCGATCCAAAGGGTGTGTGCTTCGGGCAGACGGGCCATCGTCACCGGCCACTACAACTTAGCTCGCGGGAGCATGCAGATTCAAGCTAAAACTTTGTAAAGCATTTTTTAAAACTACAAATTACGGTTTATTTGTAGAAATTTTAAAAAACAAAAACTACTGTTAATCAGAGATAATAACCAGGTTCCTCTGTGATGACAGACGAACTGTCTCGAGTGTAATGTTATTTGTGGTAGAATAATGCCTATATGATTATCATGCAGGCTACATGCTGTCTGTCATTACAGGTGGTAGGACAGCAAAGCTTAATGTATGTGATAATCACTAAATATCCTCACAAATTATTAAAATTACTTTTAATAAGCTACATGCAGCTGTCACTTTCAGCGCATGCGCAGAGTAGAGCAATAGCAGAAGTCAGAACCCACAACATAAACATGAACGGATGATACACGGACCCAACTTCAAAAACTTCGAGTCTCAAACTGTGGCAACAACAAGCCGTGTTCAGCACTTTTTAGTGTCCAATGGAAACACTTCTGTTGTCATTTTGTGTATTTGCAGTGTGTTTTTTAAATGCTGAGCATGTGTTGTCAAATTTATGAAGATGCTTTCTTAATTCGCTAGTGTTTTTTTCTATTTACATGTGTTTGCTTAAGTTCAAAATAAAGTTTTTGGATGCTTGAGCTACTTCAGCCCTTATTCTGGAAGTAAATTAGACTAAAATCCCATTCATTCCTTCTCTACATAGGCATGTTAAGCGACTCACAGTTGGAGAATCTGTGCTGCTTGGATCAGGATGACATTTTTCCGATTGAATCATCAGTACAAGATTAACAACTGCATTACAAAAAATGTGGTTCTTTGATATAAACTCTATATAAGGTCTAAAATGCTGTTATGTTCCCTAAAGATAAAGATAGCGTTGTTGAGTAAACTGATATTATAATCTTGGTTTACATTATTTCAGTTTTCGATCATGGGTCAATTTTGGATTAATTCAGCAACTCAATCTCTACAGCAAAGGCAGCCGAGGCTCATGGGTATGGTAGTATTTAGCACCCTCTGTAATGTCAAACTGGTGGAAAAAAAATTATATCTCAGAAAAGATGTTGAATTAATTAAAACTGGTGGCTGTAATTTATATGATTTTATATTATATTTATATAACATAAACTACACAATCATTTTCCAGGAGACTTGCATTTCTATGTTGAGTAACATTGAGAAGATCATTAAAAATAAAATTTGAAAGGGGAATTCAGAGTGGGGAACTTTTCTTTGGTAGAGAGTCAAAAATGTCTCTGGACTCTGTGGACTTCAGTATTTCTAAAATCTTGGCTACAGCTCTGGCTGCACTATTTTTGTGAACCCTACTCTGGTTGTAATTATCTAAAAATCCCTGATAGACCACGTCTATCTCTCTGTAATGTGAGGCATTTGCACTCCCTCCTGCTCTCCTAGTGCTTATCTGGTGTACATAACAGACACCTGGTCAGAAGCGCGGCCATGGGTCCGTTCGGCCCTGTCACTGGGAGTAGCCCTCCATGGCTCCTCCGTTGCCCTCTGCATGATTTATGGACTTAAGGAAGGTGTTCCTCGGGCCTGACTGGGTCAAGGCCGCTGCTACCCAGCTCAAACAGACTGACAAGATAAGCCTGGTCATATCCTGTTTTTGTGCTCCCCAACCTCACCCTTAAGAATTCATAACCAGAGCACCTGTGAGAGGAAGGAGAAAGGGAGATAACATGTTTCAAAGCTTGATATGAGATAGAGGCTTGCGTGCAGCCCAGCCTTGGGAGAGGTCAAGGTATGATGAGCTAGCTGTGTCTCTCTGTTCCACATACTAAGCCCCCAAACCAAGACAGAAATAAGAAATTGAAGTATGCTGCCTTCGACACAATCAGTGCAATTTTAAATATGTCAGAATACAGGCATATCTATATATATCAGCAGTGTCCGTGATGTTGTGCATAAATACACAAGTAAACATGTAGCAAACTCCATAGGCCAGTTAACCAGTTCAGTTTCTTTTATTTTCAGAGGCGCTTTATGTTGTAAAAATTGTCCAATTCCATTGTTGGACAGTATCACATTCTTCCTCAGCTTGTTCCAGCTCTTTCTTTAAATTATGTGTATGTACATAGAGAGCAACGTAAAACCGGAGTCACATTCCTTGTATGTGTAGACATTCCTGGCCAATAAACCTGATTTGATTCACACAGAGTGAATATTAAAACATTATATTTCATGTTTTTATGGCTAGAAATAGAAATATTTTAGATGTTTTGAGTATCATTTTATACACATTTCCCCACAATTCAGCCTGAAATATTTGATATATTTGTAAACTCCACTACAAAGTTTGGCTGCACAGCGTGAGTTTGTAACGATGGTTGTACCAGCAAGATATTGGGACTGAAGATGTTAAAGAGACATTCTGGTTTCATACAACCTGCTCGATATTGTTTTTGTAGTTTTGCCAATCACTGCTGTCAGTAATAATATCGCAAAAACAAGGCAAGAAACACGAATCAGAAAATCAGACATGCTTCGAAAAATCCCCCATGTTTGCTAAACAAATATGATACCCATATTTTAATAAACTACAAATATTTCTTTATGTAAAGTGCCAGAACAGGGAAATATATTTCACATATCAGTGAAATTGTTTTACAATACAATCAGGAGCACATTGTAGGGTATGAACTTACAGGTCGGGACCTATTTAATACTTACTTACTTATATATCACTCCACGCACTTCATCATGAGGGACAAATGGGCAGTTTAACACCTGTTTCTAATCTAGCACCTGGGAAAATAAGGAGGTTTGGAAGCAAAGACTGTGTAAAGATGGGCAGGTGACTGACAAATAGGCTGAGATAAAAGCAAGGCTAAAGAAGCTGTGATTTGCAAAGGGGATGCTGAAGGATGAGAGAGATAGATGACTCAGGGAAGGTAGAATAAGGAATAGATTCTAGGTGAAAGAGTGAGTAGGGGGTCAAGGAGGAAAAAGGCCAGAGGTTATCATTCAACCACTAAGTGAACCATGATGTGTTACAGCCCATGAGATGAAATGTACTGACACTAACCCAAAGAGTTACTACAAGAGCTCCATAGAGCAGCAGAGGCACATCTGTGAACATCTGCCTCTTTTACACTTTCTTTTCTTTGTTTGTCTCTGTTTTCTCTTCACACACACACACACACACACACACACACCTACCAGTGTATTCCTGACAAGTGTTGAAAGGTGAAATATGCAGGGGAAGGAAGTTTATAGAGTTCCAGCTGTGGGCAGTTACTTTTCATGCTAAAATGGTAGCTTACAGTCCAGCTGTGTGGCAATATATGTATATACATAACAAAATAGTGTTCAAAATCTGTAAACAAAGACTATGCAAGCAGTTCAGCAATATCTGAAGAATTCATTTGCAATCCATTCTTAAAATGAATAAACCAACACCAGTTTGATTGATGCTCCCTTGAGTGCACAATAAAAAATCATGATTTAGGACAATAAATAAAACTGGAAACCTAATCGCATCCTGCCCCTTCCCCTTACAGGTTGTGGGCTTCAGTCACCTGCAGTGAGCTGGTCCATCTGGTGGTGGATGAGAAGGCAGTGTCCTCCTCAAAAACACACAGGAATGTGGAGGTCAAAGACGCTGTTGAGTTGGTTTGACCCCTGGATTGAGGAAAGACCTGCGGCCAAGTGTGCAAACTTTTGCTCCTCTTCATCTACTGTTTTTTTTCTCTCTTTTAGTCTTTCTGCCTCCATGTGTGATATCTGGGATCAGAAACGTGTGCACTGATGGTAGTGTGAAGGGGTTTTGTATGGCGTTCAATTAGTCTCAAAACCCGCGCACATAAAAACCAAGCGTGTGCACGCGATGCGAGCCCACAGAACAGTTGCACAAATGCGGTCCCTCAAGCACAGGACTGTGAAGAGCGCGAGCTTGACCCTCCCTTTGCTCTCGCAACTACTCATCACTCGCTTGCTCTTCAAGTTGACCTTTGAGACTTTGGAGGGAGGGATGGAATAGACAGTGGTTGATGTCTCAGCTCCTTTGATTGGTCACTTTGAATACTGACCATTGACCTTGGATTGGCTGTTTGGTTTGATCTCTGAAACTGTGGAAGACAGGATTGGATCTATATATTTTTGTAGCAGTTGTAAACTACATGGAACATATACCACTGCTGTTAGACATATGTTACATTTTGATTATGCAAGATTTACTTGTGTTAAGGGCATTGTAGAGGTGGCTGTTTGTCACTTTACCTCTTTTTCTCCGATATCTTTGTCTTGATGATTCTGACCAGTGTTGCCAACTCTTTTCCAACGTCGCTAGCACTAGCTCCAAAAGTCGCCAAAAGTCGCCAGATGACATCATACTCTCATTTGCATGCTGCTGATGTCATGACACATTCATTTGCATATAGCTTAGTGCAGTGAGGGAGAGGTCACCTTTATTTTAAGACATATAAAACATAGATAGAGAAATCTTCAGCTAAATAATCACAAACTCACATCATTTTAAGTAAAAAAAATAAAAGGAGGGAGGGAGGGAGTATCACATACACGTGCCTGGTTTTTATGGTTTTGGCATTAAGGATGTGCGTTGGAGACAAGACATTTCCCTTTTTCGGATTTAAATTGAATTTGAAGCTACCTCCTTTGCTACAGTATCATATACATATTTGTTTAGATCTGGTCTCTCTGTGGGACTACTGGTTTCCTTTTTTCCACCTGAACAATGCAATAAGTCCACTGTAGGCTGAAGAAAAATGTATGTAAGTAAGGCTTTTTTTGTGCACTTAGGCCCCATATGAAGAAAAAAAACTTGCAAAAAGGAGAAAATGGTTGTTGCAAAAGAAAAGTCACGTGACAGTTGTGCTGTTTGCTTTCTTTATTAGAGGTATATTGTCAAACATTTTACAAGCTGTTGCTTAAATGTTTCCATTTAGAAAGAAAAATGCAACACTGAAAAACAATTACTAAGCTCAGCAGAGAACACTTTTAAAGCCCCTGTTTGAAAGGCACTAAAGTCCCAGTTTTAATATCAGTCTTCCTTTTTTTCTTGACACATGCAGACACAACTAGCAAAGACACCTGTTGTTACACACTTCAGGAGTTACAATACATAGAGCTTTCAAGTGACTTGTTAGTTGAGCTTTTAAAGACAACACCATTTATGTCTGCTATCACATGTTGTACACCAAAATGTGTGCAATGATAAGGTGGGAAGTTTAAGTAACACAGACTGTTAATTCAATACACTGAACATTTGTACGGATGTAAAGCTACCATAGCTTACTTCATGTGGACGGCAGGCTTTCAGTTTGTTGTATGCTCCATTGTATGTTCAGGTATCTTAAATATTTTCAAGATTAAATACACCATATTGCTGCTATTTAAATACATAATGTCTCTTTTAAGTTAGAATTGCCATTCAGTGGAATTATGTAGAATTACAAGACAACCATCACTTGGATTTTCTTCATGTCTGCAAAAGGAATGTAAAAACAAATCTCTTTTTTTAAATAATAGTGATAGTAGTACATTCAAACAATAGCATAATAGTTCCTCAGCATTATTGTTGTGGTTTTAAATAGCTTGTGATGTAGGGGTGCTTGTAAGAGACAGTTTGCCATTACATCAACGTTCAGAAAAACGGATGCACCCTACTTCTTGGTTCAAATACTGCAGAAACAACACTGTCACACAAAGCTTAGATGCCGTGCTGGTGACATCATCGTATTGCTAATGCTGTTGATCATCAGTAAGTCCATCAGGAAGCTACAGACGTCTGCTCCAGAGCTCAACATGAATGTCCACAACTGCTAAACACATGTGCATGTGCCTATCAGACAATCGTGTGAGAGTGAGATGAGTGTCAAACACTGGAATATAGAATAAACACCTTATGATGTTAAAGCGCTGGCTTTTCATCTGAAAGCCTGTCCGTTGATGGTGTAAACAGCTACATCATATGGAATGCCATTTTATTCCATTTTAAATAAATACATAAATATGCCTATGAAATGAATTATCATAAAATCATAATGCCACATTTCCATTTGTTATATTCAAATGAAGGGGACATGGTTGTCTCACAGAGATGTCTCAGAGAAGATGGAGGCCAGTATGCAGTTTGACAACAAGACAGAATCATACTGTAGCTAAGTATTAGGTGGTTTCCTTTCTACTGGCATCCTGCTCTGCTCTCAGCTGTGATTTATGGAGTTTCCTGATGTACAGATACCTTTGCTTGTTGTTAGAATAAAGTTAACTGCTAACTGGTGCTAATGATTGCTGGTCCTAGCTAACATAAAGTTAGGTCAGTTAGCTGTGATTATGTGTCTTGGTTATGTTGTCCCCACCGCGCCGGGACAGAAAACCTCCTCCTTCCGGCGGTCCAACGGCTAATGGCATTCAGCGGTTACTTTTTAGCAATAAGCAAAAGCTATCTGTATATCAGGAAACTCCATAAATCAGCGAGAGATGAGGCAGAACAGGATGCCAGGAGCCAAACCAGGCAAGAAAATCACCTCGGTAACGTTACTGTATTCCCTGTCGTCTAACTGCAAACTGGCCTCAGGCATCTTGCAGCTCAGTGAGATAACCACGCTCCCTTCATTTGAATACAACAAATGAAAATGTGGCATTATGAAATAAAAGTCCAGTGAAATAAAAACCTATTTATTTATTTATTGAAGCATATTGACTCATGTATTTATGTCATAGGCATAATAATTCATTTCATTGGCATATTTATGTATTTATTTATTTCATATTGAATAAAATGGCATTCCATAGTATCATTGCTAAATGTGAAAATGTGAAAAGTAATTCCTGGCAGTCTACTTGTGTTGACCATATTTCTGCTTGCACCTTTCCCTCTGTCTTATTGTCTGAGCATTTATCCTGCTGTGTGGCAGATTTTGTCTATTTCTCTCACTCTTTTTCTTTCACTTTCTATGTCTGACTTTTTCTTGCTCCTGGTAATGATGATTAAGCTGCTTTATGCATTCCCTTATCTCCCTCCTCTCCACTCATCCCTCTTATGCTGCTACATTTGTCTCTATCAGTCTCTATGTCTGTTTGCAGTTAGCAGTCCACCATCTGCCTTTTCACACTTCTGTCTTTCTCCTATTTCCTTGATGCTCCTCTGTCCATGTCTGGCTTTCTCTGAGTGAGTGCTCGGGCCCACTATCGGCAGCCGCAGCCCTCCACCACCATGTCCTGGTAATTCTTCAGCACCACTCGGTCTTGAGGGTCCAGGTAGAGCAGGGCGATGGGGCTGAGGGAAGTGGGGACGCAGCAGGCCCGGGGAACTGCTCCATTCACAGAGTTCACCAGAGTTTGCACCATGGCGTGGCTAGAGGAGTTCATGTGGTCGGCCAGAGGAAAGCGACACTCTCCCAGGCAGAAGAAGGCGTCGTAGCCGCTGGGTGCAATGATCCACTTGTGCCAGCCCACATCGTTGAAATCTACATATAGAGGATGACGGCGGCATCTGTTACGGGAAAGGCGTTTCAGTTTTGCCGCACGACCACCATTTCTTTTTACCCTTCCACTTTCTCTCCAACTGACCCCGCCTTTATTACCCCCCCAGTCCTGCTCTGTATAGCCAGTTTTTCTATCCCTCCGCCAAGCTGGGTCTCTATTGTGGCCCTTGCTGCTGCTCCTCGCCCTCTCTTTTGTCCCTTTTCTCCCTCTCATCCTCTGGCCACCACTGGGGGTCCTCCTGCCATGTTTGACTAAGGGCTCTCCACGCCCGTCATGACTGTAGGTCACCAAGAGGGGTCTCTCCTGGGCCCAGCTGTGCTCGTCCTCACCCACGGACCTGCTCACCCTTAGGTGCCCCTCTTTGGGTTTCTCTGCCTGGTCAGTAAGTGAGTTGGTGCTGTTCTCGGGTCTGACCTCCAGGAGGAAGCCCAGGCTGCCAGTCCCAGCAAGGGCCTGATGGAGGAGCTCTGTATTTAGGCTAAAAGCCTCCCAGAAGCCACTTGCTTTATGACTGTGGAGGCCAGTGGTGAGTAACCTTGTCTCCAGCAGGGTGGGCTCAGGGTCCTCATGGTGCTCAGAGAGGTATAGGTTTAGTCTATGGGGCCCAGGGCCCAGGGAGGCTCTGTCACTGCGGAGGAGTCGAAGCTCAGCGGAAAGCACCCTCTCATCCTGAGGGATAGAGGAAATATTGAAGGAGATGTGCACCCTCCTATGATCCTCTGCTATGGGACTGTCTCCAAGGGGCTCTAAGATAAAGAGGAAAACGGGGGGGGGGGGGGGGG
>CM022478.1:13240695-13248195 GCA_011952105.1 Coreoperca whiteheadi
GGGGTGGGAGGGGGAGGGGGGGTGGGGGGGGGGGGGGGGGTGGGGTGGGGGGGCGGTGTTACAAGAGTAAACGTGGTTTAAACTTAGTAAAGGCATTATTTACACTCAGCAAGACATAGACACTGACTACAGATTTGTCATTCGCCATACCTTTCTTGAATGATCTCAAAAGCTGGAAAATTGCCAAACAATATACCATTTTCAGCAAAGAAGTTAAGTAACAAGGGTAGAAAGCAAAGGGGGTATCTCATGTTGACACTGTAAGTTCCAACTTTTAACCCTTGCTAGAAGGTATTAAGTTCCCCAAGTAAACTGAACCACTACAAGCATTCATTTGTACTGTACCTAGATGTGTTGGTATTTTAAATTTAAAAAGTAAAGGTGCACCTGGCCTAGAGATGGCCTAAAGTACAATATCAACTAATATCAACTTCTGCATTATTATGCTAGTTTTGTGGGAATGTCTTGCAGAGGGCGGCTGTTGTGAATTCCCTCTGTGCTGCTTCAGGAACACCAGAGACAGTTTATGCCTGACATGACCCTCCTGATTAGAACACTTGACACCAGCAAGTGTTCAGTGAATCAAAATCTGCTTCAGGGACCCTGTGTCAAAATCTAGTTTTAAGAGCTTTATCATTTTAGTTCATATTATCCCCACATTATGCCTGTTCCTAATACAGTGGTTTGAATCAAATTACCACAAACTAACCCAAGATAAATAGCATTCCAAAACTGGAATTAATGGGAACTTAGTGGAGAGTGGGTGCTTGCACAGAGGGTAGTAGGTGGGGGCCCAACAGCAAATGTTTGTTGCGGGGTCCTCTAACAGGTTAATCCAGCCATGATCAGAACTACAGTGCAGGGTTCAAGACCAAATCCCCTTCAGTGTGAGATATATCTCAGCATGCTCTCTCTGAAAGAAGACTTTAGGATTGTGACAACCTGTCTTATCTAAGAGAGCACAGATAGATCTTACTTAGTTAAATGGTTGGTTGTAAATAGGATCTTTATACTTCCTCTGTGGCTTATAAAAGAATTCAACAAAATGCATTAACAGCTTACCTGAAACAAAAGTTCCAGAGCCAAACTCAACTCAAACAATTACAATTCAAACATTTTACATTCAATAAAATAGGTTGACAGCATGTCATCATGATATGCCAGTGAACTTACCATTGTGGTGAAAGCTGCGTACGGTGTTAGCCTGCTGGATGTGCTGGCTGGGGAAGCTAAATGAAGGGTCCTCCACTAGATGGTACTGCTGCTGGTGGAAGCGGTAAAGATCCAGGAGGTACCGGGGCACAGGCACTCCAGGCCGAGGGTCGGGCTGTGACTGCAAGCCCAGCCGGCTCAGAAGGAGACTCTGGATGGTCTGAGCCAGACTGGGCTTCAGGAGGGAACCAACTGGTGGGGGTGACAAGGAGGAAAGCATGGGGGACACCCTGCCATGGTCGATCTTGCTGGTGTCTCCACCCTGGCGACCAGACGAGGCTTGAGGTAGCAGCAGGACCATGAGGAGCAGGAGGTTAGCAGGGTACATGGTGGACCTGGAGGGAGATATGAAGGTGAGGAGAGATGATGGCAAGACAGGTGTGGTGGAGAAAAGAAGAGAGGAAGTGGTAAATCAAAGAAAGGGGGGACAAAAAAGAGAAGCAAACTAAATATCAAGAGACAAACTTGTGAAGGCAGGTTGTGCAACACTTTTCAGTCCTTTTAAACTGAGGCGCTTTGAATTTACATGTTCGTGCACAATATGCATTTTACAAAAGAGAAAGCTCCTCTGAGATGCTCCTGGACTCTGTATATCATGCTTATGTCGTCTCCTTCCTGGACACACTAGTTTCTCATTAGTCTTCAGCCTTCATGTGGCATATGTTCAAGAAATTTACTGTCCACATATCCATATGAAGTTGTTTGCTTGTTACTCCTGGCTGCAGAAACAGTGCCACTTTATTTTTTCTCTGTTAATTTATGGCAAGCCTCTTACCCCCAGGGCCCATATATCTCCTAGGACACCTAAGCAGGAGTAATTAAACAGTCTCTATCTGTAATTTAATCATGCTGTGTATTAGTCTGTGGATGAGGACACAGTGTTGTGTATGAAAGGCATCTAGCATTATTTAAAGGCTGTGGACTCAAGTGATGTAATGATGTTTGTAGAGGCCTGCCACAATGACAGATAACTAGATTTCTTCTCTCTTTCTTTTCAAATCACTGGAAAATATGTTTATTAAAACATTCAATACCTTTCTATAAGTGAAGAACACATACATCTTAATCTTAAAGCCTAATTAAACTAACCATTAAATTACAGGTATATTTAGTTAAAATTGAAGGGTCAGGTGCCAAATCAACCTTTTGGGTGTTTTCTTCAACTGATAACCGTAATACAAGCCTGGTTGAATGCCGCCTACATTACTGATATCATTTGCCCGTTTAGGGTGAAATTGTGGTGGTGGGAAGACGCTTTTGTTTACATTTGGATCAACTATGTTCAAAAGCATTACATTGTAGCAAACATTGCTCATTGACTTTGAACTACAGACCAGGAGGATAATTGTTCTTCTAGAAGAAAATGGAGATACCTTCTATAGTAACGTGGACAAAGACAAAGCTTGTCTTGCTTTGGAGAGATTGATGTATCTTGTCAAACGGAAAGAGAAGATCTTTACCCATGTATTGAATTTTTGGAAAGTAACCATTTTGAACGATGTAGGGCGACCATTGTAGGGTTATAATACATTTCAAATAATACAATTATTAAAACAAACTATTTTCAAAAGCTAGAATTAAATCCTGTTTTAATGTTTGCCAATGTGTGCCACATAATTTCATGTACTGTAGAACTTGTGTGTGTAATGCAATGTCTTGTTTCACAGCCAAGGTCTGCAGAAAACAATGAAAATGAAAACCAAGGAGACACATGAAATTGACGATCTGGTTTCATTAGTGTTCGGACTGGAGAAACATTCAATAGAGGATGATAAAGGCTTGTTATTGAAAAAGCTTATCTGTTCATGCAGTGGTAATGCCATGCTACCGACAATCCATACCTGCGCAACCAATCAGTGTGTTTTAAATAAATATATGGTCAAATATGCAGTTTTTGTGTGGTTTGCACGTTTGGGCCTCTTGAACCTCTGTTGGCTACCTAATAATCTCTTCTGTGTTCTTCTAGAGAGAGACATATTTGCAACTATGCAAAAGTATATTTATGTCCCTGAATTCCCTGTCACAATGCTGATCTCCCCTTCTTCCCACATTCACACCAACACCTGCTTCATGATGTTCAAAGTATTTTCATGTCTGTCTGCATCATTAATTCTGACCAAAACCCCACAGGTAGGTTAGGGTTATGTCCAGCCATGACTAGTTTCAGTGCGGGAACATGACCACAGACAGGGGTCACACAATTACCACTACGACCTGGTTTACACCCTGCCCCTCTGTAGTGCAGGTTTTAATAACTGAGCCAGTAATTAGAAACCAGCTAGTTGAGTGGCACTTTTGACCTGAAGAGGTCGAGTTGAGGTGTAAAAGGGTCAGAGCAGAGGAGTAAAACCTGTTGACAGAGACAAGACAATCTGAACTGCAAATGAACTAAAGTGCCACATAAGAGAGTAAAATAGAATTGAATCATGTACCCATTGTCGCCCTTGTTGACTAGACAAGTATAAATTATCCTTTTTATCAAAAGAAATTGCACCTGAATTGCTGTCTATCACTTACTCAAAGAAGAACTCTATGTTTGCAGTTATCTCTTTCCTTGTCTGAGCGCTCACATATCTCTCCTCTATCTCTTTATCTCATCTCTCTAAGGGACAGAGAATTGATTAAGCCGTCTTTAGCGAGATAACAGATGTGTTTATGGCTGAGTGAACACATAATGACACTGTAATGACCGCTAATCTTACCATGCTGTCAGAAAAAGGGTTAAAAGGAGGTCACAGGTGTGAAGGTGTGTATATTTTTATGCATGTGTGGTTGTGTATGTGTGTTGGTCATGTGGTAGGCAGTCCAAAGGGCAGGCCTGGGAAAATAAGGCATCTCCAAGCGTGGGATTGTTGCTAGCTATCCATTAAACTCTTACAGCCCCACCTAGGGCTGTTTCACCTGAGGCAACGCAGCAGAAGACAATTACAGATTAGACACTCTGCTGGACAGCCTCTCCCATGTACTGTGGAGGCTTGTAAAGCAGATTAAGGCCAACAACACCACCTCTCTCCTGACCTTTCCTCACCTACACAACCACCCAGGTGACTCTGAGGTTCAAAGGTTTAGTCGTCTCACAACAGGGTGTGTCACAGCCTGTGCGAGGCAGAGAAACACAGACAAAAAGAGAGAAAGAGGTTGCGAGCGGATGGCAGCTTGCCCTACATAACTTTGATATACATACAGCCTCTCTGTTCTCTAGGTTGTGAATGGTTCTATCTAATTTAAATCAGGCAAAGAGGATCCAGATCCAATTTGGCATGTTTATGTGTCATGTGGATCATTCCAGTTAGCTGGAAAAACTGAATTTATGATTACACCCCCCCAGTTCCTACTTTTATCTCTGACTATCCCTGCCTCAATGTACTCTTTTTATTTTTTCTCTCTCTGGCATGAACGTAGACTAATCAAATGTTCTTGGGGGATAAAGGAGGAGAGCTGTATGACGAATGGGTCAGGGACAAGGTGAGATGAAGGGTTGGGGCTCAGAATTTGTTTGTGCATCTTTTCCCGTGTGTTCTTGCATGCAGCTCGGCCTCTTAGACATATTAGATGTGACCTGACCCCCCGAGCAGACAGTAGCGTGACCCTGGCATTCGGTAGGTGAATGTCGTTGCATGCTTTTGTGAACTCGCTGATTAAAAACCTCTGACATCCGATGTTCGTTTCTAACTCCTGCTTTTGTCATGTTTCTCTCTCTGTCTCTCTTTTTATCTGTTTATTTCAAACCCTGCTCCCTTTCCCCTTCCTCCTTCCTCTTTGCATTCCTTGAACTTTGTCCTTTTGCTTTGTTCTCATTTTGTCATACAGTATGTAATTGCTTTACTATTTCTAGTTTCATCCATCAATTTCTCTCTTCCATATGCAACAAATATCTGTTTTTGTGCTTCTCTGCATCACCTTCCCATTCACTTTCTCCCTCTCTCCCTTTCCTTCTCTTCCATTAATGCTGGTCTTTTTTTCTAGGCCATAAATGAATGGTGTTTTTGCGGAAGAGTGCGGCGGACTGTTGCCGGGCCAGAGGGGCCGGAGTGTCACAGCAGCCGGCTGATTTATCCAGCGCCGCTGTCTTCATGTTACGCCTGGTCCCTCAACTTTCCCTTCCTGTTGTTCTTCCCGTGTTTCTTTTCCAAATTCCTCCTCACATTCTCCCTGATCTGCCCCCTTCTTCCAGCTCTCATTTTTCTATGCTGCCGTCTCATTCCTTCAGAACATGATACATGCAGCATACATGCCTGAGGTTAATTTCCTCGCTCTGAGCTTACTCAAATACTCAAAAATGTCATGTCGGACAGCCTCATGAGCTTAAATGTGATGTACAGTGTACATACACACACCTGAGAACACTTCTGAGGATACATCTGTATTCACTGCCGCTCTTTTTCCACAGCAGCCCTGACACTGTGCCATATAAACTGAGCATTGCATGCCATAGTTTGTATAATTAACTGTGAGGGTATGACTGCACAATAATCCCCATGCTTAAGTAGTCATTAATGCATGACTTTGTGCTCTGTAGTTAATATATAATGGGGGGCGGGGTGAAAAATGTCCAAAACAGTTGCTAGTACAGTCGTGGTTCTGCTCTCTGAGGCGTAACAGATGAAATCATTAGAACAATATTCCAGGTAGGCTGCTGTGTGGTTTTATTGGACTCTATTAGAACAGCTCTCTAATTCATCCCAGCTGGACCGATTAGCTGGCTAATGACCCAGATGTGAAACGTCCCTTTCTGTTACACACACACACACACACACACACGCACACACACACACACACACACACACACACACACACACACACACGTGTCCATGCTAAGAGCAATACAGGCTTAAAAACACATGCTAACTGCCAGGCAGAGTGAGTACTAACACGTACGCAGAAAAACATGCCAAGATGTATAACTGTGGAGGAGCTGGGCTATAAATATGTGAGATCAGTGGGAAATAGATTTAGACACACACACACACACACACACACAGTGGTTCGGTTCAGCGGACATTCAGGAGTGGAGTAGACCCGGTGCTTCCCTGCTTCCACAACATAACTGCAGCCTACTCTTCCTGACTGATCAGGTATCACATCTACACATGCTCAACACTGTGTTTTGGATTTAAACAGAGCATCAACAGGTTGCTATGTATTTAATACTTTTTTCTTTCATCCTCTTGCTCCTTTGTTTCTCAGGTTATCTCCTCTTTCGTCTCAGCTTGGGATGAGGTCTCAGTGTCACAAGTGCCTTGTGGTTAACAGGAGGCCCCACTGAGGCACAACACTGCACAAGCATCAATGGAAATATTGACATATCTAACCCGTGACTGCTGAAAGCTTGGAGACTGCTGTCGTCGTGTGTCTGACAGCTAAACAGATGTGAAATAAAGAACAAAAACACACCTCTGCTTTTCACATTAAAGCTGCTGAGCATTAACACTGAGGGGCAATTCATACTGTGTATGTTGCAGCGGTGGTGAGTTACGTTATGCTCTTTGAACTCATAATGGGCACATTATTCTCGCACAAGTTGCTCACTGGACAAGATTTTGATTGAGTAACACAGTGTGCCAGTGGTGTATGCATGTACATGAGTGTGTGTGTGTGAGCGTTGTTCCCCAGAGTAACTAATGGTTTCAGCAGCACAGTTCCTGTGGCCTGTGGCTTGACAGACAGACAGACAGATGTGTACGTGTGTGTGTGCGTGAACGGGATGTAGTACTCACGTCCAGGTGTGGTGGGATGTATGCAGAGTCCATGGTTTATCCTTGAGCTCCAGTGTTACGATCCCTCGGCTCTCGCTCCCGCTCCTTTGGACAGAATGGACAAAGTGGACTATTTGCCCCTTTTTCACTTGTCTTCTCTCTCTCTTTTTTAACTTCTCTTAAGGTAACCAGTGCCTGTCTCTCCTATGTCTCATGTGTAAAAGGACTGTAGGTAATGCTGCTCTCTCCATGTTTTTCTCCCCTCTCTCTGCTCCATTGCTCAGCTTCTCATCCTGTTGTCAGTGTCAGATAAGCAAACTGTTAAAAACATCCACCGGCTTCCCCTCTGCTTGCCTGCCTGCCTGTCTGACCTCTTCTACTAGGCAACTCCCTTTCTCTGTCGCCTTGTTTAAAACACACTGGTATCGTCGCTGTGCATGGAAGCTGCAGGAGGAAAATGAGTTGTGTCTGTCTGTCTGTACTGTATCACCGGCAACAACTCCTTCTTGTTGCCAAACCTCCTTACTATGTCTGTCTCCCTTCCTCTCCACTCTGTTCCTGCCTTTTGTATCTCCTCCCCTTTTCCTCTCTC
>CM022478.1:13250695-13286674 GCA_011952105.1 Coreoperca whiteheadi
TTCTGTTCAGTATTTTGTCCAGGAGATCAAGACAAACAGTAGGCAAACATAAACACTCTTAAAGCATGTGGGAATTTGTTGTAGTTGTGAGCTTCGGACAAACCCTTGAACGCACCACTAGGGAGAGTTTTACAGAAATTATGGTCCATGTTTGCAACTGCTTTATAACATAAAACAAGCAACGTAATGCTTTCTGTGATGGATTGCATAACTCAAGCAAGTTTAGTCACTTCAAGTTTTTTTCACACTGCATGAACTGAAGCCAACAGCTGCCTTGTAGGTAATAAAATCTGCCGAGAACATTATAGTCAGCGGAAATTTAAAATATGCACAATTTTTAGAAAGCCTCCTAAACCTCACTGACCAACAGGTGGGTCAGTCATTACAAATTCATGTTGAGTAACCAAACTTCAGAACTTTATTATATACTCAAGTTGTCAAAGATATCAAATATAATAAGGTGAAACACGTATGAATTATGCAGAAGACATCCATAATATCTTTATCATATACCTGGAACAAGCTGATAAAGAATACACACGTATATATGGGTCTTTAAAGTATAAGATATATGAGCATTTGTTCTATAAAAATGGGTAAAGGCCTATTGACATTCATGGTTCAGACATCATAGCTCAGCCACAAATGAGCAGTAATTCCAGCCTCCAGGTTTCCCATCCTCTGGAAAAGCCGTCGGCTGCCTGTCCCGCTGACTTCCGACGGGGGTGGAGAGAAACTTTTAAAGTAATACCTCACCGCCCTCTTAACAAGCCATCCATCCGTCCTGCATCCCAGTGTTCCCACCTCCATACCGCTCCATCCCTCCATGGACACAGAGAGCAAGGCCTCGTCAGGACAGGAGTTGGAGGGTGTTTGGAATTATTCCCTGTTCAACTCTCTTTCCTTCTTTTTACTCTTTCAGCAAATTGTCGCACATAATTAGTCATCGATCAACATGGTCATTAGTCTTTCAGTGATGGTGGGGGGGAAAGCAGTAAATCTGGATAGAAAGGTGACTTGGCCTCATAGCAAGAGCAGTAACAGCTGTAAACACACACACACGCCCACTCAAGTGTGTGAAGTAAATACTTCAATGGTGATAACATGTAACCCTTCAATAAATGGCCCAACAATCCACATTATGTGTGCACAACACTACATTAAACTGACTGTAGATTGTCGCACAAAGGTAAATAAGTTTTGAAATCACGTGAATGACTGTGTCAAGTCCACAATGATCTATTTTTACAAGCACATCTACAGCCAAACCTGTCTCGAGACTAAGATTTGTGGGTGCTAAAGTCATCTATCATATAGCTTGAACTGCAGGTTGTTGTTGAAATGTAAATGAGAAAAACATGTTTATATATCACAATTTAAACCTTATCAAAGAAATCTCTAGATAGCTGTAGCTGAAAAGGACTGAATCATATTATTAATCAGACTATAGTCTAAGGACTCTGATTTTAACTTAAACATTTTGCAGTTGCAGTGGCTCTGATCTAACAAGGTGACAAGTAAAGTTTACTGGATCATTGACCCATTGATGAGGGAATTGGGATCAGGGAGGGCAGGGTTGGGAGGGCATGTGATGAATGCACTGGGGACTGCTGGACAGAAAGGGCATGTCAGATTCTGATATGACAGGAGTTAGTTAACAAAGGACAGACTGACAACAGAGCAAGATGCAAAAGATGGTTGGGTTCTTGCCATGGCACCACTGGTAGTTAATGTAATGATTTGTGACAGTTACTTGTAAGCAACTGTTGGGTCTAAATCTAGCCAGCAGTTGCTCTTTTTTTAACAAAATATATAAAATAAATGAAAAACCATAATTGATGCAGTACAAAAGTAAAAGTTGTCACATTTTTCAGGAAAACATGTTTAATTTGTTTTGGATATTAACGTTTGTCTGCTTTTAGTCACTGACTTAAAGCTGCACTAGTCAATATTTTTACATCAACAGCGGAGGAAATGACTAAGTGTCATGCGAAAGGGTTCGCTGGCACAGAATTATCACCCGACTCTGCAGTTCACCCTCAGCTCTGCAGAGTGTTTTAAGGTATTTTAGCTCATTGTTTAAGTTTTCTGGCCCACAACTTTACTTTGGTAGAAGACGCTGTTTTCAAAAAGAAAGCTCTAAAAATCTACGCTACCTGCCCAGCACCAAAGGACAGACAGACAAAGTTGGTGACTAGAACATTAAGCTGCTAAAGAGCCAGATATTCCTGTGATTTTACTTACGTTTGCCAGGAGAGACACAGGTCAATATGAATGCTTTTGCCTTGCTGAATGTGTAAATAGGTAAATGTTTGCTAACACATTACCCATATTAAATTTATATGTATGGACTGCCACAGCTTTCCAGTTAAATACTGACACCCTGTAGGTTTGAAAAGACTCCAACTCTCAAAAGTTGGTAGTTTTGTCCTTCACAGAGAAAACAGCAGCTGTGGTCAGCTTGAATTCATGTTGGCATGACAATGGATTCCACTTGTGAATTTTTTTTTCATGTTGTTGAAAAAACCTCCACAGTAATATCTCAAACCATTCAGGTCGTTGAAAAGTTTGAATGTGACAAAAAGGAGGAAAAATGTGATGCAGCTATTTTTTTATTATTGAGTTGTGACAACAAAATCCGACATAATTATTAGGTCAGTGCACAACCCAAAATGATCATATGTTTAAATCTGCTTCCGTTTTAATGAATGAGGCCATTTTTATCAGGACATTTCAACACATTCACTGCAGCTGTAAAGTCACATCTTTCTCAGCTATTAAATCAGTTGATGTAAATCTGTGTGAAAGGGAAAATCACTTTACTTTGAACCACGGAAACAGTTAAAATAATGTATCTGATTATTTACTGTACCACTGAGCGTTGTGAGCATGTGAAGGTTTTGCCGTGTTACAGATGAGTTGGAAAACAACAAATACTTAGTAATGAGTGCCGTCACTTATAAAAAATGAAACCAGTGAACCGGCACTGATAAACATCAACATCATGTGAAGTGTTGTTTTGGAACTTATGGAAACAGTGGAGCTTAATGACTTCGTCTGCAGTCTTTTTCCAAAATCTAATTTTCCTGAGAAGAGCACGTCACGGAGCAGAGTGAGTCATGAGAGAAATGCTTCACGGCCCAAAAAATAAGCAAAGATTGATGTTCAAACACTTAACGTGATCGATGCCTCACCAGGAAACAGCCTGAATGACAAACATGAAGAGCTGGAGAGTCATTTCTGTGATGACCTTACATTTACCTTCACTGTGTATATGTAATGAAGTTACATTATTTAGCTTTTTTAGATGCCTTTGATGTGCAACTATGAGACTGTAGACTTCACAGAGAAACAGATGTAAGATTGTTTGGCATCACCATGTTTACTTCGAGTTTGGATTGACTCCATTTTGTTTGCAGTAAATGCTACACATTTTGGATTTTTCCCCATTAACGTATAGCCAATTAGTCAAGTAGTCAATTTTAAAATACACTTAAGTATGTCAAACTGAGTTTCAAACAGCTCACAACAATAACCCAATGAGACAGTCTTCTCATTGGGAAACCACTGTAAGGTTTACATGGTTTAGATCTTTGGATTAATTATTTTCTTTGTGCAGACTTCCATTTCATATTCAGATATACTGACTCAAGACTATGCAAGGAATGGAGTACAAAGAGCATATTGTAATAATGTACAAAGGCACCCAGCAGGAATGACATGCAACGTATTGATTAAAGGTAAGACATTCGTCAAGAAGACGCCTAATTACATTTACTGTAGATTTTGGCTCATCTAGCAGCATTTGTCATTTAATCTTCCTTGGATGCAGCGTAGTTACCTCTAATAAAGTATGCTATCTATAAATCTGCCAGTATGCTTCTTCAGAACTGCTTGTCAGATGGTTGAATTACTTCAGAAACACCAGGGTACCAGTAGCCAGGGTTTGAACTCAACCCATAAAAAACCCCCAATAAAATGTATCAATTGTACGTTCATAGATGCATTCATTCATACAGTGCATTTTATATGTTTTTTTTGTTTATTCTTCTATCACTACCCCATAGGTCTATTTTTGTTTCTGTACCTTCTTTTATCTTTCTATATATATGTGCACTTTTGCTATGTCTTCACTATCTATGCTAAACTGCATTTCATTTTACTGGTGCATTAGTGTGCAATGACAATAAAGTTAAAATGAATAATTTCCGCCTTGTTAATACATTTGAAGAATTGCCATTATATCAAATCCACTCCAGAGGCAATGATCATGCTGCCAATATGGCCAGGACTGCCTTGAAAGAGACTATCCTGATTAAATAAAGAACACATAAAAAATAAATAAAAATATAAATATTATTTATAAATAAAAATGTATAAAAATGGTCTTTACAACAACACAAAGTTATGCAATGACTGAACACCAAACAGACAAAGGTTGATGCCTACATTTCATATGCACAGTCCAACAGTTTGTAGTAATGAGATGAACGCAGCCTGATAATAAATATAAACAGATAGTGTATATCTGCTGAAGCTGAAGTATGAGACACAACAACATGATGAGAAAAGTGTTTAGATCGCTGGTTAGATGCTTCCAGCAACTACTTAGACACTCTTAGTGGTTTTTAGACATTGGGTGGGCCTTAGAGGGGAATGACACTGCAAAAAAAAAAGGGGAAAAAAAAGGATGATGTGACTGTTGCGTGCTGGGAAGGACAAATGGATGGCAGAATGGGGAGAGCAGAGAAAAGGAGAGCGAGACAAGGATTAGATTTCATACACATGAAGGAGTCCTCTGAAATGGACATACATTCTGCATGAATGTACACACAGACAGAGACACGGACACACGCGCACACACACACACACACACTGACAGACTATACACAGACACAGTCACACAAACAGGGTCTGATGTTTTTCATTCACCGCCGAGGAATTCCAGCATGAGTTTTTGCAGCGATAAGATTTCATTCCTATGTCCTGAGGTCACTCTTCTTGGAGAGAGAGAGAGAGAGAGAGACGTGGGGAATAAATGTGTGTGTGTGTGTGTGTGAGAGAGAGAGATTGTGTGTTTCTCATGCCATCACCTCATGCCCCCTCTGCTGCCCACTGAATCACTCAAACGCATCCCTCTCACCTCCAACATGCCTATCAAGAATAGAAATACAGAAATACACACTTTCTGGCTCATGTTTTGGAGTGCCTGTACAATATAGCATTGGTCATGATGAGTAGTATGTTTCTGAACCAAAATGTACAATTCAGAATATGGAAGCATACATTGCTTTTGCTTGCAATCATGTCATGCATCCTCATTAAATACTAAAAGTACCTCCTTTACCAGCAGCAGAAATTCCCTGCTCCATTTTTTTGTTTCCATTTCAACGAATTTCCTATCATTTCATCCTGATTTATATCTTTATATATATATAAAAAATAGATTCTTTTAAAAATAATATTAGATTGTTTTTACTTTCACATGTTAATTACTACAGGAGAGATTCCCAGCACATACAGAATAACATTACTGAAATTATATCTGAAAGGATTGTCTTTTTAATTTTTTTAAAAGAATGATCAGTGTGGCAGGTGTAAGTTAAATCCATGTGTCTGATTGGCTAGTCCATGATACATGTGAATAATCATGTGATCACATCAGGGATTACTCCTACACTTCACTGTAAGTAGGACTAAGTGTGTTATTCTGCACCTTTTGCAAACCGTTTTTTAAGGTTAAATTGACTCTTCTTAAGTGTTATTCCCAGAGAGTTTATACATAGGGTATATCAAACTTTCAGGCTGTACCCAAAGTTTCTTTTCTTTTCACTGACTTAACATGATAAAACTACATATCATTACTCAAAGCGGGTTTGCTTTTAAAAACTCAGTCTGATTTAAAAGCCAAAGAATAAAAATGGGTTTTAAAATGAGTTTCGAGAGTGTAGTAGGTGAGATCGTGATGTGAAGGGGTAGACTGTTCCATAATTTAGTTACAGCGAAAGCAAAGGCCCGATCTCCTCTGTGCTTAAATCTGGATCTTGGAACGACCAGAAGCATCTGGTCAGCAGACCTCAGTGATCTCGAGGGAGTGTGCAAAGATAAAAGATCAGTGAGATAAGGAGGCGCCAACTCATTTGACATGGTACTAATCATGTGAAAATAGGCACACTGGTACATTTCCAATGTATTAATTCAGTTAATTTTGAGAGTAAATTAGAATCCTTTAGTCAGTGGACAGCAGTTCAGCCAAACAATCCAAAATATCAAATTTGTCTATATTAATAGTAAATTCCACAGTTCTTTCTAAGAACTCTATTAGAAATGATGTGGACATTATGGACCCATAAAATAAAGCATACCAAAAAGCGTTATAGCTACTGCGTTGTAGAGACCAGATATCGTAAGCGTATGGAAGGAAACAGGAATAATCGTATACAGATAATCATTGACACAACAAGGTAGTTGTGCATAAATGCTACTAAAATGAGGAATGAAAAGCAAAGGGAAACAGGAAATTTCATTGTCACAAAACTACCCCAAAGCACATTTCAGTCATATCGTGTTTGCAGATGCTACAGACAAGGTCATTGAAGAGGCAGGGATGGATTCTTCGTGTGTGCGTGTTTGTGTGTGTGTGTGAGAGAGAGCATCTTGTAAGCTGGTATGCATTCATTATCTCGCTCAAGGACATTTAAACAGGGATGGACTCGTCTTTCATTCAAACAACCACCTACACACTCCAGAAACTACTACTGCTGCTGCACAAATTCATTCAGTAATTCAGTGCTCAGAGGGAGATGGCCAAGTGCACACACACACACACGCACACACATACACACACCCACAGACCAGTATATCACTCCTGTCGGACTGTCTTTATTGGTGCAGACTGTTAAAAGGTAAGCTTTTATGTTCTGTCTTCTCTTTTTGCCCCCTTATTAACATCCTTTGAATTAATTTAAGACAAACCTCTATGCATACGAGAACTCAACAGAAACATTGTACAGTAAACATAAACCAAGTATTTTGTCATATACAAAACTGCTGCCCAGCAGTGGATGTTTACAGCTCCTGCAGTTCACAGCATCACTGTGAGTAGGCAAAACATTTAATTAGGGTGTAACGTTTATATTTTCAGAGCTGTATTCTCATGCATGTCCCTGTGCAGTCTTAACCACATGCATCAGCTGCACTGGTTTGCAGTGTATCATTTGCTAACAGTCATAGCATTTCCAGCTGTCAAAACAGAGTGTTGTAGGTCATGTACCAAATAACGCAAACAACAATTTTCAAAAGGCAACTTTGCATTTTTGTAATACTGTAATACTGTAAATTAATCAAATGATTATCAGTAGTTCTCTCTGGGTTCTCCGGCTTCCTCCCACCGACCAAAGACATGCATGTTTAGGTTAATTGATGACACCAAATTGACCCTAGTGTATGAATGTGAGTGTGAATGGTTGTCTGTCTCTGTGTCAGCCCTGCGACGAGTTGGCCACTGTCCAGGGTGGACCCCGCCTAAGGCCCAAAGTCACTGGGATAGGCTCCAGTCACCCGCGACCCCCGACGGGAACAAGCGGTAGAAAATGACTGACTGACTGACTGATTATCAGTAGCATAAACCAAACAGAAAATGTTGGTTTTATATGGGCCACAGACTGTGACAGGCATGAATTGTAGGAGATTGACCGTTAATGAAATTGATGAAAAAAGTAACGACTGCCCACTGACTTCAAACCACCAATATATTTAAAAAGACAACGTTAATGTTAATAAAAATAATTACCTCAATCAGATCTCAGACTCCATCAGAAGTACATACATCTCAAAGAACAGGAGCACAAAGACAATAATATGTCAAATATATAAAAAATACAGTCATAAACTACTTGAGAGGGAAAACATAACCGAATAAAATGCCTATATAACTCAAATATATTCCATAAAATGGCCGAACGTACGCAATTTTTTTTCTGTTAACATAACATAAATGTTTTTTTATGGTTAAGACTACAGGAAGCTATCAATGAATGGCAACCTTGAATCTGAACATGTCAGAAACCAAGCAAACTTTTCGGTGTGATATTCAGTTTGAATGCATTTTGAGTTTAAAAAATGAGTTTAAGTGAACAGCGGGCCATTCAGTTTTTCATGAAAGTGTAAAAACATACATAAATAAAACACAACAGCAAACATCTAAACCATTAAAATATGAGTGAAATCAGTAACCCTCCTCCATAAACTTAAACTGCTACTATAAAAAAAAAATGACATCTGTAAATTACATCTGTTTTCAACTCTGTCTGGTACAGGGGAGTACTTTGTGATTACAGCTGTTCGAAGACATTCCAGCTCCTGTACTAGTTGATACACTATTAATATAATCAATGTACATTTTAGAAACCAGGTGCTAGCAAACACAAATGCCAGACTTCTATACTGGCACACACTTTCATGTGAGGGTCAGGTACAGTTTAACACAGGCGGCCCTCCTGGAGAATACAGCAAAGTGGATAATGTATCACGGAGACGAAAGCTAAACATCAACTTTTTCACTTTGAATGAAGGAAAATAAGATATTCTATCTCTCTGATTGTTAAGGCTAAAGGAGGATATCAGAGGGATCACTGGTAGCTGTTTCTCCAGGATCGTCATGCTCCTGTAAATCTCTGTGATGTTGAAGGACGAGTTCAGAGATAAAGATGCTCCACTATTATCAAATGTATGGTGAGAATTATGTAACTGCATTGAAAATAAATTATAAAAAAGGGTCACTTAGTCTCATATTGTTTTAATGTTTGCATTTGTACCATTAATTTAGCAGCTCATCAGTCATCTGTAAAGCACGGTGAATTGTGCTAACCTGTACGAAAGGTGCTATACAAATAAAGTTTGACTGATTGATTTGATTTAAGATCAGTTTAACATACCTGTGGTTCAGCTGTGTTTGTTTTTTACTTTTTTGGGCCTTTCTGTTCAGCTGCCTGTATGATTGTTTTGCCAGTTGAGCTGCGAGAAGACTCCTGAGAAGAGAAACTATTAAAAAATGTGAATTTAAGAGACAAGCACACATAAGGAGAAGATGTTTGCGGATGTTTGTGCACAATGCTTTCATGTTCTTTGTCTAATAAAGCAGATACCGTGCCCGTACAGCACGTTTGTCTGTCTGCGTGCTTGCACACAATTACAGTATACATATATTACAGATTTGTATATGCATATGTGTGTGTGTGTGTGTGTGGCCAGTAATAACAGGAAGCTTGCCCTCCATGTTGACACAAACCTGCCTGGGTGATTGGCCATTTAAAGTAAATAAACAAACAAGCGAGTGGCCCACTCATCCCTAAAGTGGCAGAGTTGTCCATAAGACTAAAAATAAGAAACGCTGAGCGCTCCTCGCCGTCAAACCCAAACAGGAACAACTGCAGCTCGACCCTCGGCCAGGTCCGTCCCCATGACAACCAATTGCACTGCATGCAAACAGTTTATAGTAGGATAAGGATTGGTGGGAGAGATTTTGCAGATGCCAGAGGGCTTGAGTGAAGACAGTGGGTGAGATGCAGCTGAATTGAAACACAGACTGTGGAATTAGAGGACAGCAGAGGTTGAAATGAAGTCAAAGAGGGCGAGAGGAATGTGGGGAGAGGGAATCACAAAGATGAAGGAGAGGAGAGAGGGAATGTGTTGCGACCATAAAATGGGAATTTTAACGAGAGTGAGAGAGAGACCCAGTCTGGGATGTGGTTTGGGTAGGAGTTGGTAGCCTACTGGTTTTAGAGTCAGCAAGTGGCTGTGTGCAACACCAAGGCCGCAAGACTGACAAAGGGAATGCATGAACCACAATCCTCCCTAAAATGTAAATAAAAAGCTGTGGTAAGTGAAGGCACACCCTCTTGTCTAATCTGGGGGAGAAATAAGGGAAATGATAACAAAGACAATTAAAGGAGAAGGACATTGTTCAAGAAAACCAGTGTGAATATTTTATGCTAATGTCAGAGATGTCTGAACTCCAGCAGTGTGTACAGCTTTGAGTATGATTTAATGCAGTGACATTTGCTAAACCCTCTCCCTGAACAGTAATTATCCAATCATAGATTAGCAGCCATAATTAGGCCTGTCAAGTTTTGGATTTCTCAACATGCCGCTCTTAAAGTAAGTTAAGCCTTCATTTGTTCCGCAGTGGGGAACTTGCAACGGTGTACGAAGAGAAATACCCTGTATAAAAAGGCTGGGAGTGTGGCGTCCTTTTTTGACCTTGTGGTGACCAGTTTCATGTAGAATCTTTTGGTATAAAGAAAATACTTCCCACATGAAACTGCTCACAACTAATCTGCGGATTATCTTGAGTAACCGGGTCATGATGACGAAGCATTGCTGTTGAGTTTTTCAACTCTATTTTTTGGGTGCTTTGAGCAACACAATTTTCATTATTTATTTTTTTTATTATTACCACCATTATATTAAAAAAATGCAGACATCTCTACGGCCAATATCTCCAAAACTCGGGAACACACACCAAAACAATCTAGATGGATAAATAGCACGACAGGTAAGAGGATGTATTTTTGATTTTGGGGTGAACTGTCCCTCTAAACTACTATTTCCAAGGAATTAACTTTGGCACTTAATTTCTGTAAATGGTAAATGGTATGCATTTATAGAGCGCTTTTTTTTCCACCTTAGCGGACCAAAGCGCTTTACAGGTTGCCTCTCATTCACCCATTCACACTCAACATTCACACACCGATGACGGCCGAGCTGCCATGCAAGGCGCTGGCCTGACCCATCGGGAGCAACTCGAGGGTTAAGTGTCTTGCTCAAGGACACTTCGACATGGGCTGGTGGAAGCCGGAATCGAACTGCCGACTTCCTGATCGGAGGACGACCCGCTCTGCCGCTCAGCCACAGCCGCCTGCTTTACAGTAATTCAATTTCCATCTATTTAAAAGCTAAACAAGCATAAAGATCATTTCTCAACCCAGCCCCATTACTGAAATGCAAAGAGACAGATACACCACTACATATTTGACCTGCATGGTCTGATGCGCAAACCAATACACAAGAATTCTGGGAGGGTATTCAGGTAGTACTGTTATGTAAACTCAGCCTGTTCCTATCTGTCACCATTCTGCATTGCTTTGACTGTAGATGGCCAGTAATTCATTTAAAACATTCCACAACACTGATGATTTTGTATGTATGGGTCGACCCTGAAGAAGGCTCAGAGCTTTAATTTGGGGTGTCTCATTCGGCACTGTTAGTGGGCTCTTCTGGGAGGTTAAAATGCACCTCAAACAGCTGCAGCACCTGCTCATATTTCTCTGAGGCAGTGTGATAAAACACAAGTCTCCTGTCATACATAAAATAAAAACGCAGGCTCACAACTCATGAGATGGCAGGACAGACCAGCTGCATCTGGTCAAAGGGTGTGTGTGATTACATGATTTAACATACAGTTTGTCTTTCTGCATATACACACGCACACACACACACACACACACACACAACACATGCATGAGAACCTATGTTTGTTCTCTAGGGTAGAAGTGCATGCCTGTCTGCGTTTGTGGATTTCCCATGAAGAACATACTGTCTCTCGCTGTCTCTGAGTGTGTCAACTCCAGATGTGCGTGGGTCAGAGCAGGGCTGCCCTCCCCGGTCCAGTTGTGTCCAGGTGTGGCCTGCAGTGTGACGCCATGCAGCCCAGACTCTCCTTAGACCCTGAAACAGGTCTCAGGGTCAGACACGATTCCATATTCTCTGAATGTTTGAACAAAATGTGAAAGAAAAAGCTATCAAACATGTAACAAGCAACTGCATGACGTCCTGTGTGTCCAGTAAATTAATATGTCCTGTTGATGCACTGCTCTGTGGCAGTTTGTACTAAAATGAATGAACATCTCTGGCTTGAATAAAGTAATCAAGTGATTCATCTCCCTGTTACTATCTTTGGCAGGATGTGGCTGTCTCTCCAGTCAGGACAGCTGTGTCCGTTGATATCTTCAGCAAGGAGAACAAGATCGAGCTTAAGGACAGAGATCTGGTAGTTTTACAACAGGAAAAGGGCACTCAAGTCTTACATTTTCTGGCACAGAGAAAGGAGACTGAAACAGATAGAGGGGTCTATGGGTTTGAAGAGATTTTATTTTTTTGGGGGGGGTTGGGGGTGGGTGAAAGGTGGAGAGATGTTGAGAGTTTGGTGTTGGTTCTCTGTAAGGATTTGGGTTTTGGGGGCATCAGATGTTTGTGGTTCAGAACAGAAGGGGAGAAGGAAGATCTCCTTGTTATCTAGCCTCACTGTTTACTCAGATTCCTACTTGCAGATAGCATCAGCAAATAAGCTACAGGCCAAGTCGACGTGCTGTTGGACCAAGCCAAAACTGACCTTTTGCCTCTGTGAACACACACACACACACACACACACACACACAAATAATGTATACACATACAATCCTGCTGTTCTCTACATTCTGCCCAGTTATAAACACTGAGCATTGGTGGGGCCAAGGAAAAACAAGAGCCTGGTCTGTAAGTTTAGTTCAGCTGAGGAACATAAACATAAAGTTTCTATTTTGTTTTGTGAGGCCCTGTGAAAGACTGTGTTGTCATTATATGAAAAGATGACAAATATTGATCCTTACATGTAGTGTCTAACTCCTAGAATATGAAATAACAGTTGAATTGAAGTTTCAAAAAACATTTTGTTACTTAGTGCATCTCAGAGTTTTGGTTTTATTTGCCTACTTAGTGAAGAAATAGTCTCTATTAAAACCGTTCACAGCATGTTTTGTGGATTACATAAAGTGACTGTAACACTGAGTCTGGAAAGAGATGTTGAGGATTATTTTTTCACATATAAATACGATTTCCCACCCCATCATTCCTTGGTATTATTTTCATATTGGACCATTTCTGTCCAATAACATACAGTGCCAACGTAGGAAGTAATGTGGCCTTTATGTAACAAGGCGTAAAGTAATGGTGTGGCAGTAGATGGGTGCATGGTGCATTTGAATTTCACGTAAGAGAGTAGAGTTCATGTCCTGTCATGTATAGGAAATTAATGTCTTTTTTTGTTGTTGTTTGTTTTATTGTCACTACGATCTTTCCCTGAGCAAAGTGTTTTTGTTGCCTACCGTAAAGGTCTTGCACGTACTAGGCTCACCCAGACAGTTAATTTCCCTGATTTTGACTGATTAGACCTTTTCCCAGGACTTTGTGGGCACATACAGACTTGAGTGACTCTCCAGTTAGCTATATTGCACCTAATAGGATGGGACAAATTACGCATTTATCATTCCCTATTAAAACATGGAGTCTGGTGACCAGCACAGCTCCGTCCACTAATCAACCAGAAAAACTCGAGACTATTGGAGTGGGCAAGGCCATGAACCTTAACCATAGTTCATTTGCCATAAGCACAATTTTTCCCAGCCACTGTCCAGGGTGTACCCCGCCTAAGGCCCAAAGTCACTGGGATAGGCTCCAGTCACCCATGACCCCTAACGAGAACAAGCGGTAGAAAATGACTGACTGACTGACAATTTTTCCCTAATCTTAACCATACTGTGGTTGCCATGTGTAGATATAAAGATTAGGGGTTTTGCAGAATTGTCCAATATCAAAGTTCTACCTGGTGACAGCGTTGTTTGCGCCACAAAGAAAATTACATTCACCTTCATTGTATTGGGGGTAGTGGCAGAAATCTCAGAGTTGGATATGTCATGGAAAATAGTACCAAAACTATGTGCATGGAGTGATACCACTGGCAACCCTACTGACAGACAAGAATGCCAATTTAGGACATTCCTGCTAAACCGTGGGTTATTTATTTAATATTTATCTTTATAGGGACAAGTATACAGTATAATGTAGAGGTAGTTTTGTTGAATGCAATTTTCTTTTAAGTCAATGGCAACATTTTAAAAATGCTCGCTTTCTCAAATACCTGAGCACAGCAACTGTGTTATGGTTATGGTTAGATAAAGATAGTGGTTATGGCAAATAAACTATGGCAGAGGCAATTAAATTACACTTTAATTGAAGGTCTGTGATGGGGGTCAAACTCCTGCATGATGCCAATCCACCACCCTGACCTCCATAATTACATTCAGCTTTGCTACATAGGGCATATTACTTCCTGCGATGGTACTGAATATTGGCATTGGATGTAAATTGTGAGGTGCAGAATTGTCCGACGTTTGCAATTCCTTGGGATCCTCGTCTGCCACTAGAAGTAAGTGAGGAAATGTACTATTTTGGAATTTAAGCGACGCTTTTAAACTGTTGCTCTTTGGTCCTGGACCTACTTTGAGAACCATGGTGGCATAAGTCATGAACATGATAACTTATAGCAATACAATGGTAATAGTGGGGTATAAGCTGAAGCTACATATCTTGTCTGCTTCCTGTTCATGCAGTGAACTAATGGGATAATTATAACACTACAACTGCTATTTGATACTGCTTTGATATTACTATGTAGGCATTATACTGTATCTTTCACAAGACCCCACTCCCCTTAGCCACTATGTCCCTCATTCATATTCCACCTCTCCCTCTATTTCTTTATTCCTCTCTTTGTGCGACAGAGTGATGTGACAGTAGAGAGCAGACAATGTCGGGTTACCCTGGTAATTTGGGAAGGAGGACGGAAGTATCCTGGGCGGGCAGCGTCCCTCCTCCTGGTGAGGAGTGAGTCCCACTGATGATTCACCAGCCTGCACGATGAAGGTTGGTGACCCCAATTTGAGTAAGGCAGGAGGAGGAGGCGGGAGAAGAAGGCGGATGAGGAAGGGGGATAATAAGGAGGAGGGGATGGCGATGCCTACGTCAGTTGCACTTGCTAATAGGCAGATGTCCTTGTCCCTGAGACAAGTAAATCATGCCTCTTGGGGGAAAGAATAAAAGAATGAGAGGAGGAGAGGAAGGGAGGAAACAAGTAAGGCAGAGATTGAGATTGTCGTCTGGAGGAGCGAGGCGCTGGGCTGGACAAGAGTGCGTGCCTAAATGAAATTATAAGCAATTACTTCAGCCTCTCAGTCCACCGTAGAAATGTTGTTTTGATGAAGACAGAAAACAAGAAAGGAGGGAAGCCAAAGAAGGTGAAATGACTCAGTTTAAGTGTTTTAAGCTGTTTAGGGTGAGTGGGCTGAGTTGTTGAGAGGGAAACAGGTGATCTGAATAGATGGAGAAGGAATGGAAGGGGAGAGAAAATGAGAGGTTGCGACAGAAAGGAGGATGTTCAGCAGTGGTAGTAAAAGTATTCAGATCCTTTACTCTAGTAAAAGTAGCATTACCACACTGTAAAAATACTCAATTAGTAAGTATAAGTCATAAGTAAAAGTCAATTTCTAAAGAGGTAAAGGATCATCAGAAAAATATACTTAAAGTATAAAAAATAAAAGTACTCAAGTCCCCTATCAGATTATATAATGGCATAATATATTATGTAATGGATTTTTATTATTTATGCATTCATTTGTGAAAAGCATTTTTATTGTTGTAGCGGGTGAAAGTGAAGCTACATGTAACTATCTCATATACTGTTGGGAAGTTTAATCTAGAGCAACGCATCATATTTTAGAAACTGTCAGATACATGTAGTGGAGTAGAAGTATAAAGTAGCAGAAGATGGAAATAATAATAAAAGTAAAATTGCATAAAATTGTAGTCAAGTACAGCACTTGAGTAAATGTACTTAGTTACTTTCCACCACTGGTGTTCAGCAACATCCCTTCATCCTTGTGGGAAGCACCTAAAGTTTGTTGCAGTTTCTCTGTCCCACAGACTCAGCTAATGGCCACAGGAAGATAAACTTTCACAAGTATGTGATCTTCCTCCTGATTAAATAGCTCTATAGCAGACAACCACCCCCTCTGCCAGAGCAGCTTCCCCTCTACAAACACCATCATCCAACCTCCCTCACAAACACCATAAGCACATATCTTTAAAAGCAACTTAGTCATTTAAGGTCACAAAAAACTGTTCTGCTCACTGGACTGCTACTGTATGTTTACCCACATAAGTATGCTGATAATAATAATATGATCCGTTCTGAGAGTGGGCAGAAGTCAGGATTGGGTCTGTGCCTGCAGCCAGTTCCAACGGGAAACCACTTCTCAAATATCGCATGACTACTTCCTATTTTTTTAATTAAAGGTTTGTTGCACTGAAATGGAAACCGCTTTGACGGCTGACTGGTTTCTGTGCAACTTGTGATTCATATCATTTTTTTGAGAGGTGAGGCAGAAAGTGATTTGATGATGAAGTTGCTGCCTTCTCATTCAAAATATGATGTGGCTTTTAATGAGCCTGACTTACTACTGGACTTGGGATAAGGTCAAATAAAATTAAGTTGAAGACTGACTGTTTATCATACGGCTGCCTCAGTGCTGTTTTGCCCCATCTACCTCTCTGTGGCTCCCTTCAGCCACATTCTCTCTTCAGCCAGGCCCATGAATTACTTAGGAATACTTCCGACTTGCCATCCTCCATCCATCCACGAGATGCCCTCAGAACTTCCCACGGGTTCCTGTCACCTGACTCGTGCCTCCACCTGCTCACCTGTTCCCCAATCACCCCCCACAGCTTTTATACCAGCCTATCTCCACCTGCTCCTGGCTAGATTGTCAATGTTGCTTCATGCTGTTACGGTCCAGACACCGGAACCTGCCTGCCTGTACCTTTTACCTGCCCCATTCCTGTTTACCTGTGGATTCTCGCTACTTCTGTCCGGACTTTGCCGCCTTTGCTATTAAACTTATGTATGTTCATCTCACTAATAAGTTACTTAACTGTTCCTGGTTGTTTGCTTTTGGTTCCTTTCCCTTGTTGCCTCCTTCACAGCCTGTGTTACAGTTCCACTATGTATATATTATATATTTTGTATATATATATATATATGTATATATATACGAAATACAAACAGGTAGAATAACCATATAAACAATGTTAAATATACATGATAAAGCATACATAAGGTTTTATATCAGGTACTTTTTAAGGCACTTTAAAACAAAATTGGGGTTCTGTGAGGCTGTACCTAGGCACAGCATTGCGTTGAGTTAAATGCTAACTTAAGCATGCTAATATGCTCACAGTGATAATGCTAACATGTTGATGCTTAGCAGATGTGATATAAACCTTGTTCACCATCTTATTGAAGTGTGCTAACATACTAACATTTGCCAATTGGCACTAAACACAAAGTACACCTGAAGCTGAATTGAATATTATTAGTTTTGCAGGTATTTGGTCATAACAAATACCAAAGTAAATAACAAAGTAACAAATGGAAATTTTGACCTGATGATGGTGCTAGAAAGTCATTAAAATTCACCTGAAGGGAACATGAACGTTTTTACCAAATTTCATGACAATCCATCCAATATTTGCAGTTATTTTTGCACAAAAACCATAAATATCAACCTCATGGTGGTGCTAGAGGAAAAGTCAAGGGGTCACCAAATTCAGTACAATACGTCCTCTGAGATATTTCAGTATGACCAGGTGTTGTGCTGACCGACCAACATGCCATGCCACTTCAAGCAAACTACACATTATTCTCTAGTTTGGCATTTGCCTGTTTAAAACACGAAAACTTGAAGATAAACATTTGCTTTACTTTCACACAGTAAGAATCACAAAAAAGTCAGAAAAATGTCAGCACCGGCACTTCTGATTGGTCAGAATGAATCTGGTGAATGATGGTGAATCTGTCCAATCAGTGCTGATACCGGTAGGTCTTCAGCATCACAGACACTAATTAGCAGCATCTTCCTGTGTTTACTCCTGTGGGAAAGGGAGTGGACCACAATGGAGTCTACAGACTTATAGATAATAGATGAATGAAGATTACTTTAATCTCACTCTAATGAGCACTTCCCTTTCCTCCCACCTCCTCATATGTCTTCCTGTCGAGACTTTAGTTGTGCATATGTGTCCCCCTCTCCTTACGATGCTGTGGCAACATCGTGATCACATACAGAACTCCTGTGTCCATTCATATTGGACATATTCAGTAGCATTCACTGACTTCACAGGGTTGTAGGTCACAATTTTGTGACTGACATACAAAACCAATGCTTTGATTTCTCTTAAGTTGCCTGAAAGGGCACAACAATTGGCACCTTCATCCAAAACCAAACCAAACCAGCTGAATATTCTATTGAATTCACATTATATTCACCCTAATCACAAATAAAATAGCCTAAAGGTTTGTTTATGCTTGGTGCCCAGGTCGCTGCTCAGTGGGGTCCAGCTGGCATGCTCCCCTGCCAGCCTCTTTATCTCCCTGGCCACTTGAGTCGGGAAGTGAGGCTGCCACACAGCGCCTGGCCCTCACAATCGCTGGAGCTCCTCCAACATTCCCCCCTGGTTGCAACTCAAACAAACCTGGGGACTAACTGTGACTCAGCCATTCCTCTTGTGTGCCTGCCTGTCTGGCTGCCTCGACAACACCTCCAGTTAGCACTTAACAGTAAATATTACCATGTAGTCGTACTGGAGAAATGTATTCAGTGATTGCACTGTATGCATTGATGTAGATGGGATTTTTGTTGTTATTGTGGTAATAGAGATGATATCTCTACAAAATGAAGGCACTCAATAGTTTACCGTAGTCTATAGTGAGTAGTTAATTGTAGTTTCAGACACCTATGAATCATGATGTTACCTGATGATGGCGCTAGGCGAAAGGTCAGGGGATTACCAATCATTAGGATACCAAATCTAGGACCCATGGATGTCTGTACCAAATTTTGTGCAAATACATCTAGTACATGTTGAGATATTTTACAGGATAATTGAACATTTTGACCTACTGGTGGCACTACAGAAATAGTCAGGGGATCAAGTCAATAGGACTTGGGGACCATGAATGTTTGTACAAAATTTCAAAGCAATTCACCAATATTTGTTGAGGGAATTCAACAAAGATGCTTAGTAGCCACAGAAAAGAAAAAAAAATGGAAAGTGGGATTAAATTAAAGCACAATAAGAAAAAGCACAAAATACACAAGTCTACAGAAATGTTATTTAAAGGTTAAGCTAAAAGGATTATCAGTAGACAACCATACATGGCCATTCTGTCACTGTTTTACTTATGTTTTGTGATGAGCCAGCAGAGAGGAACAAGTGCAGCTGGCTGTGTACATCCCCCATCTCACTGCTTGACTCATAGACTCAAGTTTTTTAATCAATGTCATCTTTTTGTGTAACTGAGCTGATACTTCTTCCATTGAAATGAAAGTTTTCACGTGAACCGTCATCATCTCCTCTGAAATGTCCATAATGAAACACACTAAAAATACACGATCATGAGGTCACTGCCCAATTATTTTAGTCTGCTGGCAGGAGTTTTGGGCAAAAGGGTGATTAAGTGGTTTTGTAAGTTATCAGACACTTACCAGGAAGTGAGAGAGGGCCACAAACAGGAAGAAGCGGAATGTGCTTCCTGTTGGCCAGTGGCATTATACAGGGCAGATTCCTTGTACCATCACAAATGACACACACACACACACACAAATACACATGCATACTAAGAGGCAGGAATGTTTTTCCACTGAAATCAGGGAGAAGCAGACTGTCAGGAAAGACAAACAGTAAGAGTAAGATAACATTGAGACAGTGTGTACCCGTGCACTGCTGCAAATTTGAGAACATGAATCCAACTTCAGAAGAGATCATTCTTATGGCCAATTCACTTTTAAAACTCGCACTGTATATTCTCACTAAACCATTCATATCTTAATGTCTCTTTGGCCCATATCAAACCTTCATTAAATGATTTCTTTGGTCATTTGGGAGCAGCAGACACAAACTGTAAACGCAACACTGACATTTTGTCACCTTAAAAAAAAGTTATTATAGAAAACAGTTGCTTTTTTTTCAACTCAGACTAGCTGCATGTCGAAAACCAAAAGGGGAAAACCAAAACCATGAAAGATGCTAAAACGCTCCATAGAGCTGTAGGGAAAGTAAGAGTTAGGTGAGAATACTCTGTGGGTTCATCACTTGGAGGGACCCCTTTCACATCATGCATAGTCAATTCATCCATTGGTAAATATTGATTAGCAGCTTTAAAGGTATCAAACACAATAGGAGCCCATAAGTGATGGCAGTATTTGGCCATTAAATTAGAACTTAGGATCACATGGTTATGGAAATATTTGAATCAAATCAGCACATTTAGGAAATATAATTAGTTGAGTATTTTGTATTTAGTTATGTATTTCTAGCAGTAGCAGTATTTCTCTGCAACTGTTTAAAAAAACTGGTCAAGAATAATGAACTCATCCTTCATATTATACTTGTTGATTGAAGTTGATTGATTTTGGAGTTAGTAAGCACACGCTTGAAATGGTATATAATAATCTTGGAAAGTATTTTATTTTTGAACATGGTCATGGGGTATGGGAACTTGAATGTTAGAAACAAAAGTAAAGCTGATAGGAATAGTACATATAGCAAGTAAAACTACCCCACCCACACTTTGAGCTTTTACCCTCGGATCAGTGTTACAGAGAAGTAAGAGTCACCAGAAGGAAGTTCGGCAGGTTATTCCTGGCAAATGCAATACAAATATTGAATGTACGTTTTAAGTTAATAAATGAATTAATACTTAAGTAAAAACCTTCTATGGCATTTGCTCTTTCCTTTCTTTCTTTGAAACTGTATTTATGTCTTTCAAAACACAAGTTGTTTGTTGATGCTGTGTCTCGATGTGTGTCTTCAGTAATTGTCTTGGGATGTTTTTAATGCTACATGGTGGAGACAAAGACAATTTTCCAATTAAGATACAGCAAATGTGGTTACACTGACTTACAAGTTAAACCATATGCTCGGTGGTGGAAGAAGTATTCTGATCCTTTTCTAAAGTAAAAATAGTAATACCACAATATAGAAATACTGCATTCAAAACCTAACTCAAGCAAACGTACATAAGTATTAGTAGCAAAATGTACTTATCAAAAGTACACATTATTCAGCAAAATGGCCAGTCAGTGTTTCATTACTGCATATTTTATTATTAGATTCATTTTACTGACTCATAACAAGGAGAAATTGGCTGATGCACCTAAATGGGCTGGAAACATGTTTAATTCTCAACTTGATTTGATGCATAAACATGTAAGCAGCATTTTAATGATGTAGCTGGTTTGAGAGAAGCAAATTTTAACTACTTTATATACTGTTGGGCAGTTTAATCTTATCACTTTTAACACTTCACATTTTATTAGCTATTTTAAAATCTTAGTCTGCAAAGTAACTACTGTACAGCCACCAAGTGCAACATTTCCCTCGGAAATGGAGAAAAGTAGAAGTAGCAGAACATGGAGACGCATAACACGTTTGTGCCCCTGCTGATGTGACGGACACTCATCACAGAGGTGAGAGTGAGAACTGAAGGCTGCTGGTCATAGAACAGCATGCCTGTGTATATGAAATTAACATTGATTGTCCTTGAGGGCTTCCTGATTGAATCACACAGGCTCGATGACGTCATGCGAGGTTTAAGTCATATTTTGGATTAGGGAGGGCGAGCGAGAGAAAGAGAGAGAGGGAGAGGGAGAGAGAAAGGGGGCGGATGAGTCACTGCCTCACTGATGATTGTCTCCACTGAGTGGTCAGATAATTCAGCTACAAAAAGAGACCCAGGCACAGCACGACCGCCTAATGGCACTCAAATAAAATGACTTATTGAGAACTCGCAAAATACACCTTTTAGGAAGATTAAACAGTATTGATGCACCCTCCTCCCCCTCCCCATGAGGCTGGTGCTAAACAATGATGAATCCTGCTCTTCTGTATCATATTTATGACCAGGGATTTAAATAAATAACATATGTGCTGCCATCAGACATGGGCTCAGCGTGGGCTGCGTTAGATTACTGAACCATTCAGGAATAATGATCCGATGTGCACCTGATCCATCTAAGACCTCACTATATCTGAAGGGCCATTACTTTGATTTAGGTTAATATCCCACTCTATACATGTTTTGTATCTGTGACTGTAAACAACAAAATTAATTTATAGCTCATTCTAGTGTTTTTATTTTGATGTTTACCGGTTTCTGCATTCGTGGATGGATTACTGAACAAGTCTACTGGGCACAGGCCCAGGGGCCCCGAGGTGCCGAACCTCTGTTAGAAGCGACTTGACATTTCGTGTTGGAAAGACAATCAAATGCCTACAAAGAAATGCGAGATGACCACAAGACAAAAAAATTACTGAAAACGAAACAAAGACAGTTTCAGTCTGGGTGTATTGCTCCTGTGTAGGAGGGGTGGGTGGGGGGGGGCTTTTACACATCTGTGCCCAGGGGCCAGTTTCCCTTTTTATGTCCAAAATTACTAGATTATTGCTTGAGGGATAACACAGTATTAGCAATCATAAAAAATGTAACAAACAATCTTAACTCAAGGTCCACCTGCTATCTTTTCCAAATGGAGCTTGAGTCCAGTTCATTCGTTTAATGTAAAGAAGGAACTTTCACACTGATCATAAACAATCTTATATTTAGACGCTGAATTATTTGGCAAAGTCACTGTATATTTATACAGAAATCTATTATTATAGGCCTTTTACAAGGGGACTTTTTCCAAAGTACCAGGACGAGTAGAAGTTGTTTAGGTCCTCAGATCTAACTATAATTCATTGCGTTTTTAGTAAGAATAGCAGTGAAAACTCCAAGTAAAGATAGTATGTGTGAAGATCCACTCATATTTACAACATTTTAGAGTTACTCCAAAAATGGACAGAGGCATTGTTGCAGTTTCAGGTTTTCAGTTTTACTTAAAACCATCATCAGGAGCAGACACAGGAAACCAAGTGTGGCCATCAACTTTATAGCATTTATGCTTGAAAAATTACAATAATATGAATCGAAATAGCTGCTGCTCTATATGACATTGCAACAAGCCTGCTCCTGAAGTAAAACTGAAAGCTTGAAACAGCAAATATGTCTCCATCTGTGGCTATGTTGGCCAAAAACACTCTGAGCGTGGCCAGGACACGGATACAACGTGTAATATGCAGAGATTTAGGAGTCATTCGAGTATGTAAGTTGGGGCCTGCTGCAAATGTCAGAACACTGAATTACTTTAATGATCCCATCACGAAACTCTTATTTTAGCTCCCCTACACTCCACAGCGGTCAGCGTCAACTACAGTGGGGAAAACCTGGAACAGGAAAGACTTTCTCAAAGGCCCTTCAGCGAAGCGGCTACTTGTTACAACCAGGTGCATGACCTCTGCTGAAGGCCAGTTTTCTTTGCTACACGAGTATCATTCATTCATTATCGCTGATGGGTGCCCACAGCAGGAGTTAGAGCGTTGACAAATTCATAAACAAACATAAATATAAAATTCTCACATTTGCGAACATGAAACCATTGGCACGTTTGGCATATTTGCTTTAAAAGAGATTCAAACGATTAATCGATTTTCAAAATAGTTGCGGACTAATCGTTGGTCAATTGACTGATCGATTAATTGTTGCAGCTTTAACTGTGAACCTGACTGAGTGTGATGAGATACGTTACACTGGTAATAATGTTGACAAAGAGATAAACTATAATACTCCATTAGAGTTTTGGACAAATATCTCCAAAAACTCGGTTTGCACTTTGGTCCTTTTGTTTTTACATGTTTTTAAAATGACTTTGAAATATGAAATAGTTTTGATGGATGTGGGGGTAACACACATCACATAAATCTTTTCAGATGTTATAATTTGCAAAAACCTAAACTAGCATATCTGTAACAAAGTCTTGATCATTTTCCCAAACCGAACACAGAATGGCTTTTCAAATTCAAAAGCAGTTAACTCAAAATAATGTTTAAAGTGCAATGTTTCATTTGCCTCAGTTAAAGAATGAAATGACAAGACTTGTAGACTCGAGCAGCAGAACAGTAATAACCTTTCTGCATCTCACAAAGGAAGACGACCTACAGAACGTCTCATAGTGTAGAGCAGATATGGGAGACATATTGATAGATCGTGACAAAAGGCTAAATATCGTGTGACAGTTTGGTTTGTTTGATTGCCTCGTCTCAAAGGCTGCATTGTCATTAAGTCCTACAACTAATTAGACTGCTATAGCTCAAAGAAACACAGAGAATGCCGCAACTTCTCAAGATGTTCTTGTGGGTAAACATCCTGAAAACTTCAGTACCCATCAGCAAAACATATTCATACTATCAAAAATGGTATAATACTTTGTCAAACATCTGATATCACCCAAACCTAGTGCAAACCTGAACAAGATGTCCCATGAAGGTTTGATATTACACTTCAACAACATGCATACGACTCCCTCTTGTGCTGAAAAAGGGGACTGCTTGTCAGAGTTGGATCTTTGAATTCAGTTACACAGGGCCACATGAGTGGCTGAGCTATATGGACAGGACTGAAAACAGCAATGTAGAACCACACGGTTCTACGAAAATATAACCACTTGTATAAACTATCTTACAGAGTGTGAAAATGGAGCTCACTTGCAACAACAAAGGAGACTCCCAAGTGCGTCTTAGTCCAAATAAACAGATTACAAGACCCTTAGGAGTTCATACATCAAAAGTGAATGAAATCACATCCTGACACCTGATCAGTGCCTCCTTTTGCACCCCGATGGGAGTGTGCAGGTCCGACACCTGAAAGTTCAGCACGTCGATGTCGGACGCTCCAAACGTGGCCTCCACCTTCACCTTCTCGTACATGTGAAACTGGACCTTCTTGTTGGTCATGGCGAGGAGACATCGGAGGAAACTCTCTCGCAGCACAGATCGTGCATGCTGCTCTCTCGGCAGCTGCTCGGGGTCTCCCCCTGACACAGCAGAGGTGGGAATGGAGGTACGACAGAGAGCGATGAAGCGGGCTGAGTTGGGGTCAAATCCGCGGCCGTTGGGGTCGGGTCCTTTTGGCAGGCGGAGCACAGTCACCGGCGTTGCCATGTTCGGTCTTTCTGCCATTAAACAAAAATCATTAACACTAGCTAGGCAATAACCCTACTATAAAGAAAAAGTAAATTTTTAAAAGACATTGATTTGGCGTATAGTTACACAGATGAGTAAGATTTTTTTAATTATAAACTGAAAATAAGGATTTTGTGTCTACATATGGACCTTCTTGGTCACATGTTGAATATTGCCTGATGAAGATGGATATTGACGCTTGATATTGTTTTTGCCTACGCACCTGATATCATGTTGGGATGAGCATACACTACTATGAAGCGCTCACAATTTATTTCAAACATTCAAGTCAAAAGACAGAAAATTAATTGACAACTATTTTGATACATCGATTAATGGTTTAAGTCACTTATCATGGAAAAATGCAAATGAGTTAGTTTCCAGCTTCTCTCATATGAGGACTGACAGTTTTCTCCGTTTTATGTAATTACAAATTGAATAACTTTGGGGTTTCAACTGTTATTCAGACAAAAGTAATTTGAAGATGTCGCCTTGTGTTTTGGGAACATGTGAAGGATAGTTTTCACATTTGTGGACATTTTCTTGCTCACTAGATGATGAGATGATTAGTCTGTTTATGGATTAATTGTTAGTGAAAGCAAACATTAGATGCAACTCTATAAAATGTCTGTTTTGCAACATTTAAAGCACTATTGATTTGAACACGTTTAACATCATCAGAAAACATTGATATCTAAGATTTAGATAGAGAGGCATCCAGTAGCTTACACGGCACATGCAAAACACAAATACACCCAAGAATATAAGAATAGAAACACAGCAATGAAGTTACAGTCTAGTCACCAGAACTACTACAGAGAGCGGTCACTATGCCGGCAGTGCAAATGTGAGGTGATTAAAAAGTAAAAACAGTGCAAGAATAATGATTACTGTGGATAATATATATAAAAATACAAATTGAAGATAAATATACAAACAAACACAAATTGTGCGTAAGGCTGACTCAGCCGGTAACTGCCAGTCCAGCAGCATAATGATGCAGGTGGATGCATTCAGGTTCAGGCCGCCATCGCTGGGAGGAGCTGTATGGCCTGGGGTACAGGAGACTTCCTCAGTCATCTGACTGAGGCCGCACTCAGCCACTGAACACACTCCTCTGCCTAGTGAATGTGCTTATTTAGTTTATTTAAGCTCCTTCTCCCTCCCATTAACATAAGGGAATCCAGCTCTGTGTCATTTAGCCTTAATGCACTTAAAAACCTGTGTGTTTTGATGTTTGGATTCCTTGATTACCCTTTTATGGATGCATTTTGTGCCTATATCACAAGTTTCATGAAAGGTAACGTTATAGGTTACAAAAAGCTTCCCATGGCTAACATGTTACTCACAGGAGACGGGAACAGCTAACAGTATGCGATGTGTTTGACGTGTAACTGTTAAGCTAACTAATATCAAACATACCTGCCAACAGAGAACCAGGTTAGGTCTTCCTACAAACCAACGACATATTTGACATGGGGACGTCGTAACACTATGTGTTGAGCTTGCTAACTTTACTTAAAGTTAGCAGCTTGCTGAGAGCGCGTTGCTAGGCTCAGATAACTAACAACTGGCAACGTTGTAAGTTAAGTGGAACACGATATGACCCGCAAAACACGCGTTCTTCCTCCCAACAGTGACTAAAACGGTGCGGCAGTTTGGTCAAAGATGCACTCGCGTCCCACTAAACCCCGTGTTGTTGATTTGTGCACTTACAGACGGCTTTCCTCCAGTTATCAGCAGCCGCGTGGCACGCGCAGTGTGAGGTAGTGGCTTCGTCGTCTTCTTCGTTGAATTAATTGGCAGTTGGCAAAGCAGCTTATGGGCACATTACCGCCGCGCGGTGGACTGGAGTGTGAAGGTAGGCGCTTGGCAGGTCAACATAACAAACTTTACTCTCTGCCAGTGACAAGTGACCAAGTACATCTACTCAAGTACTGTACTTAAGTACAAATCTGACGTACTTGTACTTTACTTGAGTCTTTTCTTACTACTATAATACTAATCGTAATAATAATACTTTTAATTATTTGACAGATTTAGTTAATAGTTCAATCAATTTATTAATTGCAGTGTGTGCGTGATACTGTTTGGTGTATATGTTATCCAGATGCCTTCCTCTTCAACTGATGTCCCAGTATTCCTGCCATATTGTTTGAATAAGACATTTAATGAGAGTCTTAACCAGCGTTACTTAATGGAACCTTTATATTGACTGTTTGTTGTGAGATGGTGTGTGAGAGGTGTGTTTGTGTGGTTTGGCCAGTGTGTCCACATCCTCATTGCCACCCATGTGCGGGAACTCAAAGGAAGCAAACACTCAAACCCCTTCCTATGCAGACTTTAGGAAAGATGTCATACAGAATAGTTTGTCTACATGATGATTTCCCACACTTAATACTCTAGAGTGCTATACAATAGACTACAATCACAGTGTTTTTTTGTTCTCCTGCACCCATTGGGAAGCTGTTAATATCGTCAATATTTCAGATGCATACACTATAAATATTCAGTTCTCTTTTTAACAGCTGTACGCTAAAGGATGGAAACTGAAGCACCTGTACATCCATTCTCAGGATTCTTTCAACCATCTGTAAATATGAATTACCACCATATTCACAAAGTTGGGAGCCAGGAGTGTTTACCAGAATACTTTTACATTGTTTAATTATAAGCAATTAATACATTGAACAATTTAAAACACTATTACAAATTAAAGAATCAAAACTGAATCTAAATTATACATTATACAACTCAAAGTCAAAAATATATCAATGATGAATTGGTCATATTAAAATGGAACTGCAAAATCAATTCTCAAATGTTTGTTTTTTTTAAATCTAACATTTTGTTAATAACTTTAATGTGTATGCCGGTCATATTCCATCTCAGAATTAATTTGTTCCTTGCATTAATATTTACAGGTTCTGTTTTGTGACTGCTTTGATTTAAAGATGCGTAAATTCATAGGTGTCATTTACACCGTGGATGCCCCACGCATTTCCCCACCACTTTTTAAAATGGTCAATTTTGTCCACTCACTTTTTAAAACCATTGATATGTCATAGCTTGCACCAAGAAATGGTAACTAATAAATGAGAATGCTTTGAGAAAGGTTTATTTGCACAATACGAAAACATACAATGCAATGTAAATATAGAACAAAAAAGTAAGTTAATAATGAGTAAAGTTCTTATGTTCCTTGAAAATCATTGCTTCTTTTTATGTTTTAGAACCGTATAATTCCAAGCAGAAAGTGAGTTCTTAGGATTAGAAGGTTCCATCTGCATTTGGCCTGTTCCAAAAAAACCCATTTACAAATTTGATAGGATTTTGATAGTGTACATTTAGAATACATTTAGGGTGGTAGGGTCATTTTCATGTATGAAAGAGACTTGTTCCACATATCGATTTTGTTATTTGGAATGCAAAAACTTTGAAGCTCAATATCTCAAAATGGCTCAGGATAAAAAAAAAAGATCAAATCAATTATCTGAGTTTTTTTTAAATTATTATTTATAAATAAATAGAAATAATCTAAATACTGCTCCAGTTTAATTCATGTTCTCCCATATTGATATATAAACCCTAGAATGAATCCTGACTGATTGAACTTGACTCTGAGTACATGCAGCATCAAAACAAGGCAGTTTATAAAATCTAGCCTAAAGGTAAGGTTGATTTATTATCTTTAGCTAATGTTGTTAATGTTATGTCTTCAGTTGTTTCTCTTTTTTAATATTTTAGGGCAGTGATATTGGATATTGTCATCGCTGAGCTGACTGACATGCACTGTAGATGTGATTGACATGGTGTCGCAGCTGTGGATGTGATGGATGACTGTTATAGCTACTTGTGTGACCATCGTTCTGCATTTTATGCTGAGTATTTTCATATTGTCAACTCTGTGATAGCCTAGGCTATGTATTTTTGACGCCCCCCCGTATTTATCAAGTCTGACCTCATACAAAAATCTCCCCATTACCTGGCCTAAAATCACATATGCTGTAGACCGTTTCAAAAATGTTTTTTCATCTGAGCCCATGTGTCCCCACCCCTTTTCAACACAAAGTGATGCCCTTCTGTAAATAGTCTAACCCACAGAGCAGCAGAGATCTCACTGGCCAGCCGATGTGTGTTGGCAGGAGTCTGGCCAAGCAAAACTCCTGCTGATAGATAAAAAGCAAGTGAATTATGCATTATGCAATGTTTAAGGTTGTCCAAGTGAGTCACGGTCTAAAGGAAAGCTTTGGCTGCAACAGCAGGAATGGTGAGCAGCTCATGGCACTGATTACGCTATAAACAATGTTTTTTCATTTGACACCGTGAATCACCAGAACCAAAAATAAGAAGCAATAAGGGTTTCCTTGTGTCTAAAAATAATTCTCCCTTAAGTAGTTGCAGGGAGTGCAAAGGAAATACTTGTGTTTATATTTTCCTTGACTAACTGAAATAATTTCTCAAACTGTGTAGTTTTATTGGTTTTTGTAGCATGATTTCATGCTTTTTTTAACTCAAAGTTGAAGAACCTTTAAATTATGACTCAAATTGCCCGGAGTACAGTAGCTACTCCAGTCATAACGTTTATATCCAAGAGAAGTTATGTGATGATGTCATGGCAGGGTTGTAAAATCAACAGATATAAGATATAACATCTTAGATCAATCTTGTGTTTGCAGGCTTTTTAGATAATTTCTGCCTGCTCAGATGTGTTCATAACATACCCTCCCAGGATATTGCAGAGATGACGAAAGCACAACTTTCCCACAAGACATTGCTTTCACATGAGTAAAAAAAACTCTCTTATGATTTGAGAGTTAGATTCGTTCACTATGGGAGTAGCACATGTCAGGCTAACAGTGGGTCAAGCTCAGTAAGTATAATAGGTCAAGCTGCTGCTTTGAAGGCAGAAATTGTGCTACTGAAGTTGTTGATAGACACGGTGCTGCTGTGTTGAGGTGCTGTTGTCCATGAGCTCTCTCCAGGGATTTCAGGCAGCAGTCAACTGCCAAGTTTCAGCAAAATGTTCAAATTAAGATTAAAAGGGGACACAAACTCCTTACATTTACATTTAAATCTAGTCATTTAGCAGACACTTTTATCCAAAGCGACTTACATATGAGGAAGACAATATAACAAAAAAGCATAAGTGCACCAGAAACTAGTCTGTTAAAGCCCAGCGCAGAATACAAAGCGAAGGATAGGAAGTCTTTTTTTTATGAAAAGAGATAGAAAGGAAGTTCTTTAGTGGACTTGGCTCAATAAGGTAAGGTAGGTAAAATAGTGGTAAAATAATAATACATCTTTTTGAACTCCCGTACTTAAAGAGACCATAATCGATGTTTTTATAACAACAATGTATCAAATGACAATGTGAAAACAGTGTGACAATCTGAAAGGGGTCACTCGTAGTGATGAACCTACAGAGAATTATCACCTAAATCTGCAGCTCCCTTCAGCTTTATGGAGCTTTATAACAAGTTTCCGCTCATTGTTTAGCTGTCCGGCCCGCAAGTTTACTATTTTGATTCACTCTCACCGCTCTCATAGCATTATTTTTGGCCACAGCAGGCTGCTGTTTTCAGTGACAAAGCTCCAGAAACCCACAGGTCACTACCTGCTCAACACCAAACAGCAGACAGTCACAGTTAGAGACTAGCTGGTGAACATAGCAGCTAACGCTTAGCAGGTAAAGAGCCAGATGTGTCCTCCAGGAGACATGGACTTTCATTCATTAGATGGTGAAAAAACCCGACTCAATAAATGAAAATGCTGCTCCATAACTGCTGGATGTGTAAATAAGCAGCTTCGATGTCAACTTAAAGGGTGTATTTTGTCCACCCCATTTAATGTGGGTACAGAAACACCTCTCAGTATGATTCAAGATTTATTTCTTGGGTGAACAAATGGCCTGAGTGCCGCAGACAGGGTTGTGAAGTCAGGAAGTATAATTTAGTCTTCCTTTTTTTCCCCTTCTTTTAGTGCTACTTTTATATCGTTTTCTCTATTTTATTGTTTATATTCTATTTTACATGCTTGAATATCTGTTCATACATTTTCTGTGTGTGGCGCCTGAGGGGGCTAGAACTCTATTTCATTGTGTAATCTTGCACTGCATAACAACAAATAAGCTGTGTAGCAGCTGTGTTCTCTTGGAAAGGCCAAAACATTTTCATAACTCTCATTTGGTCTAATTCCCTGTGTTAGGCTGCTGATCATGCGCGTCGCCATGCCCGGACATTTGTGGCTGTAGCCCAAAGGATAGACCCACAAGTGGTCATTTGAGTGCGTCCCAGGCTCAATACATTGAAAACCTATCAACATCACTGCACTAGTAAGTAGTAGAACTTTAGTCAAGAGAAGACTCTAGGTCTTGAGAAAAGTCAGTCAGTCAGTCATTTTCTTCCGTTTGTTTCCGTTGGGGGTTACGGGTGACTGGAGCCTATCCCAGTGACTTTCGGGCTTAGGCGGGGTACACCCTAGATAGTGGCCAACTCGCTTGAGAAAAGTAGCTAGTATATATTCAATTTCATTATTAATGTTTGTATCTGTTTTAACTTCTCAGGTCAGCCAGCAACACGAGAGAACAGGCATCCAACGAGCAAAGAGCAGAAGCCATACAATACAGAAAAATTAAATGAAATTTAGGCAGTAGAGTTTCAGGCAGAACAGCAGGGATGACACAAAACATTTTTGGCACGCAGTCAAAACAGTCTGGACACGCCACTGAGCGAGACTACGTAAGTATTGTTAAATAGCAGCCACTGTGGTCACAAGTAATAAGTAGAAGATAATACATTTAATTTCCCTTCATTTCCCAAGATCCACTTGAGTCAGCTGCTTTAAAGACATCATCATCAACGTGCTACCATGTGTAACAGGAGCGCAAGTAGAAAAAGAATCAAAGTCAATGAACATACTCATTCGGATCAGTTAGACTGCATCCATCTAGTTTGCTAACATTTGCCACCATAAGCTACTGGTAATACCAGACCATGTAAGGCTGTGGCGGCAAGAATGAGTAAAATTAAATAAGCAATGGTGTGTTTATTGCTTATGAATTAATCTTGTCATAAGAGGACAATTACATTTCTTCTTTTAAAAGTCACATAGTCTTGTGAATACAATATCATCCGACATCCTCTTGGCTTGAACTTATCTGATTCAAAGTCATGAGGGAAACCACACTGCAGTCAATGATCCACCACCGGCTCCGCTTGCAGAAGCATCCATAAACAAAATCTTATCTGGATTCTGCAACACGAAGAGCATACCTCAGTTATCATGATCAGGAGGGACACTATAATGAGTTATATCAGAAGTTTGGTTTGATGTAACATCCTCCTCACACCTTAATGGTGTTGAGATGATAGCAACAATGGTTAGACTGGGTGCAGGTGTTGGGGTTTGCCAACTATGATTCATACACGGGGCGCCATTAATGTTGGAGTTACACATGGCAGTACTGTTAATTAGATTTACCTATCAGGATTATCAAAGATAATCATAAATAATGCTTTAAATTAATAAAGTCCTCGGGGCACAACCTTTTAGGGAAATGATTAATTGATTCAGTCTCATAAAATACACTAAACTATGAATCTGGAACTCAGATTAATAATTAAATCAATAACTAAAACCCAAATTACCATTAATATCTAGTAGGTGAAGGATTCGGAATTCAAACATAGAAGAGGTTGGCAAATTATTCACTGTTGTGAGACATTAAGGAGACCAGTATAATTAAACACAATAATTTATTTACAAGGGTAAACAAAGTAAAAATGCACTGTGAGGACTAACTAAATGCACTAAACTACAGACAAAAAGATGAAGACATTAGGGTGGCTGTGGCGGGTCATCCACCAATCGGAAGGTCGGCGGTTCGATCCCGGCTTCCCAGCCATGTGTCGAAGTATCCTAGAGCAAGATACTGAACCACAAATTGCTCCCGAAGCTGTGCCTTCTGCGTGTGAGTGTGTGTGAATGATTAGTTTACGTTGTACTGATGGGCAGTTATCTCCAGCCATCAGTGTATGAATGTGTGTGTGTATGGGGTGAATGTGAAAAGCACTTTGAGTAGTCAGAAGACTAAAGGCGCAATACAAGTACAGTCCATTTACATTAGCTCGCGTCGTGGGGCTAATGTATTAGCTACAGAGCTAGACAAAGGGACATTTAAAGACGGCGGTAAGCCGTGTCTAGGGGAGTTGACTCATTAACATTGGATTGGCACAACGTGGGTTTGTGTGCTAGCAGGTAAAGGTGCCCTGTCATCGAATAGTGCCTCGTTAAAAGGAGTTACTTAGCATGCAATACACCCTGTTTAGCAGTGGCTACCAGATTCACTAACGGGTTGAAAAGATTCACAACGATACACCTTAAAGAAATCACATCTGTGAGGTCACATATGCAGGGTTACTAAACCGTTCTATGCTATGCTAAGCACAGTATTTAGCTAACATGCTATGCCCAGTGGTTGTTACCAATCCATTTGGTTGATGTTGCCCTGCGGCCGGCGTCTGTCCAATGGGCCAGGCGGGAAGATTTCGTGGTTTTGCTTTGGAAGCAGCCTTGAGGTGCCGGGCGAGGTTGAGCTTCTGTTGCCACTCGCCTGGTGTGGTTATCTTCATCTAACGGGCTCGATTCCTTCTTAAAGTTAGCCGGCTCGCTTGCCGCTAGCTTGTTGAGCCGATGATCTTAGCGGAAACTTGCGTCTCCGCGGTAAGGGGTCAGAGAGTTTAGTTCTGCAAGGCGGCTGGCAGGCGGCTTCATTGCGGCTTTCTGCTAGCTGGCTCGAGGCCAGCCGGAGAAACGGCAGGTCCGCGTTGGCAGAGATGAGAAAGCGGAGAGCTGCGTCCACCTCTGAACTGGAGGGGGTGCTGAGAGAGAGTGAGGGCAAGAGAGAGGAGTGGGGGTCGTAACTAGGGTGGCCATACGTCCGGATTTTGGCCGCACAGTCCAGATTTTAAGCCCCCTGTTTGACGTCTGGCGCTCTGATTTGTCCTGCTTTTTGGAGTTGAATCGATCTAAAAAACCCGCTCTAGAAGCTCTATTGGGGTGCAGCAGCATAGCGTTTAATGACGTAAGATCTCTGGTCAAACAAATGATTGGCTGAAAGCGGTGTCAACTACATATCTGATATATCATTGGTCAAAAACGTAAACAAGCCTCGCACAGGCCATGTCCTATCATCACGTTAACAGCCTGAAACATCAGACCTCGTTTAATTCGGAATTGACAAAAGAGTTTATAGCAAAAAGCAGTAGAGACGCAACTTCTTTGTTAAGAACTAAAATGTGTATTTATTTAGTCTATTTTTCACATTCATTATTTTCTTTTTTATGTATTTCTGTTATTTCCAGAAGTCCAGAAATGTTTTTTTGAAAAAGCCATCACAATGTCTTGAATACATACAAATACTGTGAACAAACTTTTTTTTGCGTCTTCTATTACACATAGATCTACATAAGATTGTCTTGCAATGAATAGAGTAGGCTATTTCAGAATCACTGTATCCTGATACCATCGATATCTTCTTTTCCTTTCGGCTGCTCCCTTTCAGGGGTCGCCACAGCGAATCATGCGCCTCCATCTAACCCTGTCCTCTGCGTCCTCTTCACTCACACCAATTAACTTCATGTCCTCTCTCAGTACATCCATAAATCTCCTCTTTGGTCTTCCTCTAGACCTCCTGCCTGGCAGCTCCAACCTCAGCATCCTTCTACCAATATATTCACAGTCTCTCCTCTGGACGTGTCCAAACCACCTCAATCTGGCCTCTCTGGCTTTATCTCCGAAACATCTAACATGAGCTGTCCCTCTGATGTACTCGTTCCTGAACCTGTCCGTCCTCGTCACTCCCAAAGAGAACCTCAGCATCTTAAGCTCTGCCACCTCCAGCTCTGCCTCTTGTCTTTTCTTCAGTGCCACTGTCTCTAAGCTGTACAACATCGCTGGTCTCACCACCGTCTTGAACACCTTTCCTTTCATTCTTGCTGATACTCTTTTATCACACAACACACCTGACACTTTCCTCCACCCGTTCCAACCTGCTTGCACTCGCCTCGTCACCTCTTTTCCACAGTCTCCATTGCTCTGGACCGTTGACCCTAAGTACTTAAAGTCCTGCACCTTCTTCACCTCTGCTCCCTGTAACCTCACCGTTCCACCTGGGTCCCTCTCATTGACACACATGTATTCTGTCTTACTGCGGCTAAGCTTCATTCCTCTGTTTACCAGAGCAGACCTCCATCTCTCTAGATTCTCCTCCACCTGCTCCCTGCTCTCACTACAAATAACAATGTCATCCGCAAACATCACAGTCCATGGAGATTCCTGTCTAACCTCATCCGTCAGCCTGTCCATCACCAGAGCAAACAAGAAGGGGCTCAGAGCCGATCCTTGATGCAGACCCACCTCCACCTCGAACTCCTCTGTCGCACCTACAGCACACCTCACCACGGTCTTACAGCTCTCATACATGTCCTGCACCACTCTAACATACTTCTCTGCCACTCCAGACTTCCTCATACAATACCACAGCTCCTCTCTCGGCACCCTGTCATACGCTTTCTCTAAATCTACAAAGACACAATGCAACTCCTTATGACCTTCTCTGTACTTCTCCATCAGCATCCTCAAAGCAAACACTGCATCTGTTGGGCTCTTTCTAGGCATGAAACCATATTGCTGCTCACAAATGCTCACCTCTGCCCTTAGCCTAGCTTCCACTACTCTTTCCCACAACTTCATTGTATGACTCATCAGCTTTATTCCACTGTAGTTGCCACAGCTCTGCACATCTCCCTTGTTCTTGAAAATTGGCACCAGTACACTTCTCCTCCAGTCCTCGGGCATCCTCTCACTCTCCAAGATCTTGTTAAACAAACTAGTCAGAAACTCTACTGCCACCTCTCCTAGACACTTCCATACCTCCACAGGTATGTCATCAGGACCAACTGCCTTTCCACTCTTCATCCTCTTCAACGT
>CM022478.1:13317356-13354234 GCA_011952105.1 Coreoperca whiteheadi
CACCAACGGGAATGTCCACTGAAGTAAGACGTACATACAGAAAAGGGAGAATGGCTATATCAGATGTACGAGACTGGACATTTGCACTTGATCCATTTCCAGATCACAAAACAACTTGAAACAGGTGATTTATGCCATGATATGTCACACTATTAATACAATTATATAAAAACAGAAAACAACAAAGAAAGCCCTGCGACGAGTTGGCCACTGTCCAGGGTGTACCCCGCCTAAGGCCCAAAGTCACTGGGATAGGCTCCAGTCACCCGCGACCCCCGACTGGAACAAGCGGTAGAAAATGAGATGAGTAGAGATGAGAACAACAAAGAATGAATTATCCTCCCTATGATGAAACCAAACCCTTTTGGACTTTTTGCACAATGTACAAATTTCATATTATATGTTTATTTTTAATATATGGTGCCAGATATTTCCTCATGGTGTGCCTTATGTTTGCATTCTTAAATAAATAAAGATAATTGCAAATTCATTTTACCTTGCTTGCTACAAAATCTTACTGAATGAATTAAGAACAGATGACACATCTGATGCTACTGAAAGCTTTGAGCAAAATTTTGCAAATAAAAGATAAGCTCATCAAAGTGTATAATTGTGTGGGAGTGATAGATTAGTTACAGACATTCAGAATAATCAAGGATCAGGAAATTATCCTGAGAAATATTAAAATAACATTTGTGTAGTAGTGACAGCTAACCTCTTCCCACACATTCCTGATAGGCCACATATTTGTATTGCAGAAACAAATTTGGAGATTGAGAGGGTGCGTGCCTTTAAAATAGCAAAACCACATCTGCAGCTTTAACGGGAGACCTAAATACTTAACATGCCATTTTCGAACACATCATTTCTTCTCTCTCCCATAGTTTTGTGCTTTCTCGTCCCTCTCTTCTTTCTTACTGTCACTTTCATCAGGTATTTCAGCCTCCGGAGATGTATTTGGATCTGTGACTATGAAGACCTGCTGGGGCAGTGCTGCTGTGTCTACAGTGGAGGGGACGAGTGGCTTGGGTCCTGACATCTATTGCATGTCTGTCCGTCCATTCATTTGCTTTCCTACAGTTAGCCCTCTCCTCAGAGCATTTCACCCTGTTCACTATGACTACAGTCCACAGGATGTAAAAAACCATCATCATCAAGGCATCATCTGCGGTGCTTTGGAGAGACTGTGAATATATTGGTAGAAGGATGCTGAGGTTGGAGCTGCCAGGCAGGAGGTCTAGAGGAAGACCAAAGAGGAGATTTATGGATGTAGTGAGAGAGGACATGAAGTTAATTGGTGTGAGTGAAGAGGATGCAGAGGACAGGGTTAGATGGAGGAGCATGATTCGCTGTGGCGACCCCTGAAAGGGAACAGCCGAAAGGAAAAGAAGAAGATCATCAAGGCATCATCATTAGTGATGAAAGTGTCTGTGCAACAATAGAAGAAGAAAAAAACCCACACACACCTGCTGCAGCAGCCATTTAATCTTGTTGTGTTCAGTCTTGTTTTTAATGCCATCTGTGATTCACGTGAGAATAATTTCCTTTGCCTCAGACGAATCGACGCTGTCTGTAACAAGCAGAGCCTTCTGCCTTACTTCAACATGCTGATGAAACTCCTCAAGTCAAACTGCTGGAAATAGGAGTCATAACCTGACATTGGTGGCAAATTTTTGAGACAGAAAAAGATCAAATGGCTTGCTGAGGTGGAAGTAGTTTTTTGCTCAGATGATTCATTAGGAAGGACACTTCCATACCTCCACAGGTATGTCATCAGGACCAACTGCCTTGCCACTCTTCATCCTCTTCAACGTCCTCCTCACTTCACTCTTGCTAATCCTAGCCACTTCCTGCTCCACACCAGTCACCTCTTCTACTCTTCGTTCCCTTTCATTTTCCTCATTCATCAACTCTTCAAAGTACTCCTTCCATCTTCCCATCACACTCCTGGCACCTGTCAATACATTTCCATCCTTATCTTTAATCACCCTAACCTGCTGCACATCCTTCCCATCTCTATCTCTTTGTCTGGCCAACCTGTACAAATCCGCCTCTCCCTCTTTAGTGTCCAACCTAGCATACAAGTCCTCATATGCTCTTTGTTTGGCCTTTGCCACCTCTACCTTCACCTGACGCTGCATCTCCCTGTACTCCTGTCTACTCTCTTCAGTCCTCTCAGTGTCCCACTTCTTCTCCTGCTAACACTTTCCATTGACACTTCCACTTCCTCTTTTTCTTTGGAAAAACACAAACTAAGCTTTCCGGGACTTTGCCAAGCTTGCCCACAAGTATCTATGATTTCCTGCTACGAGTTCCCCCTGAGAGAGGATTTTCAGTGCAAGTGGCAACATCGTCACTTTCCACCGTTCTTGTCTCAAGCCTGCAATGGTGAATATACTTGTTTTCTTGTTCAAAAACCTCTAAGCGGGTGAGTAATGCATACAGATGATTAATAAAGTAAAATTATTATATTTGACAAAATTATACAACAGTTAATTCAGAAATGTTACGATTTATGTATCTGCTAGGTACTCTGTTAAGAAAGAAACCAGATTTTATCTTTATTTGTTTAGCCATGATGACCAACACTTTGTTTTCCTTTGGCACTGTTGCTAAGAAAAGTTGATCTCAAAAATAGTTTGTGAAACAAATGGTTGTGTGTTGATATGTGTTACTTATCACAAGTTCAGTTTAGCTTATTAGAAGTTATTTGTTTTATAGCAAATTATATTTATTATATTATATTTAAGTTATATTTTTGTAAACCACTCAGGAGGCTGGTTTATTGCTGCTCTTTTATTTTTTATAATTTTTCTTAAAAGATGTTTACTAAAAAGTTGAAGTTGAAGTTGAAAAGTTTAATTTCACCTTTATTTGTTTAGCCATTATGACCAACACTTTGTTTTACTTTGGCTGTATTTGGTTGTGTTTTTGTAAACCACTCAGGAGGCTGGTATATAGCTGCTCTTTTATTTTATTTTTATCAAGAGCACAAGCGCTGTGATCCCAAGAGCTGTGCATGTTATAGGTTTAAGCGTGCAGGGAAACAGGGACTCTCAGGGAGGGCCCACGGAGGTAGCGATGATTAATTCAATTAATGACGATGATAATGATAATAAGATAACACAATTGTAATGCTATCGTAAAGTGAGACCGCCAAATAGCTTAGCATAGTTCCCAAATGCTGTTGCAACTTTGGCTGACTATTTTAATGTTAACTAGCTGACGTTATCGTAGGCTAAGCAGCGAGTGACCTAGGTCTATAGCGTATCATAATATTATTAAAATTAAAGATTGCTAAGGATTCCCTAGATAAAGACACGCGAAAAAGCTGTCAAATAGGCTACATTTGTTACTTGTATACTTGTAAAATTGTACAACATTTTTTAAAATGAGGTAACACTTTATATTAAGGTACGCATATTCACCATTATAGGGGCCATGTGGAGTTTTCAGTGGCCTCTAGTGGTGAGGTTTCAAATTGCAACCACTACCTTCCCAAGCGTGGGCTTGTGCTCATACTCATGAACAAGTGCTCTAGATATCAACCAAAACACAGACAGAAAACACAGGAGATGGCATCACACAACTTAGGCAAACTCCCACTGCAACATTACAGTAATATTTTTATCAGCTTGCAGTAAGTAACATTACTGTAACTTACTGAATGCTTACTGTGTTCTCCCGCACCATTATGTTTCATATGCTCAAGTTAGGTAGCATTAGCTTGCAGGCTTTCAAATTACTATTGTTGTAACATTATGGCTTGCCACTTTACTTCACTGGCTAAGTGCGTAATTATGTAACAAAACAAATGTGGAACTGTCTAACAGCAATGGCTAAACTAGCAATTATGAGGGCTTGAATCTTGTTCTATTGACATCCCTACTCTAGGAGAACAAATACCACTTTACCATAAATAATCATATCATTGAACACAGCATGAGTTATACCGACCTTGGTTTAAACATAACGGCATCAGGGAGTTTCAACATGGCAGTGAATGCACTAAACGAAAAGGCTCGAAGAGCTCTAATTGCAATTAAGAGAACATTTTACAAATTCCAATAAAAAATTTGTCTTAAAACATTTGTTAGTGTCATCCAGCAGTGAAGTATGGGGTCCACTTAGTCATCATAGCTATACCCGGATGGACAAACATCCAACAGAATCTTTACATGCAGAATTCTGCAGATACATTTCACATGTACACAGAAAAACACCAACAAATGCATGTAGAGCAGAATTAGGCAGATAAAACTGGTAATTAACTTTCAAAAGAGAGCGCTTACATTTTTGAATCACCTTAAATCCAGCCCCCTAGCCACCCTCCATTCCATAGCTCTCCAAACCCAAGAGCTGAGCCCAAGGTGCTGAGTCTAACTGCCCCCTCTCAGACACACTCTGCCCGCCTCACAACAACACCAACTTTCCAAACACCGATCGATCAAAATGTTATCTGCTCCTAAAAAGATATCATGAGTTGGCAGAGTGTCTCTCTACTGTCAGAGATCAAAAGCAGAGGAAGAGCCTAACCACGTACAGGCTCAGTGACCACAATCTGGCAGTTTATAAAGGAAGACACAAAAAATCATGGGACCAAAAAGAAAACAGAATATGTGGTCACTGCAGGACGCACTTCCTCCTACAATTTACAACATTCAATGAAATGAGTAATGTTTACCTTAACAAGTTCAGATCTGCAAACTCAGATTTCAAAGAGCTAAATAACCTCTGAAAATCTCCAAATCAAAAATACTCCTAGGAGAAGGAGACAGGCCATATCTTGCTGCCCAATATGTATCAACATGCCTGAGGGACACACGCACACACACACACAGGCATTCATAAATAAATGTTATTATTATTATTATTATTATTATTATTATTATTATTATCTTAGTTTACTTATCTGTATATGTTTTTATAGCACATTTCTTCTATTTATGTATATGTTTTTATTTCACACTTGGTTTGGCAATGTTAACCTCTGTTTCCCATGCCAATAAAGCACACTGAGAGTGAGAGAGAGAGAGCACGCACACAAGGGAGAGATAACTATTTGTTCATTCTAGATATCTTTCTATGTGGCTAAGATGCCACATAGCTGCATGCATTTGCCATATGGATAGGATTTGGTTCATTTAACTGATTGATTGGTTCATTCAAAGACTTGTTGCCTACCTAAAGGTGTTTGCTCTTCGTTTGGCTGGATAGTTTGGACATTTCTAAATGAAAACAAAATCAACCAAAGTCTGGACTGGAAAGTTCAAAACTTAAATTCTGTGACTAAAATTCTGTGAGAGAGTTTGGTCTTGTCTCTGATCTCACTGCAGTCGATTTTGGAAACGAGCGACTGTATGTATGACCGCAGAAAATGAGAAGGCAGCAATTTAAGTCCTGAGTCACAAAGCTACAGTTACGAAATTAGGAGGGAGAAAACACTTGTAGCCTTTTAAAGTCTAGATGCACTGATGTGTGTCTGCCTCCCTCGACGCTGGGAATAGGCTACAACCTACGACTTGCAACCATGATGAGTGGACAGGGGCAGATATGTGGGTTTCATTTTCCGTTTACCGTTTCTTTAAACCCTGTCTGTTCCAACATTCTTTACACTCATTTTATAGCTTTGTTTCCAAAGATAGCCTTGTTTTGTCCTCCTTGTACCCTTTGTAGCTTAGAATATGTGCTATACCTAAAAGGCCTACATATTTTAGCGTTTTATTATCATTTCCGATTAAAATAAGGGAGCCTATTATAATTGAATATTTCAGGCCTATAAATAGGCTATTATCATGGCATAATTGTAATTACATTTTGGTGAGACCCAAATAGTCTTAATTAGAGTTGAGGCGTGTTCAAGGCTTTTGCTGAATGATTATTAGTTAAAAAGATGCTGTCCCAGCAGACCCGTGACGTGGATTTCTGATTTCAGATAAGAAAAGAAAAGAAATCACGGCAGACAAAATATTCGAAGAAACGAACGGAAGCTGTGACGCAATGTGTATATTTATTATTTCAAATGCATTCCGCTGTCGAACACATCTAAACCGCTTTACTAATTTGACACCCGATTTGAACTCAGGCTCAACTGTGCACTGAGCGAAAATATATAACAATCCATGATATTTTAATTCTAACATTTTTTGTGAGATAGAGTTGGAACAGCTAATGGCCCAGGCCTTTTCTTCTCGTGCCTTTTTTCTTCTCTATACTTTTCCTTTCCTTTCCATCGTGTAGATGACACCCCGACATCCTTTCTCAATACCTACAGTTTAGGTTAGTCGGCATACAGGCTCGTCGAACGAATATTTCCACCGGCTTTTACCGCAGTTTTCACAAACGAAAGCTGTCTGTATGTTGATTGTTTGCCACGAATCTTAAAATTTGGCAAATTCTTGTAAACGTGCAGCGACAGACCAGCCCCTCCTCTATCTACAAGCATGCCCCCCCCCATTCTTTAGTAATGAAAAATAACTGGTAAGAGTATTGACAAAGAACCAACCAATAAGAGTCTGCACCATTGTGCAACATTTTCTTGTGGGGCAGCATGCTACAAGATCAATTTTCACAAAATTCAGTGGAGGGGTGTAGCGTGGGTCAAGGAAGAACAGTAAATTCTGACTATGAGATATCCAGTGGAACTAGCTACAGTGACTGGCTCAGAAGGTTTTTTCCCTGCATGTGCGCGACGTGCGTTCCTCTGTGTCAGCGCTCCAATCACACCTGTGTGTGTGTGTGTGTATGTGTGTGTGTGTGTGTGCATGTGCGTGTGTCTGTCTGTTTGGACGGAAAAAGGTGGCGCATGATCTCCCCGCAAAGCAATTGACAACTTTGTAGTAAATATCGTCGGTGCATCAAAAAGCGTGCTCAGATACCGGCAGACAAGCTAATCCAGCACAAATTAGGGCATAAAAAGTCACCAAAATAAAGTATTGGAGCCTCATAATACAGAATGATGTGCAAAAACTGGAAAAATGTCCACTTTCTGAAAACAAGAAGCCCCTCATCCACTAGGCTGGCTACGGGCCTGCTGGGATACTGTTTATATGTGCAGTGGATATTTTTAAAAGAATAGGCCAGTATAGGCAAAACGCACGAGTTAAATACATTTACTTGACCTTTATTAACTCGAGTACATTTTTGAATGCAGGACTTTTACTAACAAACTGTTTCCATGGGGGTATTAGTAGCCTACACTATACTTTAGTTAATGATATGAGTATTTTCATCATCTGATCCAAAGTCTGGATCTATGATCATGCTGCCCCCATGTTTTTGCTCGACAACTGCTAGTGCAATTATTATTATTATTTGTCTTATTACTATTATCATCATTATTATTCCTATCACTATCACTCCGATTGTTATTTGATTAATATTAACACCAGTTACTCTAATCCGACCACTTTTTTTCAGTAACGAGTAATCTAACTATTTCAAAACCAGTAATCAGATTAAAGTTACGTATCCAAGTCACTGTGCGTTTTCATTTTCCTTAATAAAAATATATTTTTGCTTTCTTCTCCCATCTCGGGGAGTCAAGTCACGTATGCGACGTGTCACGTGTTCAGCGTGGGGACGTGAATAACACGTACAAAAAGAAAAACAACAACGGAGGGAGGAGAGAGATGCGCGCTTTCTAGCTGGAAATACAGACACTATTTTGAGATTGTGTCAGCTAAAGATGGCAATATTATGGTTCGTTGTGGCGACAAAGTGTTATCTAGCTACAACAAACTAACTAAGTAACTAATAAAGTAACTTGTAATCTAACTTAGTTACTTTTAAAATCAAGTAATCTGTAAAGTAACTAAGTTACCTTTTAAAGGAGTAATCACTAATTAGATTACTTTTTCAAAGTAACTGTGGCAACACCGATTAGCACTACCATTACATTATTATTATTTTTTTCAATTCTGTGTGGAATGCGCATTGTGATGCTCACTTACCTCCTGCTCTCGCTCTCTCTCTCTCTCAGTTGAATTCAATTGGGCTTTATTGGCATGGAAAACAGATGTTAACATTGCCACAGCATGTGTAAAATCAAAACATTAAAATATATACAGATAATTAAGATAGGATAATAATAATGATAATGATAATAAAGCGCCGAGTTCGCTGAGGCGACCCCTGAAAGGGAACAGCCGAAAGGAAAAGAAGAAGAAGACTTCCAGTTAAAATACAAAGACAAAAAGTGAAAACTAAACAACAGCACCAAGATGCCCTGTCTTCTCCGAGTATTTGTTATTTGGAGAGGTCAACTCTGTCTCCCTCTCCCTCTCGCCCTCCTCTGGGGTATCTGGTTCTACTCGAAGTTTTTCCTCGCACTGTGTGCTTGCTCATGGCAGGAATTGTTGGGTCTTCCATAGTAAAGAGGGCTGCTCTAAAGGTGCAATGAGATCTTATGAACTGAACGTGGACATTTTCACGTCTGCACGTGTAATATTCCGTCCCTTGATGCGGTCTTGATTACAACAAAAATGTAATTAATGCATTTATTTTTTGCCTTTCCCCCCAAATTAAGAAATATTTTGGCGCATCAATCAAAATGTCTGATATAAAACAAAACGTAATACTGCCTTTACTCTGACCTGCTACACTTTGTTGCTGGGTCAATTTCTATAGTAGATGAACCCAACACACATTTTATTTACCTGCCATACTGATCTCTAAAGAGAATATCAAGAAAATCCTTACTTTCTCAGCTTTCTTTTTCCCACCAACGGTACTTACTCTGGCGTCATACAGGTCCCCCTATTAATTAAATTCAATTGTAGCCTTTTTTAAATAGCCTAATATCCATCCATCCATTAATCTAAGCAGGGATGCCCAGACTCTCTCTAGACACTTCCTCCAGCTCTCCCGGGGGAATTCCGAGGCGTTCCCAGACCAGCCGAGCTACATACTCCCTCCAGCGTGTCCTAGGTCTTCCCCGGGGCCTCCTGGAACAGGAGGCATGATGCCCACATCACGACGGAAGATCTCCCGCTCCATCCTTCCCTCACTCGCGAACGAGACTGCAAGACGCGTAAACTCCTCCACTTGAAGCAGGAGCTCTCCACCAACCATGAGCGGGACAAGCCACCGCTTTTAGCCCATCACTAATCACAATTTGCCTCAAAGGGCTTTACAGTCTGTACAACATACGACACCCTCGATTCGAATAAGGAAAAACTCCCCCAAAACAACTTTTCACAAGTGGGATAAATGGAAGAAACCTCAGGAAGAGCAGGGCGGACAGACATGCAATAGATGCCGTATGTACAGAATACATTCACAACAGAAGATCATAGTATCTACAATCATGGTGAAAATGGTGAAATCTTAGTAGGCTATATAACTATGATAAAAAATGTAGATTGTAAAGTGAAGAGGATGGATCCATATTACAGTGTCCAAAATTAAAAACCGTTTATAAAATGTCTATTCGTCTAAGCCCTTATGTCCCCATCACTTTTAAACAAAGTGACGCCCTTAATTCCGACCCTTGCACGTCACTTAAAATAGAAAATATGCAATCGACGGAGAAAATGCAACGAGCAGCCTGAATTACTGCTGTCACTTTCCAGCAGATGAACCCTCCTTTTCTTCATTCAACCTTTATCTACACGGTGGTGATCAGGTATTCCGACTTTAAATCCTGCTGAAATGTATTCCACCTCAGTGGCACAAAACATTTAAACACATCACTGCTAGAGAGGTAGCCAATTATTAATAGTCTGTGCATTTATCCAATCTGCTTCGCACACAGGCTACTTTACTGTAACAGATGTGTATTTGATCTCTTTAGAAACACATTACACTTCTATAAAGATGATTAGAACACATTTATGTGGAGGTTTCTGTGAGTCGCACATATTCAAGTCTGGTATGAAGCCCACAGGCGTTACCAGACCATGACTCCACAGGTTTATAAGTGACATATTTTTAGGTGATATCACGTGAGAGGAGTGGCTAATTGGTCGTATTTATACCTATCTCTTTACATCCTTTTGCATCTGTCTCTGGTGCAGCAGGCTGTCAGATGCTCCAAAAAGGCTCCCAGATGTTCCCGCTTTGGGCTCTCGGATTGGGTAGGCATTGGCGCGTCTATGCACAAGAGGATTTTGAGATATTTCAGAGACAATTTGCAAACAATATATTCATGCTTCTGTTTACATGTGTTCAGTCTGGCTGACTTGCGGCTTCGCTATTGTTTGTGGTAAGTAAGGCTGGTTAATTTTCCTTGAATGACTGTGCTCGTGGCGTATAACCTGTTCTTTGAGCCTCCCTAGAACATTACCTGTGTGTGTGTGTGTGTGTGTGTGTGTGTTTCATGTTCTTATATCCCGGTGGGGACTGCACACGGACCCTTGGGGACAAGAAGTGACGTCTCCAGGGGTGGAGACTGGGTCCTCAGAGTTAAGGTTTGGTTTTAGGGTAAATGTTACAATCAGGTTGAGGTTAGGTTTAGGCATTTAGTTGTGATGGTTAGGTTAGTGTAGGGGGCTGGGGAAAGCATTACGTCAATGACTGTCACTCACGGGGATAGTGAAACAAACGTTTGTTTGTGTGTGCGTGTGCGTGTGTGTGTGAGTGTATCCGAGGATGAAAAAAAGGGTGGTGGGGGGGCGTGTGTGTGGGAGGATTGTGTGTACGTGACTCCGGCTGGAAACGGTGAAATGTCTTTGGCATGTGCGTGATGACTCCACTTTTAAATACCCGCCGCGGACGACGTGGGCGAAACTTCCGTACCAGAAGGAGCAGTGGAGATCCAGAGGGTAATGTCGGCATGTGGCACACCTCAAGTTCGTCATGATGCTACATCTTACTGTAGTAATGTTGCAAAGTGGGGAAGGGAGATGGAATAAGCAGCGTGATGTAGCCTACAGTGAGGAAAATAAGCATTTGAACACCCTGCTATTTTGCAAGTTCTCCCACTTGGAAATCATGGAGGGGTCTGAAATTGTCATCGTAGGTGCATGTCCACAGTGAGAGACATAATCTAAAAAAAATATATCCAGAAATCACAATATATGATTTTTTAACTATTTATTTGTATGATACAGCTGCAAATAAGTATTTGAACACCTGAGAAAATTAATGTTAATATTTGGTACAGTCGCCTTTGTTTGCAATTACAGAGGTCAAACGTTTCCTGTATTTTTTCCACCAGGTTTGCAAACACTGCAGGGGGGATTTTGGCCCACTCCTCCACACAGATCTTCTCTAGATCAGTCAGGTTTCTGGCCTGTCGCTTTGAAACACAGAGTTTGAGCTCCCTCCAAAGATTCTCTATTGGGTTTAGGTCTGGGGACTGGCTAGGCCACGCCAGAGCCTTGATATGCTTCTTACAGAGCCACTCCTTGGTTATCCTGGCTGTGTGCTTCGGGTCATTGTCATGTTGGAAGACCCAGCCTCGACCCATCTTCAATGCTCTAACTGAGGGAAGGAGGTTGTTCCCCCAAATCTCGCATTACATGGCCCCAGTCATCCTCTCCTTACTACAGTGCAGTCGCCCTGTCCCATGTGCAGAAAAACACCCCCAAAGCATGATGCTACCACCCCCGTGCGTCACAGTAGGGATGGTGTTCTTGGGATGGTACTCATCATTCTTCTTCCTCCAAACACGTTTGGTGGAATTATGACCAAAAAGTTCTATTTTGGTCTCATCAGACCACATGACTTTCTCCCATGACTCCTCTGGATCAGCTGTATCATACAAATAAATAGTTAAAAAATCATATATTGTGATATCTGGATTTTTTTTTTAGATTATGTCTCTCACTGTGGACATGCACCTACGATGACAATTTCAGACCCCTCCATGATTTCCAAGTGGGAGAACGTGCAAAATAGCAGGGTGTTCAAATACTTATTTTCCTCACTGTAAGTGCTGGACTTAGAGGGGGTGGACTGACATATGCCTCTAACTTTTGACACCGGTTATAGGTGTCAATAGGTCATGTAGCCCCTGCATATGTAGACATTTGTGTTTATAGATGCCTATTAGCCTACATTTCCTGCAATTAGCCAGGTAGACCAGGTGTCATTGCATTTTATCCAGGACTAGATAGATAGATAGATAGATAGATAGATAGATAGATAGATAGATAGATAGATAGATAGATAGATATTTATTGTCCCTTGATGGGAAATTTGTTTTCGCAGAATTTCAAGCAGTACACGCGACTGGCAAAACATATATACAAACAAAAAACAACAACAGAGGAGAGAAAAAAAAAACAGTTCATCTTTGTAGCCTGTTAAGAATGGAAATTGCTGATGGTACAAAGCTCTTTTTGAACCGAGCCCTTCTCCATATCAGGGTCCTGTACCTGCGCCCGGAGGGCAGGAGAGAGAAGTGAGAGTTGAGGGGGTGCTCTGGGTCTGTTATTATGGTTTGGGCAAGTCGGGCTATTGCTCTGTCATTGAGTTCTGAGATGTTGGGTGTAGGGGAATGTATTATTTTTGAAGCTATGTGTGTTATTTTATTCAGTAAACTTGAAGTGTAGGCTAGTTTTCGGCATAACTTAAAGGTAATCTCCAAAAATTGTTGCCCGTTAAACTGATTTTAGCCGATAAGTTTATCGCCAGTAACTCATAACTTGGAATGTTTGTGTTTGTTGACAGAGTCTGCCATGAGAGCAAATGCAGCCTCCAAAAACGACTGTTACCGCCGGTGAGTGTTCCTCTTATTCCCTGTGTCTGTGTGCAGACATGTCTTTGGCTACTCATGTTGTGGGGACATAGCCTCAAACACACCATTAATCATTACAGTGATGGAAACACTACTGTGGGTGTGTGAGGATAAATATGCGTTTTCAGTGCCTTGGGAGTGAGGACATTTTGGCCAGTCTTTCAGAGGTTAAGGCCATGGATTCGACTAGGAACTAGAGAATGCATTATATCAATGAGGTTCCTCACAAGTATAGAAGTACCAACATGTGTGTAGTAACAGTACGATCAAGGGAGAAATAATCAGCTATGCATAGGATGCACTGATACTGTTTTAAAGTTGATATACTTAAGTCTGACTTTTTCCATCAATTAATGGTTTCCAGGGATCCAACCCAATGTTTCCAGAAAAACATTAGGAGATTTTCTCTGGTGAATCATCAGGCTAAAATATCTGCTTGGATATCTGATTCACATTTTATTTACTGAGCTTATTCATGGTCCCAAGATGAATGATCAATGGTTGAATGAAAGTTAAATGATTAATGAAACCATGGCATTTCTGTAGTACCCTCCTCATTTTAGCGTCTCTACTGGTCCCTCTAAGAACAGCAACGTGTTACGGTAACAATAGTAACTTCTTACAACCCAGCCAATGTTCTCTTTATTGTACACTTTTAAGATTGTCGTTGTTGAAAAGCCCCAAACCTTGTTCTGTTAGGTCATGTTTTTCCTGTGTAATACGTTCACTTTTTACAGCAAGGATGGAAATTATGTTCATGTACCGGTTACATGTGTTCTAGTTAAGATTGTTTTCAAAAAAGAACATCAGAGGGCAGTATTACAAAGGATAAACGTGAAATGTGCATTCATGAAAGAAAATAACTGTATTTTCTACATTTTGACTGTCGATTGAGTGATACTAATGTCAGTGATAATAGCCTGGGTTATGTTATCTGTGTTTCGCAGAAAATCGTATGTGTGCTGTGAGAATTGCCTTCATCCAGGAGCAGGGCTTTCATGTTGTGGACAGAAAGCTTTCAACCCTGCAGCAGCCACGTGTTGTAAAGTAGGACATGGAAACAATATAACCGGTAATGACCACACATTTGTGTCAAACAGCAAGAAATGGGAATGTTGGTTTTGTTTTACCAAAAAAAAGGAATGTAGCTATTGAATGTGGTGAGTTAAGGTAGCTAATTTAATAATAAAAAATAATAAATAAAGACACAAAGAACACAAAAAGGCTTTAAGCCGCAGCTACCCTGGATTGCAACTTGCTTCAACCTTGGTGCTTTTCCTCATCAACATGTTTATGCTGACTTGTCTCTAGAAATAGGGCAAAGCAGGAAGCAACATGAACGTGATGATTGCGTCATAAGCACGGCAACTTTAATTATTTAACAGCAGTAAGATGCTCACACTGTGAGTAATGAGTAGACCTGCCGAACACATGTTCCTCTTACATTGGGACATATTAAACAAATGATTAAGTTACACTATTAGTAAAGATAGACATATTGAAGCGCATAATAATCCAAGGCTTATCCAATATAATTTAACTTATTTATCAAAGAAATAAAGTTCTGAAATCCAACCAGGTGAAAATAACCAATATCCAGAATTTTGTAAAAATATATAACAGTTAAATCATAGGTGTGATTTAAAGGAAACATGATAACTCCTCATCTGCTAGCCCGGGCACAGTGTCTCCTCATGGGCTGAATGAATCATAAGTCTAGATGCAGCCTGACAAAGACAGACTTTGTGTTATTACTGACCTGTGTGGGCAGTTTTGTTTTCACTGTTTTATAATTTTGCTATTGAAATTGAAAAAGTGCCTGATATGTCACCCAATTGAAAACTCGGGGAAAACAAAGCAACAAAATTCACATAAAAATCCTCTGTGGAAATCTGTGATTGACAAGTGAATTTAGGCAAATGTTTAAACAGCATGGTATTTTATGTAGAAATCTATTCCCTGTTTAAAGAGGTTCATTAACTACCTACGCTATAAAGAAAATAGATATTTAACTCAATATATACTCTCAATTAGTGCTGAATTGTTTTGTGTTAGACTGAAAGCTGTTTCTAATACTGCATTAGTTTTAGCTAATAAACTGGCAACTGAGTGTTTATACCTACTTCTATAAAAGTAAAGGGCCTCCTGATAAATAGTCATTGTTTATAGGACTCAAATAGGATTTTTATGGCGGACTGTTGTATTTGAGGTGTTTCCACACATTCAAAACTGTTGCTGCAGTTCTTTTTGTCAGCTCTGTAAATATTTTTGTGTTTCACTGTTTCACAATCCTTCCATTTACTTTTCCCATGATATGATGGTAGTAATCAGTTATGTTGTCAGTACATATTCAGAGATCACGGGTTTCCCACTAAGGTCTATAGCCAACACATAAGCAACACATCCTTCAAAAGGCGATCCAACACCAACTTGTTCAAGGCCTTTAATTGTCTGCCCTTTGGGAACTTGGGAACACCACAGCACTGACTTAATCGGCACCTCCTGTAACACATAGCACTTTCAGCTGTTACTGTGGTCCTGTTGTCTGTATCTTGACTTCATCTCTGTGTTTACAGCTCATGTTACACAGGGTCTAAGCGAAAAGGTGTCAGCTTGCTGTGGACTGAAGGCCTACAACTCACTCAATGAAATATGCTGCCAGTCAACCATTGTAGCCAAACCTGCGCCCAGGGCCCAATGCTGTGGTAAAGGTGAGTAGTGCTGGACACAATTGATGGATGTAACTTGGATATAAACATACAGTTTACACTCATAAAAAAATATTTTTTTAAGATTTTGTAATGTATACAATTCCCACATACAATTCTCAATGTGGATTGGCTGTGTGTCCATTCATTTTTAGTAGCCAGAAATTTTAACCATGCAGCTATGATGCAAATGTTTGTTTATCAAGAATATTAACTCTGCATAAGGACAGTAACAGTGAGGCTTAGCTAAAGAGCTTAAAACGTATTATTTGTGTCACAACAAAATACAAATACCAACAACTTGCCAGGTATTCCTTACATATCAATACGATGATTTTCTGATACAACATTACTAAGTAGACTAGATTCTTGATTCTGTAATGCATATTCTGTTGTGCTCTATTCTATCCAAACGCTTGTGGTATGCATGATATGGAGTAGCTTATCAACTAAATTGTGGCTGATACAGCCTTATACTTTAAAGAGTCATCCTGATCTTTTCACAGAGGCATTTGATGAAGACAAGCAGATGTGCTGTGGTCGAAACAGGGTGATCCTGAAGAGGGAATCCACTCACCACCAGTGCTGTGGACATGGCCAGTATGACACGAGGACTCAGTGCTGCTGTGTGATGAATGAAGATCTTAATATACAACCTATAAATTCCAGCTGCTGTGTAGAGGATTCAGGTGCATCTGAGGGTCAACTCGTAAGGCCCCTATACACTCTGGGATAACAGAGATCTTACAAGTTTACTGCATGTCACACTGTGCTAGATGAAGCTAATAAAATCTTGGCTGCAGTCTGCATCAGACATCAGTCTTAAGGCATATCAGACTGAGCAATGAATGCCCGCTAAATTGCAACTCTATGAAGTAAATAGAAAGACAAGTGTAAGCAGAGACATGTCAATAAACTTGCACCACTGTCATGTTTAGAAAAAGCTGCAGAAAACAAGATTGGCTTTTGTGCTGATGCAGTTTTTTTAAACTCAATTAAAAAATGGCGCTTAGAATAGCTGCAATACTGTTTACACATGCCAATGTGGTATTTTCATGGATACCGTACATCTGCGGGGCCTTAAAGTCGCGTGGCCAGTGTATTCTTTGTTAATTCATATCTCATTCTGATTGGTTGCTTTGTAGACAGCATATTGTAGGAATTTCTTATTTTCCAAATTCAATTGAGAACCAAAGGTTTGACCACGTTTCTCTCATGATTGTCAATTTTCATCTGAGACCCAAAAATAGCAGTGTGTATGGGGGCCTATAAAAATCGTAAGACAAGCCTTTACATTTTAGTGAAACAAAGCAGTATTTCATAAAAGTATTAGTGGTCCTGTTGTCTGTATCTTGACTTCATCTCTGTGTTTACAGCTCATGTTACACAGGGTCTAAGTAAAAAGGTGTCAGCTTTCTGTGGACGGAAGGCCTACAACTCACTCAATGAAATATGCTGCCAGTCAACCATTGTAGCCAAACCTGCGCCCAGGGCCCAATGCTGTGGTAAAGGTGAGTAGTGCTAGACACAATTGATGGATGTAAAACATCAACATACAGTTTACACTTATAAAAAATTCGCAAAGTATGAAATTCCCACATACAATTCTCAATTTGGATTGGCTGTGTGTCCGTTGATTTTTAGTAGCCAGAAAGAATAACCATGCAGCTATGATGCAAATGTTTGTTTATCAAGAATATTAACTCTGCATAAGGACAGTAACAGTGAGGCTTAGCTAAAGAGCTTAAAACGTATTATTTGTGTCACAACAAAATACAAATATCAACAACTTGCCAGGTATTCCTTACATATCAATACGATGATTTTCTGATACAACATTACTAAGTAGACTAGATTCTTGATTCTGTAATGCATATTCTGTTGTGCTCTATTCTATCCAAACGCTTGTGGTATGCATGATATGGAGTAGCTTATCAACTAAATTGTGGCTGATACAGCCTTATACTTTAAAGAGTCATCCTGATCTTTTCACAGAGGCATTTGATGAAGACAAGCAGATGTGCTGTGGTCGAAACAGGGTGATCCTGAAGAGGGAATCCACTCACCACCAGTGCTGTGGACATGGCCAGTATGACACGAGGACTCAGTGCTGCTGTGTGATGAATGAAGATCTTAATATACAACCTATAAATTCCAGCTGCTGTGTAGAGGATTCAGGTGCATTTGAACGTCGTCCCCTGCCTATCTAACACAGTTTCATGCAGATTTTTGAAATCTGTTTAAGATTGTATTGTCAGGTTCATGTCTATTAGGTCATTTTCATTAGGTAATATTTTGAAGCTCATCTGCCCACTGCAATCCACCCTCATGAAATATGAAAACAGTAACTTTAAATTATTACATAGACATATTGGTGATCGTAGACCCTACTTGAATACAAGATCATTTAATTGATTAAAAAATAATGATTTCCTTTATTTCATTGAGGAGAAATGAAGGTGGTTAATTCTAATGACATTGCCAGTGGGATCTCCAACTTGGTTTAGAGCAATTCCACAGTTTTTATAATTACATGAACTCATAAGCCATAATACAAAGGACGCAGAATTGGGTAATTGATATCCAGCGACCACTGAAATGTCCCTATCAATAATTTTGATAACATTTTTTAAAAATAACCACTGTTGTCTGTCAGTCTCTAGTAAATGTATGAGGTACAGAAATGGTTAACAGATCTCATTCACTAAGATGAGTCCAATGTGTTTTTAAGTTTTGAAAGATTATATCCTCTCCCCTTCTTACAGTGGTTTGGTCCACTGAGTGCCTATAGCCATCGGTCTTTCTTTTGCTGCCAAAATATTTAATATACGGATTATGAGCTCATTCAACCACTGAATCTTTTGTTGCAAACATAGTTCTGCCTGCCCACACATACACACAAACTGTTTTCATTGCAGTTTCTCACTAGACTTAGTGACTTTTCAGACCCTGTTTTCAGACTTTATTTCTAAAAAGTGACTAGCGAAAAATCAGATGAGTTATTCAGAACATCAGGCGGAAAGTGACAGAAATATATACACATGTATTACATTGTAATTTATTGCCCTGCATGCTGCAGCGGCTCTTCTTGCAGCAGCCCATGAGTCTCGGTGATACGAAATATCCGCCCTTGAATAATACACATGTATTACTTGGGGCACAATGCTATACTTTTTAGTGAAATTTTCTTTGTCACTATCTACAACAAAGCCTGTCATAGATGTTTAAAAACAGATGTAAACTAACTGAGACTCATTTTTTTTTTTTTTTTATTTTTGTCCAGTCAGAATTTCCAGGAGCCAAAGAGTAATGAAGGAAAATGTCTGAACATGTAGGATTCACTCACTGACACATGGCATGTTTTCATTGACATGCACTCAAAATACTTTGTGCTTTATATCTACAGGTGTGCAACAACAGGTAAGAAACAAACTTTCAGTTTATGTGATTTACCTCTGTTTTGTGAGACAACAACTAATGAGCTGTATCAAAGCTGTACAAAATTGCATGCACCATAACCTCACACATATATTTCCTATCTATAATACAATATATAGGGGTGGATAAAATATATACATTTGTTTTTTTTAGAAACCCAGACCACAACCGAACTGGTAAGTCAACCAAAGGTTTTACTATCACACTCACAACAAAGCTGTATTATTGCCACACACTGACAATGATCAAATCATCCTTCACAGTAAAAATCATGTGATTAAATATAGACCCAATTTGAGTCAATATACCTGTTACATACAGGCTTGACACGGAGGATAGTGGGTAAGTCAAAGTCTTTATTGAGCAACCAGGATGAGTAGGGCTGAATACTGGCAATGATGGGATTAGTAGAGGAACGTAGCAGAGAACTGGAGGGATACTGTAGACTGGGTAGATGTCGAAGACGCTGGGAAACTGTCAGAAGAATCACAGGAATCACTGGAGACGCGGAGACTAGGAGGCTGATGAGGTAACTTGAGAGACTGGTGGATCAAGGAGATGGCAGGTAGGAAATACAGAGGAGTCCTTGTGGTACGCATAAGCTTGACCTATCTGTGAACGAGACCGGACAGTGAATGACAGAATGCAGAGAGCTTAAGTACTGGTGGTGATTGCTTTGCTGATGCCGTGTAGGCGTGTGTGATCAGTACTCTGGTGATAGGGTGCGCTGTGATTGGCAGAGGGTGGAGCCTGACATGCTTGTAACAATAGCACTAACACAATATTTTACTTTATACTTTACCCAATACCAATGAGTTGTTTTAACTCAGTGTTAGTGTTAATTTTTTTATATTACTGTTATTAAAACAATGTGCACATTATATTCAAAACCGCAAAGAATACACATATTATTAATAATCAGAAACAAATATTGACATTAAGTTCAAAAAGAGCTAGAGTAGAGAATAACCGTTCACAACTATTTTAGTTTAGTGCTCCACAGCGCTACCAGAGGTAAAAAAAAAAAAACTCCACAGGGAACCTTTAACCCAGTTATTGAAATGGTGCTAAAATTAATTTTAGTGTGTTGAATCAGAGTCATCCGCACCTTTGGTAACTTTGCTAGTAGACTTTTCATTTTTATCCATCTGAGAGACCGATGCCATCCACGTTTGATTAACATGTGCACAGTCTCCCCTAGCTCTACCTCCCATATATGTATACAGGTCATTTTCCTGTCAGTCAAAGAAGGTAACCATAAATGTCATTGAATACATGACAACTACATGTTCAGGATTGTGTGTCATTATGAATAAAAAAATATTTTGAAATCAGTGTAATCCACTATTACAGAGTTCTCTATTTTAACTTACTACTCTAATGTGCTGTTAATAAATTAAAAACACAAAAACTTGCTCGATGAGAGGGGGAAGAGAAAATTAATGCAAAACAGAAAGACTTATTTTCTTATCCCTGCCCTCAGCTACCTTAGTGCCGTATACCTAAAGATCATGGAGGACCAGGGAACTGTTGATAGTATGGGTGTTTTTCTACTCTTTATATACCATGCTCTGCTTGAGTAGGCGGGCCACGGATGAATCTATGCGTTGCCTGTTTGCTTACAATATGTTTACATGTCAGGGTATTTGCTTGGGAGAATTAAATTGGTTCTTTTTATTATGACATGCCAATTCCAGGGGTGGATTTGGCCATATTACGTGACCACCAAGACGCATGAGGGTGCATGTACTGTATGTATGTACTGTATATGTTGTTCTGTATATATGTTAAATATCCGTGTTGGCATGGATCGGACACTGACAAGTGTCAGGTTTTAAATAACTTCAGTAAATTCCCTATTACATAATAGTGAACTATTCAATTTACAATGATTAAAAACCATTTTGTTATCTTGATCAGAAAGATTAATACTTTGAACAGGCACATTTGCAGTAACCTTTGACTAAAAGGACCTGTAAGCGTCATTCCGTCAATTATGTAATTTTAATGCAAAGTTGACATTGTTTGAGATGTCTTTGTTATGACAACTTGACATTAACCAAGACAACATAGTCATAGACATGCCATTAAATGTAATGGCAACTGTCAAATGCTTGTTGTCGTTGATGTTACCGTGTTTATTCTTGCTTATCTTTGCACATCCACAGCACAAGTCCCTGTGGGTCATCATGTTACAATCCGAATGAGTCACGCTGCTGTAAGAGAAACCAGTCAAACTCTCGTTGGTGCTGCACCCCAGGTATGACAGTGGTTGTGTTTGTTTTGGGTGTGCGGGGGTTGCATCTTGCAGTCTGATGGGGCATTATGTCATCATGGTGGGGCCTGCTATGTAGCTTCTGTTTGATTACAATGAAGATGAAATAAGGTGCTCCAACAAGGCGGTTAGTGCTTAATGAGCAATAATGTTTTTATCTCGTCTTGATAGACATTTGTCTGTTGGACACATTGAGTAACTGTGTGAATGCACTAACCACAAATTCCCCCTCAAGCGAACATGACCTAATTAAGATTTTGCCATTGCAGTGGCATGCAGAAACACCTTCAGGGACAACGTTGAAGTGATAGACTAACATGCTACTGGATCAGGACACCTTGTTAAGCTAAATTGTAAGTTTAACTATTAAGTAACAATAGGTAGACCTTAGAGGTGCAATGTGTAAGAATTGAAGAGATTTAAGAGTTTAAAACATTAAAAAAAACAACTAAAATTATCAACAGAATGTGAAGAAATAACAGTTTTGACGTTATCTCAAAAGACATCTATGTAGTGTGTTGCAGAAGTATCTACTTAGCTTAGCATGCTAACCAGCTAGCCCCGGCCCATCCTGTCTCGTAATACCATCTAGTACCTCAAGAGGTGATAGTCCAATAGTATAGCTCAGGCCACCCCCCTGTAGTTCCAGCTGGGTGATGTGTGCTATTGGCGAGTTTGCTAAATTACACAAGCTCTCGTAGCATTTTTAGTCTAATAAATATTCAAAATAAACAAACTACATTCCTTATTAAACAGAAAAATACAACAGTAAACCTTCTGAATCCCGCTCGTGCGGTGCCTGCCAGCATTCCCAGATGGCCCGCTACTTGGTTAAGGATCATGGTCATGGGTAAAAGAAAGTAATTTTGATTGTTGTTATTAAATAGGGAACGAACCTGTTGTCCCAAGTCACACGCTTTTTTGACCCTTCAATCCACCTGGACTTCCTCCCTATGAAGTTTTCATGCTACTTCCACTTTTTTTTCCTGACGGGCAAGGCTCATAATTCACACAGCCTCTAGAGGTCAGGGTTTAAATAAACCCAGGTTGATTTTAGACATTTGAACAATGAAAAATGCTGTTTTCTTGTGACGACTGTGATTTTTACCACACCTTAAAGAAGGTGACAGCATACAAGAGGAATCAACACTAAAAGGTCACAATTTAGTCTAAATCCAGCAAGTACAAAATGAGCTATCACACTCAAATCTATCAGAGAGGTCAGCTTAAGGCCAGCTAAATGTCTAATTGCACACTGAAGAAAGCATAGCCAAAACATCAGTCAAAAGTCAAAACAACATTTGGATATTGGATGTGTGAACTCCTTTTGTGCATGCTGAACTTTTGGAAGAATAAATGGAAAGAGTTTTCTTCATACTACACTGTCAGACGCCTTTACTGACTGCGTCCAGGGTTGTTTCCAGATAGTGAAGTATGTCTAGTCATAAATAAAAAGCATTTTCTTGATCTCAGCAAAGATCAGTGGTATATGTGGGAATGGAGGGTGGGATGGCTTGTGACGAGCGTTGTTTAGTTGGAAACTAGCTCAGGGAAATTGCATGAAGATGATTCTGCACCGTAGGATAAAGGCAGCTCTTTATCATTAAGCAGTAACTTCAGAGAATATGTAGCACAAATGTTATCATTAATGTTTAACAGTATTATGTGTAACATAAATCACAGGGGAGTCTCCACCCTCCTCTGAGGTGACTATAATCCCATCAGACTGGGTAATTACTTCTATTGCCTCGCAAAAGTGCTTTTCTCAGGGCTGTACATCAGCTCCTGTCTCCTTCTTCAGACCTGGATTTTGGAAACATGGGGGAGTTTTTTCAGTGGATCAAAGAGGGGGAATAGCTGTTGTTACCTCATGTTTAGTATTTTATTTGTCTGTGAAGCTGGAATGTTCAGCTGGGCAGAGGAGAGGGAAGAGAGATCAGATGGAAGTTTGGAGAGCTGTTGGTCTCACTTACCCATTCCCATCCTCATTTTATACGGTTTACAAAAAAGAGGAAAAACAGACTCTCACTTGAGTGTATCAAAGAGGTAAATGTCTTGAGAAAGATTTCAAAATGTAGGTGCTGGAAAACAGACGTGTTTTTCCTCACAATTCTTGATTTTCCCCCGCTCTCTCTCAGACCTTCTGAGTCACCTTTTACAGACATTCATCTCCACACCCTACAGCTGATAAATGACTGATGTGTACTGATGTGTATCCACCCCCCCCCCTTAGCTGATAAATGACTGATGTGTACTGTATCCACCCCCCCATCTGTTTAGGTCGATGTGACGCTGTACCCACTGTGTATAACCCACAAACACATGTCTGCTGTGATGGCTGTGTATCTGAGAGGAAGCCTTGGATAGATCAAGTAATGTGATACTGTACTAGTGACCTTTTGTTTTCTGATCTGTTCAGCTGGATGAAAACTTTTATTCCCACAAAGCTCAGCCTTTCTTTTCTTTCTGTTTTTCTGTGGGAAACGTAAACCACCCTTTCCCTTGAGGTTTGTAGACTTGAAAACATTATTTTCACAAGACAAAAAAGTTGAACTCCTAAGAAAAAAATTGCAAGTGGTTGCCTTATGTCAATGAAGCTTGACTTATTATCAATAAAAATGCTGGTTTAAGGAAAAACAACAATTTCTTAAAAAACTTAAAACTGATGGCAGTGCATCCCAGTTATCGCTGTAAAAAAAGAACTGCTGTTTGAATGCAGCATTGATGAGAGAGTTCGGAGCTCCACCCAGCTCCTTTTATTCAGCAAGTGAGGGCGTTTAGTTTCTAATGTATCAAAACCCTGCTAATGTTGGTTTTGTTAACATTTACTATTATCAATTCCCTGGTAAGATTTAAACAACTTCTGCACATTTTATGTTTAGAGATTTGTCATTGCATTAGATTTTATTTGTTTTGTGTCTGCGTGTTTCCTCATATTTTTTATCAGAATTCATGCATATATACTGTATGTTCCCATATGGGCATATGAATATGGGTATGATTGTGCCTGCTTGTGTCTGTATTGCTGCACCCTTTACTGTATTTTCTCTGATTCTTGAAGTGCTGCGGAGATACGCCGTATGGTTTGGCACAACGTGGAGTTCTCTGTTGTAATAACACCTTGTATAAGGACAGAGAAGATGGAGAGGAATGTTCAGAGATGCATATTCCTTACAATCCAGCTAAAGGGACTACGTGTTGTTCTCAGTTTCATGGCTCACCTGGACAACACTGCTGTGGGACAGAAGTCTATCAACCTCATATTGAGATCTGCTGTGATGGACACAGGTATGTGTGCATGTATGTTTACGATTATCTGTGAAAATACTGATGAAATTCAGTGAGAGGGGAAGGCCTTTTTTAGATCAGCTTGGTATTTTGTTTTTTCACAATGTGTATTCCACAGCCTAAGAAGGAGGTTGTGTGGGAAATAGGTAACTGTTTTGTCTCGTAGAGTGCTTACAGACAAACTGAGACAGGAGTGGCTAGAAATATGTCTCTGTAGCTGATTTCATACAGTCCCTGAGACAGTCAGACATTCCACCAGCCACACTGATTCCATGCCCCTTTTGTTTTTTCTGGCAGCCTTTGAACCCAGTTACTGAGCCAAGGAATGTCTGTGTCTCGGTTTGCTGCTGCTTTGGCGTATAGTATGTCTGCTTTCATAAAATCTGTCTGTGCGTATCTTTGTCACATGCTTGTGCATGTAATGACTCTTACAGTTACGCCTTTTCATCTTCCAGGGGTTTACAATATTTTAATAGTGCGCTGATATTTAAGTATGTTTTAGTCCTTCATCTTGGTTAAAGCTGCACCAATTAATCGAATGAGTGTGTAACATGATGGTGGTGATTAATACAAAGATAATTGTCACCCAGATCTGCAGCTCTTTAGCTTTTTACCTTTTCGTAACAATTTTGGTTTTATTATTAGACCTGTGTTGGTTGAATTGGTTGAATGTCAGCTACTCTCATCAATCCTGTTTCCAGCTGCAGTCGGCCAGTCGTTTTCAGCATACACACTGTGCGCTACTTGGCCAGCACCAAACAGCAGAAAGTCTGAAAGATAGCTGTCCACCTAAATTTTGATAATCGAATATTACCTTACATTACTGAAGGACAGTGAAGGGTTGAATCCAAACACGGACTATCGCAACCAGCTATTATCACAACAATTTTTACACAATAACTAGAGGCAACTGCTCTTTAAAATATACAATAAGGTTTATTTAACTTTATCATTGATTAACAGTCAATAACTATAGCCTAAACAAAACAAAATAAGCATACACAATCAGCAAGCCGATAAGGGTGTGTGTGTGTGCAATAGAAAAGGTGGAGGGGTTGCGAGGAGGCTAACCCACGTGGTGGCGTGGGGTTGAAGTCAAAATGGCGGCAGCCCGCTAAATTCAACAAAGGCGCAGGCCCAAAGAAAATGACGACAAGCCTGAGCTGCTCTTGGTGTAACGCACAGCGTAGCTTAGCTATGCTACCACGTTATCAGAGCGCCGTTTGGGGCATGTAAATAAGCAACATAAGCAAGTACAATTCACAACAATAAAGCTTAGATGAAATAACACGCAGTTATAATATCTAACTCTGCCCAGACACAATATAGCCTCTTACTTGGGGATCGTAATCAGTCCATTTTAACCGGCGAGGGGCTCCTCTCAGCGGGTCCGGTCGGCAGGCTGGCGAGGGATTCGCACTGGACGTCGGAGAAAGGCGGCCTCCGGACTCTTCCTTGTATTGGCGAGGGTTCGTGGTGATGAGCTAGCTAGCTTCCTTCTGCAGGCAAGTTATGGACAGATGACCGGGGATCCAAAAGTATGTCAACAAACACTCACAGTCTGTTAACTCGACAAGCGAGGGAGACGTGTTCTTCCTAGGGTAATTAAACTCACGTGAGAGCGTCTCTTGAGGTAACGTGGTGCTAACCGGAGAGAGACCTGAGGTGTCCTCCTGCCACAAACAAGGCTGCTATGGAATGAACATGGAGGAGTTGGCGTCGCAGGCTTTTATAACCTCGGTGACGTCATAGTCGTGCGCTGGGGGTTTCATGTGCTGTCCTGCTCCTCACAGTCAATTGCAGGCTGTAAGTTTGGGGTCAACTGAGATCTTACTCTGGTTCTGGGTCAGGCCTCAGTTTCATTTCACACCTCAGTGTGAACTAACGGCTGCTGGAGCGTGGTCTAGGCTTGACTCCTGCCAACAGGCCTCAGTTTCTTTGTTTCCCCATATGGCAGTTTAGCTAAGCTAGGCTAAGCTTAGGCAAGGCCGAACAAGAGCTAAAAGTGTGAATGACAGCCAGCGTACTTAATGCCCAGAGGAAGCATATTCTAACCCACCTTCTTTTGGCTGTCAAATGATATGTCTTTAGAACATAATAATAATAAATAATTTATTTATCTCACTCACTCACCTGATTTGATATTAACCATGAGCTCTGTTTCTCCACCCAGACATCCCACGGACAAAGAAAACATGCACTGCTGTGGGGTGACAGCTTACAACATTAAAGACCCAGAGATGAAGTGCTGCGCAGGGACACTGTACAATCTGAGGCTGTTAGGCAAGGTTGGACATGACGCGCGGTGCTGTGGATCCATTCTGCAAAAGCCACTGGTAGGTTTTAATGATTAGGTTTATTACTTGTGCCCTTTTCAAAATAAATCCATTATCGTAAATATGTACCTAAAAAGAAGAAAACATTTAAAGGGAAATCCTGGGTTTTGGGCAAATCTTCCGTCTTACACTTAAGCTTATGTAAGCGCGGTCTGAAAGTGGGACAAAACAGCTAGACAAACTAAAAAATATGCCTTCAAAATCTTCAAAGTTTGACATGTTTTAAATCATTAATGCATCCAGCCTTTTGTTCAGAATTTTGAAAGGCGTGTAAAGCGGACAATCATGAGAACACTTCTTGCCTAAGATAACGCCATATGTAATCTTACAACCTGTCAAACCAAATTTCGTCATCATATATCGTACGATATTGCCCATTGTGTTTACATGCCTGTTTTTTTGGATAAGAATTTCACCAACATTTTAACCAACATGATGCCAAATAAACAGCAGGGTTTTCAGTACATTATAAGACTTGGGCACTAGTCCCAGCGCCTAAGCCAAATGTTACAGAAAAAAATATACCAAGTCTGAGACGCGTTGATCTGTAATTTCTGGTCGCGCTGCATCTGTCTTCTCATCGTCAGCTCTCTGTGTCTGAGTTTCACCATGAGCGGGGCTCAGACAGCTTAAAAGTCCATTACTCTTTGAAAGGATGTACTGCATTATTATGCTATTATATTATCATTTTATCAGTGACATAAAATGGTTTTAAAATGACAATAATATTGTTTATCGCAATTATTATTTGTGGTACAATATTATCGTCCAAAAAAAGTATCGTGACAGGCCTATGCGCCAGTCACTTCTGCCGATAACCCTGGTCGCAAAGAAGTATATTTTTACTGACCATGAACGTGACCATACATAATATTCATAAAAATACTTTTTATCTACTTTATAACCAGGATGTCTGCTGCTCAAGTGAGGACAAGGAGCTTCTCTATACCAACAAGACAGGATTCAGATGCTGTGGTCACCTCTACTACAACACCTCTCTGTGGTCATGCTGTGCAGGGATGCTGAGCCCAGTACACCAACCAGGAAAGCCTCAGAGCAAGATGATTAAAGGTCGGTTGTGCGATTCTTGGAGAATAGTACTTGAGCTTTATCGTTTTAACTTGATGTATATTCCAGTTCCTGCATCTTAGCAATAATGTGTGTATGATGTTCCTTTTCAGAATCCAGACTTCTATCAGTCAACAATCTGAATGAAACTGATCTTTGCCAAGAAAGTAAGATATCAGTTTATAATTTGGAATTTTTTTGAACTTGAGAACAAATACTGTTAATGAATGAATATATGAATTTGTAAATCTAATGTGTTTGTTTATGTCCCTGTTTAGTGCGAATTGGGATTGTGGAAAGTGTGTCTCTGGACAGCATCGTGTTCAGCAGTGTGCTGGAAATCTATGGAAGAAATGGCACTGTGAAACCTCTGCCCTCGCCTTACATTCTGAACACAACTGACCGCTGCAACTCCCCTAAACTTATCCCTGGAAAGACCTACTTCTTGAACATTAACTTTGAAGATTTCACTGTTTTCACTGATTTCTACCATGACTCTATTCTCCAGTCACTCCATTTCATTATTTTCAAATGTATTCGTCGTTAGGTCACCACTGGACCGACTCAGGACCTTGTGCACGACTCTGGAGACAAAGATCAAGTAAATGGTTAAAACGATATTTGGTTAGAAAGGTAAGACATTAGACTTCATTTTTACACCATTAAATTAACTAAAAACATTCCACAATAATTTATATTAGTAGCTAAATTAAAATTTGAATAGACTATTAACAACAGTGCCCAACTCAGGATGGAGTGACATTACTGCCTGTGCATTGTGTATGTATTACTTAGCAAGTAATTACTCTTCAGTAATTTGGCAATTTACAATATTAACTGTAATATTAATAATAACAACAACAAATGTAAAAAGAAAATTGCACACCTCTGTGGCCCAATTTGTTTTTACTTCATATGGTGCTTCACAAAATTAATTTCCAATCAAATTGCCACAAACAAAGTGCCACCCAATAATTATTGAACCTTCAGGGCCCTAGCTGGTCTGTGGCAGCAAGCATCCCTCCAGAAGTCCCATCCTCCCAAGTCCCTAGCTACAGGATTCACACTCCCTCCAACTCCTCCAAAACCTGGTGATTCTTGATTGAATTATTACCAGAGGCTTGCGATCTAGCTCAGAAGAAACAATATGTAAATAAAACAATTTTGGAGTTGTCAGAAGACATATTCCTTCTCTTTTGGTGGAGGCTAGCCACCATCTTCAACCTCCAGCCGCTGCACTAATTCTAAATTCTAAAATTGTAATCACTCACACTACTTGATACTAAAGGCAGTAATCACTGCTGTAACACTGCACAACATGGTGCATGGTGACATATTAATCTGTACACTGTGAAGTATATCACTAGGATTAATTTCCAAAGATTGACAAACTACAGCAGCAAAAGCTGAGCCGAGCAGAATACCTAAGACTAAAGGGAGCATGAGAGAATATAAATATCTAGCTTGATTTTCACATAAGCTAGCAGCTTTCAGCTAATATGTTTGTCTTTATTATTTTATGCTTTATTGTTTTTATTTTTGTAATGAACCACATAACAATTGGCAACTTTTTGCACACATTTTCTTCACTCGTACAATTGTATGTTTACATACAAATTATATGATTTATCATGTCCTGATTGATAAAGCTAGTAATTGATAATCATTTCTTCAAAATATCAGGTATACAAATATGCTATAAATATCAAAAACCCCAATAACCCAAAGATTCCACTGTGGTGCTTTGAATTTAAGTTTCTCCATAACTATTTCTGTTCTCCTTAGTTACGTTTAAGGGTTCAGTTTGTCATGTGAATGTATTTTCTGTACTGTAATACAAAATAGTGGAAATGGCGGCTGTTTTGCATTTGTTGGACTGTACATTCCTCTGTAAACTGTATGTTTACTGTATATGTGAATGGCAGGAATTTAAGCTAGAAAACCTATTTTCAATTTTACCAAAAAATATTTTCTTTAGAAGCAACTCATTATATTGCATGTTTAAATATGCTGGTAGCTGGTATATACATATATATATATATATATATTTAAAAAATATGACAGACCATACTGTTTGTGCCTTATGTATTTTTTTTTAGAAAAACTAAATAAAAAATTGTTATAATGAAACCTGTTGTGACTTATCTTACTTGGTTTTGGGCTTGAGCTTGGGCTAAACTTAGTGGAAGCTTTTCACCACAATAGTACTTTGACATTGGAAGATGAAGGCGTTATTCTACAGTGACGTGTTTGTTTTTGTGTGGGCCTGTTTGGATCTTTTTCATTTAAGAAACCAGGTTTACATCTATATGTAATGCAAATTTTAACAGAATGTACAGAAAATATGCTAAAGAAAATGCAGATGAATGTGTGTTTCCATTCACTACCGTTATGCGACTATTTGAAGTTGAATTCTCCAGTCGAGTGCTATTAAACAACAGATGCAACAAGATGATATAATTAAAAGAGCGCCAGCCAAACCTCACAATACGGGGGAAAACAATTCAATTCATTTTTATTTATATAGCACCAATTCTAACAGATGTTATCTCATTGCACTTTACCTATAGAGCAGGTATAGATCATACACAATTATTTACAGAAACCCAACACATCCCACAGTCAAAGCACTTGGCGACAGTGGCGAGAAAACATTTAAGAGGCAGAAACCTCAGAAAGAACCAGAATCAGGGTGTGTCACCATCTGTCACTGCCAGTTAGGTTGGGTTGAGAAAGATTTTCCACAATGTGGACAAAATGATGCAAAGATGGAATTTGTTTGTTTCTTGTATTAATGTGAGAAAGGTTATGGTCTCCTCCTTGCTCCACACATATCTGATGTTTTTGTCTCTTCAGTGAAGCTGAAGCTTCAGTGGATGTTTAACCCACATGCTTCATGTGCATCATGATTAATTTGCTAAGTCTGTTTCCATTGCACAAATTATTGATTAATTACAATGAAAAAGAGGCTAACAAAAAGAGATTGCCTTATTTTACATCCCATTTACCCTGTAACTATGTAATTACAGTGTAAAAGGGATGAACAAGCAGCAAACCCCAGTTATTGAAATGGAGCTTTTGCCCATATAAGTCATAACTTCTGGTGGTGTGCTGTCACTTTAAGCCAATGACCATTAGCTTGGCTGGAATCTTTTATGCATGCTTTAAAAAAATGTTTGGGTGATGACTACCTTGCCATAATATTCTTTATACTGTATATTGTGCAAGTAACATAAATGTATATGTATATGACGCCGTTATTATTGATATCATATTCCAAGGCATAAATGCTGTTTAAGGCTATTCTCTAACACCAATCTTGTTTGTCAGATAAATCTTGGGTTAAACCACAAAACTAGGCTACTGGTCTCCAGTACTGGAACTTAATTTTAAAAACAGAACTATTTTATAGCTACAGCTATGAATATTCGCCCTTCTACCCAGGTTTAGCATAATGCCCCCCCCCACCAAATTCAATAATAACGGACACAATACTAATAATAAGTACTCCTCAAGCGGAAGCCTGCAGAATAGTAACCAAACAATAAGAGAGAAAATATTGATGTTAGTAAAAAAAATTTAAACCATAAAAAAGAGCACACAATACATGATACTGTTACCATACACTGTAATAATTAAGTACTTTTGGTACTTAGTAAAGGAGTCCCTCTTCTTTACTTGTACCAACATATTTGTCTTGTAATAGGTACCCAGTAAGTATTTTATTGGAGCCCTGTATGTGCTAAATAAATACACTGTAATTTGCTTCTTGAAATCCAAAGCATTTCTCCCACAGTATTTTTGACACTGCTTAAGTTTTTCCTCTTGCACTTTGAAGGCAATAATATCCTTTAATTGTGGAACTGTTTAGGAGCAATTCATTACTTACAGGAATTCAGAACCATCAAATGACAGGGAAAGGAAGGAGATAAACATTAAAATAGCATTAGTCAATTCTTCATAGATGACGTTTGTTCTACATGGGCACTTGTTTTATTTTGTTCCAGCTGGTCATACATTCCTGATCAGACACATTTTAATGTTGCTGACAGGAATGTCTAAATAATAGGGGTGTGCTTGTGCCAGACATACTCCACAACTTTTTGGCAGCTCTTAGGGAGACACCGAAATACATAACATGCCGTTATGGACTAAGTTATCTCAAAATAGTCACAAAGAATTTGGTGGTCCACATATTTTGTGTTTGTTATCAGCAAGTAACGCCAGACTTTAACTCTATGTCACACATATTGAATTAGGTTTCAATTAAATGCTTTAAAATGTGAGATTTATCAACTTGAACCAGACAGCCTTGCCCAACACATGCTCAATTGACAAAAGACTGCCTATTCCTGATCCCCAGCAGGGAAACTGCTCATTTCTACCTTCTCTGTGTGCTCATTGCTCTTTACATGCTGGCTGGTGCTGCCATATTTTCTTCCCTGGAGAGACCAGCGGAACTACAGGTCCAACAGCTCTGGGAAAGGAGGCTACGGGACTTCAGTCATGAGCATAACATTAGTTGGGAAGATCTGAAATCTCTGTTGTGCCACTATGAAGAGCCTAGTACAGCAGGCATCCGGACAGAACGAGGCAGAGCCCTATGGGACATCCCAGGCGCTTTCTCCTTTATAGGAAGTGTTGTCTCCACTATTGGTGAGTCAGGAAGAATGATGTAATGGGAATACTGTAGAAGTGGTAGAATGTGCAATCATCAACAACCACAACTAACATCTATAAAACAGAAAATCATTTTAGGGTTATTTTCTTAAAATCACACCACATTCAGATGTGGCTCAGAAGTCTCCTTTTTTTTATGAATGACCAGCCTGTCAAATTACAACTTATAACTCATGATGTTCCAGTTTATTGTGATGTGGAACATTTTAAAAGTTGATAACTTAATACATTCATAACTACAGTAGTTTTCACTAACCATGTAAGACATACACTAGTAACCAATAAAGGCTGTATCATTCTGACTGCTGCAGCCAAACCGTTATGCCAGATAGAAACAGGTAAAATAGAGGCCAATTGTTCAGCGTGTCCAGATACAGAGAGGATCAATAAATACCATGGTCAAGTAATGAAAATCTATAACAATTACCGGTAAACACAATTTAAGTAATCATATGAACCTAATTCGACGGGACGTATGAATCCATATTTAGGGAGGTCTACAGAGGAGAGGTATTTCAAACGCCACTACTATCCATCAAAATCAATATTGAACCTGAACCTAGACAAACAAGATAAAAATTAAACCAGCCTCATCACTGAGAATCAATTTACTGTTGTGTTTGCGTAGAGAGGAGTGAGGAGGACCCAGATGCAGACATTCACTAGAAGAGTGGAGTCTTTATTGATTTACCAACAGGTAGGCAGGCAAACCAGAAACCAGGCAGACAGGCAGGAACACAGGGGAAGAAGCGTCTGCGAGCGGTAATCCAGACAGGAACGAACCAACATTTTCAGGAGAAACAGGAAAGTACAACAACGATCCAGCACAAAGACAGGGAATCACACGGACTAAATACACTCTGAGGAGGTGCCGACAACGACCCACAGGTGCAGAACATGACACAGGTGAACACAATCAGGGAATCAGGGGAAGGAAGTAAAACCAGACAGACAGAGGGGAACAGACACATTACCAAAATAAACAGGGAGTACTAAATCAAAACCCCCAAAACACAGACCAGACAGACAATTTCAAAATAAGACAAGAACTCAAAACCATGAACATACAAAGCTCAGATATACTATAATGACAAGGAACAAACTCTAAAAAAAGACTCCACAACACCCCATACAACCGGAAACCATAACATTTACAGCCTTCCAATTGTATCCACTATCTTTAGGCACTCTCTCCATTGTGGAAACTAGGGGACAAATGGCTCTGAGCCCCGGTCAATGTCCTTTTTACATCAACTTCCATATTTACCAACTGTGATAATTGCATGATGTAACTATCTGGGATTTGCGACCCTGACAGTGACTTCCAGACTAACCTTTTTTGTTTCCCAAGATCAAACCAAACATTTGATAATGCATATGACTCATGATGGCCCCCACATTGTTTCTTTATTCATTAATCAGCTGCATTTCCTTCCTTCCAGTCAGCACACTGTCCCAAAACATTTTTTAGGATATGCATGAAGCAATTCATTCTGCATCACTTGTATATAACTATTAATAACTACTTATATAAGGGTGGTACTTATTTCACTACTGCTTTTTCTGACTTCCCTGACAACAAAGCAGTTTTGAATCATAAAGGCTGTGTTAATTAAAACAAGACTAAGTGTCTACGAAACACAGCAGTGTTTTAAGCTAAATGCTCATGCCTGCATAGCAACATGCTCATAATGACAATCCTAACATGTTTAGCAGGTGTAGGTTTACCATGTTCGCCATCTTTTAGTGTGTTAGCATGCTTACACTTGCTAATTAATCCTTAATGTGAAAAGTTTTACAAGTGTAGGACCACCTAACATTTTGATCAGATGATGGAGCTAGATGTGTTGTTGAATAAATGCTGAGAGAGCTGTTGAGATATTTCAGTCTGAACTAAAGTGGCGGCCTGGCCAATTAACTGACTGCCTGACAGTCTGACATTGCCTTCATTAGCGCCATGTGACTAGCATGGCTAAATATGTGGAGGTTTGGTTATTGCAGCACTGAAGCTATCTGTTTCGTGAGCGTGATAGTGGAATCGATAAATGGATTTCTGACATTTATCGCTGATTTATGAGAGCTTATTATATATGAATATAGGAACGAGCACACAGATAAATGTCCAGGTCTCATACACAGACAACAGACAAGGTGTACTGTCAACATATACAATAACATCAGCTGACCTTTTGTATGAATTCCATAGCAATGAGACAGTCTTTTCTCATCTGTGAAATCTCTATTTTAATACCCTTCCCCAGGCCTTCATACTTGTGAGAGGATAGAGTGGGTTAAGCCACAGGAAGATCACAGAGGATGGGTGGTTTAGACTACGTGTTCAACACAGGAAAGGGAAAGACACACTTGTGTATTACTGCTAAGTAACTGTGAAGAACTGACTACCTGCTGTACAGCAAAGAGACCGCACCCACAAAGAAATGTAACAAATGGCACACTGACACAGGTCTCTGCGTCAGTGTACCATGAATCTTCCTAAATAATAGGCCTATTTTATGCATACACTTAATATTGTGTAGAATGTTGTACAACAGCTGCTGAAGTGTTACTGAGCTAAAGGTCATGAATTCACCAAGATTAATAATTTCCCGTCTCTGTGCTTTCCACATTTCAATCCAATCCGGTCATTAAACTAATCAAAACAAACAAAGGGAAGCCACAACCTCCGGTACTTGGATGATGTAATTCCACTGTAGGCTGCGGAAATGAAACTTGTACAATGCTTTCAATTCCAAGCCTCAAATCCCCATGTCTATCGTGCTTCCCTGCCCATTTTTTGATAGGTTTTTCTGTTCTCTACCTGCCTGGTTTTGACTTTTGCCTGTTCCTAACTATGAGTAAACATGAACGTTGGTCTCTTGAGCTCTGCTCCTGGTTTCAAGTTATAGTAAGTAGGCAATTGTTAGTTTTTAACAGGGGGAATGGCCCAATTGGAGAACCCTCCCACCCTTGTGCCTACTTTTTTCAGAAGGTAGCCTATTGTAACAAATCTCTGAAATAATGTATAGTTAGGCATGTTACTATATTGTCAAATAAACACTTAATCTGGGACACAAAGATTTAAAAAAAAGTTTATGAGCTTTCAAGAGCACTTTTGGTCCAAGCTCTGTTTATTTCTGGCCCGGCCTCTGTTATGCTGCTGCCGCACTTTCTCCCCCCAGGGAGAATACTGATATATTGTTAAATATTAATACATTTTGATGGGGCATTGCTATTTTAACTGCACTGGTTTAGTTACCTGCGAGTGAGTGAGGTAGTCTACATACACACAGTGAGTTTAAAGATGAAATGAGTGGGAGAAATAACGTCACATGGCGTGCTCTAAAAGAGGAAAATATACAGCAAAACAGAGCTTTTAATCAAGAACGGAGAGGCTCTTACATGTTGAATATTGCCACAGGCAGTCCAAACCAGTATGTCCTATATGTTCTGAGACCGTGGCGATTATTAAAAGCAGCAAAGCATCTTTTGATCAGGTTAACAAGCGGGATGGATTGTGGTCATTTTGCTGATAAGGGGGATGGGGATGTGGTTTACGCCACTATATCATATAATATGGACAAGAAAATATGGAAATAAATTTGCAAGAAAATAAGCATATATGGACATATATATGTTACTTGTCCATTAGTTAGGCTGTTTGTGGATTTCTGATCTTTTTCATTAATTGTGAGCATGTGAAAATAATAATAGTAATCTATGCGAGACCATAGGTGGCTAAAGTAAAATATTTCTCAAAATATGGTCAACAAACAAATAGTAATCTGTAGTTTTCTCTAGTGATCAAAAAGTTAAAATGTTACAATGTTCATGTTACTCCCCTCGAGTTGAATCAAAGGCTCAGGTCGTTCTTAGTCTTAACAGACATTTATTTTGACAGAAGTCTTCAACATGTCTTGTACATGCTAGTTCTGTAGCCCTTTTATGCCCCAACAATGCCGTCAGAACTAGGAAAGGAAATACATAAACTTAAATTAACCTTCTAAAAGCAGTGTTTTACACATAAACAAAAATCCGTACAAAATGAATAAATAAAGTGCACATTTAATAAGTAAGAAAATACACTTAATTGGCTACTTACACATTAACAAAGTAAAACACATACCTCATTGGCCTCTCTGACTCAAGAGGAAAAAACTTGGGGGGTTTACAGGTTCTTCTTAGACACAGACAATGTAAGTTCTTGGCACTTCTTACAGGCGTAACTCTTAAAGACACGTTACTAGCGTAGCGCCTCGTGTGGCTCTTCTACTTGCTGTGCGGAAAACATCCTGATAGCAACAATTAACAAAAAATAGGTTCCCTCCCTTTTCTATGGTTTTAGCTGAAAAATATGAAACGAATAGACATGTCTTCTTTTCCTTTCGGCTGTTCCCTTTCAGGGG
>CM022478.1:13354471-13428673 GCA_011952105.1 Coreoperca whiteheadi
ATGAAACGAATAGACATGTATTAACAAAAAATATATTTATATTACTTTTTTATTCTAATGATTCTTCAGCACATTTGAACTATTTATTGACCTTTTGAATGTGAAGTGCATATTATGAACTGAAATGTATGAATGCCCTTGACGGCAGCTACAGTTAATGTTGTCTGTTTTAAATGACTGAGCTGCACTATGCCTAGTGTTGAGGTGAAATAAATTTGTATACTGAAGTTAAGATGCTTTAAATATATTCTTTATAAATAATCACTAAGTATGTGTAATAATCATTGTGCTGTGTATGTGTGTCAGGATGCAGCTGCCTCTTGTGTGTGACCAAGGGCCGATTCAATAAGGAGGAGCAGCGGCTCGCCCATAGAGGGCGCTGGGGCGCCGACCTGCCTGTCTGTTTTTAAAATGTATTTTTTTATAATATGTCATTTTGAAACATAATCTGTGTTAATTGCATGGTAATAATTGTTTTACTTTAGAATGAGTCTAGAACACACCAGAAGGATATTTGCATTCACTTTCAATGTAGTTACGTTTTCATGTTTGTGTAGCAGCCAATAGGCTGTCTTCCCTGAGCGCCACTTCGCTCAGCCCTTCAGTGCTGTAATTTAAGCCAATGGTTCCCCGGTTGCTACGCAAAAACAGTTTATATTTCGCCAGTCATCGTCGTCAAATTTTATGCTTTGGGGGCTCTGGAAATATCGTCCCCCGCCCCAAGTTTAGAGCCGTGCGCCTGCTGCCCCACGGGACATTCAGCATAGCGGCGCAGGCAACGTCGAGTAGCACTAATGTAGCCGTGGGAGTTGAGCTAGCACCAAGTTCAGTGAAATCTCGACACCTGTATCCTTTCAAACGAAGAGCGTTCGCGGAAAAACTCATTGTAAAAGAACTCGGACCAGACGAGCCAGAAGTGAATATAACCCAGCAGGCGCGAGAAAAGGAGAAAATGTAACGTTACAAGAGAAGCTCTCCTCGAGGTTGGGTCGACCGAAAGGCTAGTTAGCTATAGCCTTTCGGTTCTAGATAATAAACACGCAACTTGTTCATTATCGTTACCTGTGAAACTGTTGATTTCTTTATGACAGTTCAATTAATATTGTCTTTTTAGACTATTGGTATTGACCGGTTTTGAGTTCTTTTACTGTTATAGGCAAGGGACATGGCCTCAAATGCACCAGAATGCAGGAAATCACATCTATGAAATTAGTGTTCTGGGGCAGTGCCCCCAGACCCCAGCAAAGTCAGCCCCACCTACAATATTTTTCACCAACCGCCACTGATAAGGAGATTCAACCAACTCTGAGTTTAAACTTGAACTCAGAGTTGACTTACTCTGAGATTGGAAACTGAGTTTTTGGTTACAGAACAGCTGAAAGTTAGTTTAATCAACTCTAAGTAGACTGACTCTGAGTTAAGCACGTGCGCCACAACTATAAAAAGCCATCATCAATGGAGCGCAGACATTATGAGTCACCATGGAAAGAAATCGGTCTGCATAATTCTCCTCAGCAGTATTGGATGCTGCGATGAGTTGGCCACTGTCCAGGGTGTACCCCGCATAAGGTCCAAAGTCACTAGGATGGACTCCAGTCACCCGCGACCCCTAACGGGAACAAGCGGTAGAAAATGACAGTATTGGATGCGCTTCTACAAGCTCACGGAGAATACGAACACGTAGGCAATTTATTATTATTATTTTTTTATATAAATCAACACAGCTGCAGTGGCGAGGGACAGAGAGGTTGCTTGGGAGAAAATAGCTGCTTGAGTCAATGCCCTAAGTTTAAATTTTAATTATTGTTATACAGTGTTTGGTGTAATTAGTTACTAATACATTTAAATAGCCTACTATACTTTATTTTTCACTTGAAAAAGGATTACTCTTCATTCTTCTGTACCTAATTTAAAGAAACATCTGAAGTAACTGCATTAAATACTCCATAGACTATAGAACAATTCTGTATAAAACAATAGTGGATTTAACATATTTTTTAATGTTAAAAGTTATATTTTCAATTTAACCATCTCCCTCTATGAACTTTGACGCAGTGTCATGTCTCCCCTTGTATTGTTCAAGTGGTTGGGGTTGATATGGGATTTAGAAAGTAATTAGTAGGCTAATAAGTAATCCAATTCTTTAGAGTTTACTGAAGAAAACCTGCTCCCGACCAGGTTCGGATCACAGAGTAAGTTACCCTGGTAACTGAGTATAAGTTACCTCTCTTTCAGAAACGAGCTTGACTTACCCTACTTTCTGAAACAGAAAACCCAGCGTTCCCCCTATTTCAGGGTTAACATACTCGGAGTTTTCACTTAACCTCCTTTCTGAAACGGGCCCCAAGGGCGAGGCAGTTGTGAAAGCACCCTTTGTCTTTCCACACCCAAAGTAGCAGCTCCGAGCCAGGAAAAGTGGTTTTAAGGGTGCTTTCACACCTGCCTCACTTAGTTCGGTTGAATCGTACTAGAGTTTTTTTTGCCCCTTTGGTGCGGTTCGTTTGGTCAGGTGTGAAAGAAGCAATCGTACTCGGGTGCACGTTTGCTCTAACAAATGTCAGAGTTAAGAAGAATTAATTCGCAACCTCTGTTTGAAGTGACAAGCGATGTGCACTCGGCGTTTGCATTAGAACGTTGTTTTTAAGCCGCATCCGCGCTTCATTATAGCTCAATGTTTGCATATTGTCGTCAATACAACCAATGTAATAGATTATGGCCAGGGACAAAACCAGCCCGTGCAGTCGTCTCTCCATAGATGTCTCCACGTTTGCTGGCTTTTCCTCTTATGTTGGAATTTTCCCGCACGTAAATTCTGACCAATCGAAAAGCAATTTAGGAAATACGCCATGGCCAATGAGTGCCCTGCATCTGACTGCATTTTGGTTTGTTTCACCTAGTTCAGACCAAAGCAATCAGTGTGGTGTGAAAAGGAACCAAAAAAGCTGAAAAATGCTACAATGTATAATTATTTGCCCTTGGTTTGGACCAAATGAACCGAATTAGAGGTGTGAAAGCACCCTTAAGTAGCACCCAATCGTTGCTGGTCTAGAATTAAGAACCGCACTAGCAGCGCAACGTCCGCGATTGTTGATGGTGTTTGTGTTTGGCGCTGCCGCGCTAGCGTTACCGTGAAAGATGTGACGTATACAGTCACGTAAGAACACAAACCGGTTCAAGGTGTGTTCACACCGGACGCAATCGCTTCATTCGCGCGAGTGATTTAGTCAATGCAAAGACGCGAATTGAAATTTTGCGGCGCAAATGACGCGATTAACGCGAATTGAGCTTGTTCCGGTACATGCCGCCACGTACTGTACCAGGGTCTGCAACTATTATTTTAGCCTCCATTGTTGTTTGGATTTCTGCCTCGCTCCTGATCACATCACTAATCGAGCAAGCTCCTGATTGGTTAACGCCGCGGCGCGAATATCTGCCAAAGTTCAGATTTTTCAACTCAGGCGAATCGCTCAATTCGCGTCTTTGCATTGACTTAACATGTAAATCACTCGAGGGAACGAAGCGATTCGCGTCCGGTGTGAACACACCTTTAGAAGGCTCGTCAGTCGAACCACCGAACTGACACTGGCTCTGAACTTGCACCAGGTTCATTCGGGTGGAAGGGGAGGTGAACCAACAAGACACAGGTGAACATAATCAGTAAATCAGGAGGTAGGAAGTAAAATAGACAGACTCAGGAGGGAACGGATAAATTACAAAATAAAACAGGAAGTATTCAAATCAAAACCCCAAAACACAGAGTGAACAGACAATTTCAAAATAAAACAAGAACTCAAAACAATTAACAGAACTCAGACGGACTACAATGACCAGGAACAGACTTATCACCAAAAACACTCCACAAAACCCCCAAAACACCTCATATAACCAAAACCATAACCGATATGGCGTTGTGTTCTTGTAAAATCAATGACCATGCCTTTGGTTTTTGGTACATTTATGCTTGAATAAAAGTCATTACACAAAATCATCAATAACTGATCGATGTTCAGACTTATTTTATTTAAGACTGACATTGTCAGTGATTAGCAAGTTTCAAAACATTCCCGATCTCCAATTGTGTCTGAAATAATTTGCGTACAGGTTAAAAAGTCATGTGGAGTAGTGCCTTTTGGAGGACAATACACCGTTACGCTGACACCCTGGGACCTCTTTGTCAAGAAATCCACTATCCAAACTATGAGATTTTAATTTACATTAGAATTAAATGTTTCTCAGCAAGTAGATATGGCCAGGTAGCATTGAATGCTAAGGGAACATCAATGACTAAAGTTTTGTAACACTCTTTCATGCATCTTCAGCTTACTTGGATCATTATATTGTCAACATCAATCCATTACTGAGAGCACTGGATTCACCTGTATCACCAGTGGTTTTATAGCTTTGGCAACATATTTTATTCTTAAAATGAAATGAGAACTGGATTGAGGGGGAGGCATGGGCTGATTATAAGACAACGGGCCCATGGCCGCAGACATGTAAAAGGCCCCTCACCCATCCTACAAAGGAGCAAGACACCCAGACTGAAAGAGACAAACAAAATTATGTGGCCTGTATTTTTTGATTTACTTTTCAAAACAAAATTTTAACAGTCACTTCAAACAGCGGCTCAGGTTTAGGGCTCGTCTGACCACTTGAGGCTCTAGGCCTGTGCCTTTTAGACCCGTTCAATAATCTATCCATGGAGGGAGGCTGGGAAAGAATTTGTGTGAGCATTCTCAAACATGTCTACTTCAACCTGTAGGTTTTTGTTGTTTGTTCTGGTTCCAGTCATCTAAGCCACTCAAAACCGGTGGGCTGTGATGGATTGGCCATCTGGAAATTGGGCCAATGCCAGAAGGGCCACCCGACTATGGGCCCCTCAGAATAGGTCATCAGTGCATTGATAAAACAAAACAAAAGCGAAAGAGATGAACTGTCGGCCCACTTTGATTAAATGCACCAGTGTGGCTGATTGGCACAGGCGAGTGGGCTGCCGGCTGCCTGAGGTTGGGTATTATATCTGTCAGGCTCTCTTTCCCAGTCAATTACCTTTGGTCCAGTTCATTCTAACTTTAACTGGGCCCCGTCCCTATCTCATCTCTGATAAGTGGTGACATTTGGATAAATAGTGGAGTGGAGCAAGATGGAAAAACAAAAAGTGAAAACAATTAAAGGTGTTGCTGAAAAGCTGAGAGAGAAGAGGCTGAAGTCATTCGAGGATGATGCAGCCAAATGCTTAAAAATGATTCATGTGGTGCCATTAGCAGTTGAACCCTAAGGCACTGGCAGTAGAGAGGAGAGAGAGAGAGCAGCTACAGTAAACTTTCAAATGTTGAACTGATGTTTATGCATGAAAGGTTTTGGTTATATTGCGTGGGTGGTGGGTTGTGTAATGGGGAAGAAGGGTGGTTGAGTCTGAGTCGTTTCAGAATTCCCAGACCTGTTTTTCATCTGTGTGACGTGAGCAAGTGATCCTCCTTGGGATTATTATCAATGTGTTCCGCTCGGCGTGGGTGAGGGCCAGTGTTGGGAGTAACGCGTTAAAAAACTAACGCAATTACAGTCATGTATTGCTTGTTGCTGTAACGCCGCAATATAACGCATTCGTAAACACATTTCGGCAATAATATACCCGTTACAATCTCAGTGACGCGTGTTACAACTCATTTTAACCCCGAAAGTGGTGGGGTCTTTTTTGTAAGAAATCCCCAACACCGCGAAACATCACAGTAAAGACAATCTGTGAGTAAAACAGTAACGGTATTTCCTGTTGCTGGAATTCATTGGATGAGATGATGACTGCAGAGAATGTTTCTACATTTGCGAGATGGACATACTCCCATTGTTTTCAGTTCGTCACATTGCCCTCCACTGGATGTATAATGGGCCGCAATAAACTCAATTTCATCATTTTAGAATAACGCGGTTATTTTGGTGAAAGCAACTCAAAAGCAGGGGCAGGAGCAATTTTGAACCTGGGTGGGACAATAAATGCTAGGGGGGTTCAGGGGGAAATTCCCCGAATTTTTTAATTGAAATGCTCATTTCTAATGACTTTTGGGAACAGACTGTATCACTTAGTTTGGTTGTAAGAGCGTATATGCAGCGACAGACTGGGTAGATTATAAGCAAAAAAAAATTTTTATTTCAAAACGTAAAAGTTTCAAGTCATTTTTGACCAAAGAGGACCAGAGTGTGGGATATTAAATGTTAAATATTGCAGAATCTGCCAAAATTGGAATTTGGGGAAAAAATGGATTTCAAAGGGCCCTATGAGTCTTATCATTATAAAGCTTCAGCGATAAACTCATTTTACATTCAAATATATATAATCATAAGAACAACTAGTTAAATTAGGTGGACACAGCACCAATGTATTCTGTCATCCTACACAAGCATCATCTCCAGAGTCTGCAGCTATGTAATAGACAATAACAGCAAACCTTCAGTCAAGAGTAGAGTTATCATTCACATGTTAATATGCCTACCCTCCACCATTGTGATTGTTTCTGTCATATTTTGTGTCAATCTATCGGTAGTTTACACCTGGACTGGAGATGTGAACAAAAAGCTGACTGATATTTGTAGTCTGTCATGACTGGGTTGGACAGGTAGGAATCGGGCTATTAGCTATGTTTTAGTGTAGGCCTCAAATTACTTTGTTTCCTGCATTCATTAATTTATTCTTGTCCTTCGAAAGTCTTTCTCACTTCTGATTGAAGAGAAACATTGAATGCTGTGCCACTGTAGGTAGGAAATACTAGAGCAATGTCTCCCTCTCCTGGGGTGCTTTGTAACGCACATGATAAAACAGTCAGTGAACTGTAGTACAGTATACTGAAATTTTAACCTACCGCAACCATACCACCTTGTCCACTCTTGCGCATCCATTCAATAAGTTGACATCAAGGCAATGTTTGCGTGTTTTAGTAGAACTTTGCTGCTGGTCCCAGAGATTTAAAAGCACGCATTACAAGATACTGCTATGGCATTGCTGGTTTCCAATGCAAATGTAATGCAGATAATAATAATTATAATAACAAGAATAACATCCATCCAATTCCCATCATAATCATTATTGCAACATTCAAAAACTATACAGAAATCTATATAATTTGAATGTGGCAGTGGAATATTAATAACAGATTTTAAGGTGATTATAAGGTGGAAAAAGTGAGTTTTCAGTAGGTGCTTTTCATTCTTAATTGATGTTGACATCCCCAGATCCAGAGGCATGAATCCCACATTTTGGGTTAGGGAGTAACTAACTGCAGATGGCAGCATGTCTTAGTTGTTTGGTACATTTAGCAGCAGAGAGCCAGTGGATCTGAGGGTTCTACCAGGGATTTGCATAACAAATGACATTGTCAAATAAATAGTCAGGGACAAGCCCGTAAATACAGTTATAGAATAGCACTAGAATCTTAAAATGTATCCTAACTGAGGCCAGTGCAGGGACTTTAGAAAGTGATGTGAGCTCTTAACTTTGCTCTGATGAATCACTGGAAACAGGGTTCTGCATGAACTGGAGGCCTCAAGTTTTAACATGACTCTTGTGCAAATTGTATAATGGGCCGTGATTGGCTTCCAAAATAGTTGTGATGTCACAATGTTTGTGCTGCACTTCTAAAACCTAGGTTAAAGGTGAGCACAGAGAAAGTTACCTCTTCAGCAGCTGAATGTGAAAACAGCTTTCTAGTGTCAAACTCTGCACGTACATTATTCTGCACAGTGAAGATCAAACATCCAGATGAACAAACAATTAGCAAAATACATTTCTGAGTATACAGGGGGACTAAAACTATAGGCTATGCATATGGTAGCAATTTTAGCGCACACAAAATCAGGGCCTTGCACTCAAAATTCACTATGCACTAACTAATTTCAAAAAAATATCTTGACTTGAAGATTGCAAACATGAATGTGTTTTATGTGTTGTGAGCAGTTTCATGTAGGAACTATTTTCTTTCTACGGATAGTTCCTACACGAAATTGCTCACAACAAGGTCTGTGGATTATCCCGAGTAGTATTAACCGGGTCATGATTTCTGGAAAGAGACGTTGCGGTTGAGTTTTTCAAATGTAGTTTTTTGGCGCTTTGAGCAGTACAAGCCGAGTGCCATTATATTCAAAAAAGTTAGACAACTCTACTGCCGATATCTCTCGAAACTCGGCAACTCACACCACACCAATGTAGATGGTTAAATAGCATTACAGGTTACAGGTAAGAGGAAAAATCTGTATTTTTGATTTGGGGTGAACTGGCCCTTTAATATTCCTTATGTCCCTTCTGGAGACGGGGTGGTATCTTTGCGCGCTTAGTTTATATAGAACAACAAGAACTGTGGTATTGCTCCTTTTGACGTGTCAAATTGACATTCAGTCATGAATAATGCACGAATTGCAATCATAACACTTTCACATGTGCAGTGTTCAGTATTTTGGCAATGCACTGAGTGGGCGGACCAAAAGTATACCGGCGGAGGGATACCGTACTCAAAGTAAAGCATAGCACGCCAGCGTTGCTGGATTGAGGTTTCCGGGCAACTCTATTGCAACACCGGGATTACAGTCGGCACAGATTTCCCGAAACACATATATTTTTTAAAGTTTGCTATAATTGAAATACTTAATTAGAGTGACTGTATTCTTAGTAAGGTGAATCCAAAACCATACATTGGGCGTTTTGTCATCTTCACGGAGCTTGAAAAGTCTACGGGACAATGGTGAGTAACGTTAACCGTTACAGGCTAGCTAGCGTTAGCTAGGTGTCGTTTAATTTACATCGATTGCACTGCTCTGCGGCGGTCTCCAAATAAGAGCCACCAAGTAATCGTCATTGCTTTACAGCATATTCCCCGCTAGTTATCAAACGACTCAATTTAAAACTGCACACGAACCAACGAAAGCGTTATAATGTTTTGTATTTCACTAGCTAACGTTAGCTAGACAACTGCAGATAATCCTGCGGTGGACGGGTAACGTCATTTAACGTTAACGTTACATACAATCACATAACTTCGTTGTCAGTTTATCACAATTTTGATCAGTGGTTTTCTACGTACTCAGCAGCTGATGAGAGAAAACCATTTTTTTTTATTAGTAATGTAACGTTAGGCTGTGTGTGAACTGCGCAGCATACACGTCGTGCCGTGAAAGGAAACAGGCGGTCTGGCTCCTGCCGTAATGTTGTGTCAGTCGTTTAGCTGATTTGCGCAGGTGTTTGCTGCTGTGGTTTAACCTCCATGCTCTGATCTAGGCTTGCAGCGTTTTGATCGTTTGCTTTGAGTCGAGAGTGGGCGTGGTGCTGCTGCTGCTGCTGGTGGTGAAGGGGGTGCTGTGTAAAAATAGACCGTCCAGTGTTAACGTGATCTGGAAACCCACGTCGTTAATCTTGCAAAACAAATATCTAAACTCTGGCTAACCGTCTTGCTAACGTTACCATTTTCACATCCCACGTAACAAGTTGCTCCAACATGGACAGTAGCTCTTACAGGCACGTCAGCAGGGTGTTATAAATATAGTGGCGCAACAAGCGAAATAAGGTTGCAATCGCCACCAATTGAGATTACATACGAATGCAGCTCACAGGTAACGTTAGTAGTAAACTGCTCACCGATCGCAACAATTGTTTTGTCATGTGGCATGGAGGTTATGAAGGCCATGTTGCAACATTTTGTGGTATCTGTTCTTGCAACACCACCACCACAGCATCTCCTCTGTTACGTATTGCGCCACAACGTTGAGCCGCATTCTGCTCCTGCTGAATGATCCTCTTTGCCACCCCTCCTTCCGCGCCTCCCTTCCCCCCGCATTGAACCAAATCATGCTTGCTGCAGTAGTGCTGTCAAGACCCGCAGTGCACCCTCCGAAATGGGAACAAAGTATATCCAAAAAATCCCTATTGTGGCACTACAAATGAATCCCTGCCTTTGTGTCTCATCCTCTGTCTTTAACTACTATTGTCCTCTGTCTTGTGAGAGAACAGACACATGGTCTGTGATAGATATTGTCCTCTGCCAAGTAAAGAAACTTGGCTCATGCTACAAAATCAGTCACATGCAGGCAAAACAGACTGTGCATGTTTTGACTCTTATGATTTAAAAAAATCTCACCTGCAGCCCCTGTCGTTTTCTGTACTCGACATGAGGATGTGTGATGTGATCTTTTTGTTTACTGACGAGTTTGAAAGGCAGCAATACTGTTTTCCTGAGCGCTTGCACCCAAATCCCCTAACTCAACTGTGCTGTGCGCTGATCCAGACACTGCTTGCTTCAGCAGCACTGAATTGGTTGGCGGTGGGCAGAATGGATACTCTGCAGTCTGTCTTGCTCCCTTCTTTTTTATCCCCCCCACCCCCTCCAACCAACACAGTGACTCATTGAAATTGACTCGAGGAACACATGGCGTCACCACACCACCACCTCCAGCTACAAAAATATTAGCTTTAATCTCTTTGGTTTCGAAAAGGCGAGGGCTTGTTAGAAACTAATTTATCCTTCATGTGTGATGCAAGAGCACATAGACACAATAGAAACATGATTTTTGTTTATTTCATGTATTAGCTCTGCAGGTACAAGATCGTAATTGATTTAATTGCTTAATTACAACTTTTGGGTGTACTCAAATAAAATGAGTCCTAATGCTGCATGACATAGCATTGTCAGCTTATTTTCAACCCTTGGCTGACATCAGTGTAATTATTGTAGGTTTTATTGTATGCAGCAGTTAAGTTCCTTTTTTGCCTGATCACGCCAGTTGTGTCCAAGTCATCTGAGAATAATTTCCTGGCAGACACAAAGCAGCAAGCACTGTCAAGCAAAAGTTGGCTCACTTAGTCTATGGTAATAATCCGAGCCTCACATCTCACAAAAAAGACACAAAGAGGTGGTTGGTTGCGGTGATATTCAGTGTGCTACATTGGCGACCCTGTTCGTGTCTCACTAATTATAGCAGGCGTGTGTATTTCGGGCTGTAGAGTATTTATACCCGTCCCTCATCACACTTTCTCAACCTGAAGTAGGCATGTTGACTGACTTAGACAGGCCTGGTAAGACCTCATGAGGGTGGCAGAATGACGTCTTGGATGAAGTTGAAAAATGAATTGGGTGTATGAATGCAAACCTATTCATGTTTTGTTACAAGTAAAAGTAGTAAAGACCTATCTAAGAGCAGCAGGTATGGATAACATTCAGATTGTCGCATCGTGGTTTTGTGTAAAATAGTCATGTGGTAAAAATAACAAGTATATGGCTCCATTCTGCAAACATGAGTGCATCTGTTCCATGACTTCACTCCAGTAATGCAACAAGTCTTATAAAAGATAGTGAGTTAAAACAATATTTTAGCAGTTTTTGTTATTGATTTGCCATCTGTACGGATAGTCTTTAGCTAGGTCATAGGCACTGTCTAGGTCCAGTTGTCAGATAATATCACAGTCTGTCTTGAGTTAGGCTAGTTTGTTTAGAGTGCATTTGCATTGGCATAGGCTGTTTACACAGTGGAGTCTGCTGCAGGTGCTCCTCATTAGGCCTGCACAAAGCTTTCAACTCTATAATCATTGTGCTGAAGATTATCAGAAGAGTATCAAAGACTCTGGTGACGGTTAAATGTTTGTAGTTTCCTTCTTCACAAAAAACAGCTGGTCAACTTGAATTTATGTCATGTTGATGTGAGATTGCAACAGTAGAAACATTTTTTTATCATTCATACACACCACAAATTACACCTGTAGCCTTATACGTATTGTTTGGAACAAGTAGTTATTTATTTAGGATTTTGCTTCTAATTATGACAGAACACTACCTTGAAAACAGAAATATGAAGCAAAATCTGTGTTTCACCTTTGATAAAGCACAATATGGTGTTTTTTTTACAGTTCGCGTACCCTGAGAGCAATTGCATAGGTTTATGTAGCCTGTACAGAAAGTGTTTTTTATTTACTTATTTTTTCATTTTCAATACTCATCCAACAGATCTTGCAAAGGGTTCTTCTGAACAAACAGAATAGACAAGAAATATTTCATCAATGTCCTACTCTTTTGTTAACAGGCTGACCAGCTGACTGAGGAGCAGATTGCTGGTGAGTTCATACCTTAACCGTGTTTTTGGTTTGTTTTAGGTTTAGCAGCACTTTAATTCACCACCAAACCTAAGCAACAAACGTGACTAATAGACCGAAGGAACCAGAGGTGTGTGAGGATATGAGCTGGTGTTTAGGGTCTGGTCCTGATCCTGCTTCTGATTATGGTCTCATCCTACTATATATTTAATTGCATTCACATGGCTTCCCTAGGTGTAAATCAGACCCTGATAATTTGGCTAAAGTGAAAACCAGCAGGGTTCTGAGTCGAGAGGAGTCCCAAGATGAAAACTCACATGAAAAGCTCACATATGCACACTTATAGTTTAGAAATTTTGCAACAGATGCACCGGTGCTTTTATTTGCATAGATCAGGGGTCGTCAGTCCAGCATCCCACACGTTTTGTTCCTTCCTAGCATTTAATTAGTCATGTACAGATCCTGTTAATTCTTAGAATGTTTTTTTTTTTTCTTGAAAGACTGAAAGTGAAGTGTCTGTATCGACGTGAATGCTCATGGCAAACTAACATGCTACGTATTTCTGTAAAATTACAGAGTTCAAGGAGGCGTTCTCGCTGTTTGACAAGGATGGTGATGGTACAATCACTACCAAGGAGCTCGGGACTGTGATGCGCTCTCTGGGACAGAACCCCACCGAGGCTGAGCTGCAGGACATGATCAACGAGGTGGATGCTGATGGTGAGGAGGAAAAGCAACGCTCAAGAAGATTATACTTGTTAAAACTTGTAGCCACACATGTTTTGGTAGCTAATAAAAATGTGGGATGTTTCCTTTTTATATTTTGTGCAATGAAAATTTTAAGCCCTCTTGGATCGATATGTTCAGTAAAATTACTTGGTGACCAAAGTATCACAATTACCCTTAACTCGAACTACGTTGTTTGTATGACTGTGTAGGTAATGGTACAATTGACTTTCCTGAGTTCCTGACCATGATGGCCAGAAAGATGAAAGATACAGACAGTGAGGAGGAGATCAGAGAAGCCTTCAGAGTCTTTGACAAGGTACGTTAGGACTGAGTAGTCTGCGAATTAACTATCACCGCTCAACAAAATGAGCAACTCTGTTTTTGTCACAGGTCAGTTTGTATATCCATTGTATCCTTGTGATGGATATGTGTAACTGACTTCACAGGTGAAGAGAATAGTAAACTCTTATTTCTGGCACTGAGAAAATCTTAGATTACCAAGTAATACTGACCTAGCTGTCCTAGGACATCACAGTGGAAACACTGAAATTAACTTCAGTGGTATTCAACTTTTACTATGTCAAATGGTAAATAAATACAATAACAATAGTTCTTTTGTTGCCATCTGCAGGATGGTAACGGCTACATCAGTGCAGCAGAGCTACGGCACGTCATGACCAACTTAGGGGAGAAGCTCACTGATGAGGAGGTGGACGAAATGATCCGCGAGGCAGACATTGATGGCGATGGTCAGGTCAACTACGAGGGTAAGACCTTTTTGTTTGATTTCTTCCTTTTGCTGCAAATGATAAAATTAACCGTGTAGGGACAGTTTTGTTAACCCACAAAAGCTAACTTTAGTTACATTACTTGCTATAGTGTTGTTTGCTCGATATCACGGTATTTGTCACGGTATTGGATTTCTCCAGAATCGCATACCCCACCTTTTAACAACTGCTGAAATTTCACTATTTGCACGTGTCATTTAAGCATTGTTTTCTGTTCTTTTTACAGAGTTTGTTCAGATGATGACTGCCAAGTGAAGAGATCACTGACATTTCTCTCAACGTTGCTTGTCCTCCTAAGATCACTGTCTTTAAGAACCAAAAAAAGGAACAATTATCAAATGATAGACAAATTTCACCCCCCAAAATCACTTATCTGTAGAATTTTGCAATTTGTGCTTCAGTACATCCAACTACTTCTAAGGTATCTGTTTAGCAAACACCAACAGAATAATCCCTAGAGAAGTTAATGGACCAAGCTTTAAGAGGGCCAAAGCCCGTCCTTCAGACCTAGATTCTGCTGAGTCACCCAGCTCCTGATTAATTTAGAGGAAAGAGCAACACCTGGAAAAGGCAGAAGGATAGGAACCCAAGCCACAGTTCGAATAGAGAAGTTGGCTATTTAATTCTTTCCAATATTCAACAAAGAAAATTGCACCAGTGGTGATTCTCTAAATACTGAATTGAGTACTCTTCTTGCATGCACCCTTTCTGTGGCGGTTTCTTGTCACAACAAGGAGGCTCTGATCCCATCAGAGGTAGTGGTCAGATTGTGTACACACTGGAGGTATATACATTACTATATAGCTATATATCTGTAAAATTTGTGTCACTATTGATTATTGCAAGAGCAAATAGTTGCAATGTAGGGTGTTCATTGGTGCTCTGTTGAAGATGAGCATTCTTATACCTTGAAGAGTTTGGACAAGAACGGGAGACTGAAAAGTGCTGATGGATTTTTCCCCTTAGGGATGTTAAATTGTCCTGTTTGAGTCGTGGGGTTTACGTCGCTGGTGGCACTGATTGGAGACAGTAGTATGTTGTATTGCTTCAGGATGATTATTGAGAAAACACACTTGAGGACTGCAGTTAATATATTGCAAACATATCCTGATGATACAATATTGATGTAATGCTTTATAAATGTGTTCTCAAATATTTATGTATTGATGACAAACTTTGGTCACCAAATATATCTATATATATATATATATTAGTGTGTCGTAAAGTTTGCATTGCCTATTGTAGTAGTAAATGACCTGTGACATCTTTTCTCTTTGGTTTTGAAATGTGCCATAATACTCTAAAATGCCTCAACTTTCTTGCAAGACTCGTAGTTCATTAGAATATAATAAATCTACTTAATATAAAAATACATGCAGTTGAACCTAATTGCAGTTTGTTATAAACCATGTGGATATTAAAACGGTTTTGTTCTAAAAGAAGAAAAAGAAACCAAATGTCACTGTTGCTGCTGCTATAACAAGTCATATGTTAACACTCATTTCTCGTCCTTGGTGTCTGATCTTCGATTTGTAGTCCGGTGATTCAAACTTCAATCTGCTTGCTGTTTTACTGAACAGAATACATATACTGTATATTCCCAAACACTGCTTGTGGTGGGGGTGATGTGTTTCATTTGGGGTATTAGAATGGGACTTTCCGATAGGGATGAAATGGGGTTGTGTAGCAAAGAATTAAGCTTTAAAAGTGAGATTGGTTCCAGTGTTAGGTTTTTGAACGGTTGACTAAATCTAAGAATCAAGTTAGCTGAGGTATCTTGTGACTTCCACAAAGCACGAAACCTAGATACTGCTCTGTTTGAGGTGTTTTAATCGGTTATCTTTGATTCACATGTTGGGAGGTAAATGGACTGTTAACTTCTGAAGGTATCTCAAAAATGTAAAGATGTGATATATTTTCCATAAATCAATAAATTGACTGAGCTTTACTTCACCTGCATTTCATTGTGATGCTTAATCTAACATGTATCTCTACACATCCTGTTTCTATTGGTTTAAAGCCCATGACATTTACAAATGCCACTCTTCAGGATTGCACTATATCCTTTCCCTGCCAGTGTCCCTGTGCCAGAAAGAGAGCACTAATCCCAGACAGTCTCAGATTGGGTCAGGGCAGGTCGCCCTAACCCTTCACTGGAGAAACTATCCCAGGCACAGGCTATATTTAGTGGCTCATTAGATTGCTACAGGAGCCTGAGGTAATCCAGGTCAGCTTGGGGCATGACCTCTCACCAGCACACTCTAAATGCAAACATGGAGCACTCGCCTTCTCGCTGACAGGCGAAATGAAGAGCCAATGGGATGGGCTTTTATCTGGAGCAGCTAGATGTGATTGGATGTGTGTCCACATGTTAACCGTGTGGTTAAGTAGATAAGTAAATTAATTAGGAAACGGGAGCACACTCAGCAGGACAATAGCAACTGCAGCATTACAGGCAGGTCTATTATCCCTCTGTGGTTGTATAATGGCAAGCTGGAGAAGCTCACCTGTGTAGCTCCCACTGTTGTGCAGTAGTATCATTCTCACTGAGAGCAGTGTCCAGTAAAAAATAACAGGCAGCTTTCTGCATAATGAGAACTTTTACTTTGCTGCTGTAATTACATTTTGTTGCTGTTACTTATGCGCTTTTCAGTAACATTTTGAATGCAGGACTTTCACATATTAATAATATTTTTACAGTGTGGTATTGCTACTTTTACTTAAGTAAAGGATCTGAATACTTCCCCCACCACTTAGTATTAGCTAATATTGGGTTTCTGGAGCTGTTTGTACTGTATATTAAGTATTCAGAATGTATATAATTATACATTATTATATCTGATGCATGCAAACATAATAAATTGATCATATGGTTGTATGTAGAATCATAATATGAAAGTGTACTTCAAATTTGTAGTTAACAGTACTTTATTAAATATACTTTCCACCACTGTTGGCCACAAGATACATTTTTACCAAGCCTCCAATCCACACTGTTCTCTCTAATCAAATACCTTTGGCATATTACACAAATAAAGGTTGAGTTTGTCAAGTTCTAGACACGATACACACTGTGGCCTATTAAAATTGCCACCACAAACATGTTATAGTCACAAAGGATTTGACCATAATTTCAACACTAGGTGGTGTCGTTCTATCATCTTCTAACTCAACTACCAATGTCAAATTTAGGACAAGTGCAGCACATGCATAGTGGCTGAGACAGGAAGGGGATAATAAAACTATAACTGAGAACAGCTGAATGAAAGAATGATTTAAAAACGGTTACGTTTTCAATGAAAGGTGATTATCAGCAACATGTTTTGAACCAGCCAGTTCTTCTTAAAATGCAGAACTAAGACGTGTGTGTGTGTGTGTGTGTGTGCGTGAGCATGAATTGTGTGGTAAGTTATTCGTGTGTTTGCTCGGGTGCACCACACCCACTACCCATAATTGTGTGCACAATGCAATGTAACCTAATCACCCCTTTGCTTGAGAAACACTGAGTAATCCTTTTCATTCTCATTTTGGCTGGAGGGGTTGTTTGTGGAGTATTATGTAAACTGTAATGAACAACGCAGACTCGTGAACAATGTAACTATTTTAGGAATAATATGTTTATACAGTTCATTTAAAGTATAAGTACAATCCCTCCCCTTCCAGGAACACAATACTATATAAAACAGAATTTCCTTCTCCACCGCCATCTGCTGTTTTGACGCCATTCACTATGACCTAATTCTTGCCTCCCCTATGATGTCTTCTATCATCCTACAACTACTATACCTTTCCATAATGCTTTCTGGCTGTGACTATGCAGAATGTAAAAACAGGAAGTACATTTGGAAAGGCTGTTCTGATTGGCACCTGTTTCTTAGGATACCCAAATAGAATTAAACCAAAGTGAAAACATGTATAGCATTGCAACTGCTCATCAAGCCAGCTGTTGTGGTGAATTGATCACCAGCTTCTACTGAAACAAACATAGATACAGAGTCGTTTTTTAAGGTGTGGGTATTGCTTGTTTCAGTGGTTCAGTGTCTCTGGTTCCACATCTAAAGCTATACAGGCACATCATGCCTGTCAAACACACCTTCAACAAAACAGACCTGTTTTTTAAAAGGATGTCCTCGACAACAGTGGTTCCCATCTTGTTAACCTTCAAACAGAGCTACATTTGCCACAGGTTGCATCTGTCTACGATGGTGGCCCGTTCAACCAGTCAGTCAGTTTCTACCGCTTGTTCCCGTTCGGGGTCGCGGGTGACTGGAGCCTATCCCAGTGGCTTCGGGCCTTAGGCGGGGTACACCCTGGACAGTGGCCAACTCGTCGCAGGGCTGACACTTAGACAGACAACCATTCACGCACACATTCATCCACTAGGGACAATTTTTAGAGTCACCAATTAACCTAATGCATGTCTTTGGATGGTGGGAGGAAACCAGAGAACCCGGAGAAAACCCACGGTAACACGGGGAGGACATGCAGACTCCACCCAGGGAGGTCGTGGTCTGGTCCGGGATTCGAACCCACGATCTCCTTGTTGGGAGGCGGTGGCGCTCTGCCACCGTGCACCCCCCTGTCCAACCAATGCGCGATTTTTCCTTCTCAGACTGTTTTATTTGAATAGTTTGAGAGGCCTGAGGATGCAAAGATGAGAAAATAATTTGAAAAATAAGCTTTATTGTGCCGCAGAAGTTAGTTCTTTTCTGCCTTCCTACCCTGTTAATCATCTCATGACTCGTCCTGGCCCGAGGTTATCCAGACCGCCTTCTACTTCAGTTGTTTTAGTGACTCTGCTGATTAACACTCCAGGAAGGAGGGGGCTAATTAGCTAATAAATCATTGATTCAACCTTTAACTCTCTGAAACTTTTTTCTGGTTGTACATTGTTTCCTGTACAACGTATTGCCTTAGGGAGAAAACCCCTAACCTTCTCTTTAAGATCTTAACCACTCAGCCGCCAGGATGCTCCGGATGAAAAAATGTATTTCTCACGAAGGACACACACAATTGTATTCATGTACCGCATTTACCGCTGCATCAAAACCAGATGTTCATGTAATACATTTACCCAAGACAAGTTTTTAACTAAACGCAGATTTCTGATAACTACACATGTGTTCATGTGATATGATTAAGATGACCATTAATAAATATATTAATGGGTCTTGGGTTAATCCTCCAAATTCTTGCCTGAATTTCGAGGACAAGTCTCAAATAAGCTGCGCTTGTCTGCTTTTCTTTTGAAGCCACATTTATGTGTTAAATTGTACTTAATCACACTGTCATATGTGCCTGATTAATGAGACAGCTTATTTATTTTATGTTCAGGTAAATATGTTGACTAGTACAGAATACGGTTATAGACTGTGAACTCAAACCCTTATTCTGTAGGCTTGCATGTTATGTTATACTGTATGTGTTGTGAAATCTTACACTAGGTGAAAAAGTTTCAAAATCAAACTTCTCTACAATTTTCACACCCTAATAAGTTCGAGATTTGACTGTTAATTAAAAAATGTGTTCAGTTTAATTCTCTAAAATGTTCAAACATTCAAAAGCAATTAAACTTGTCTTACTATACATTTGACATCCTTATTTTCATTCCTAGTTCAAGCAAATTCTACCTTTCCAGTCCCAAAGGGAATAAGAACTTCCAGTTAAAACTTTGTGAGGTCATGGTGCCGGTGCAGTTTTCACCGTACTAAAGGACGTCACGAAAAGACCTCTCTTCAGAATACTTGATAAGAAATATTGATGTGTTTGAGAAGAAAATCATAGTATTCAAGTAACAACTTGACTGAGAAGATGTGTAATGTGTTAGCATAAGTTATTACATTTTGTGATATTGTACATGCACATTCATATGTAATGACTAGACTGTCTCTTGCACAACATTTCAGTCATTATTGTGTGCTATCATAGCCTGATTGTGCTGTTATGACTGTGACAGACAAATGCTTTTATGTAACATTTTTAATGAACAATTATCTGCTAAACATAATATTCTCTTATCAGATTTTTAAAAATTGAAATTGCTCTGGTTTATTAAAACCTATGTCAATAAAACATAATGTGACAATAGGAAAATGAGAAATAAGAAAATGATGATGAGATTTGAAATGAGATTATGGATGAGTCACTCCTGGAAAACTGTGAGCTTGAATCAATAAAAGAAATTGATGTGGGACACTTAAAGAAAATAATAATAAACTTTATTTGTATAGCACCTTGCATACAGGAAATGCAGCTCAAAGTGCTTTACAACAAGGAAATGACATGCACCAAGTGCTTCACATAAAAAAAGACATATAATGAACATAAAAACAGGGATAGAATGCCATAATTAATGTAAAATAAGATGGAGACTAACATCCACTTGATAATAATAGTACAAACAAGATAAAAATGAGGAATAAAATGTATAAAAACAAGTAAAATACAATTTTTTTTATTTGCAGCAGTGCATAAGTACGAATCAAAGTGCAAAAAGTGCTTCTGGCCTGTATCAGGAAAGTCATAGCTAGTTAAAGGCTACAGTGAAGTGATGAGTTTTTTGGCTTTCTTTTAGAAATATTTAGCAAGCTGGCTTCCCTGATAGCTAGAGGTAGTGTGTTCCACAGCTTTGGGGTGTAACTGATAAAAGCACTTCATGGTTCAGCTTCTAGCTACATTGCTGAACTGCTGCTCCCCTGTGAGCCAGGGCGCAGCCTCAGATCCTCAGGCAGGGCTCTTCTGGCTATTCCTGAGTCCCAGCTTAAGACTAATGGTGACCGGGCGTTTGCAGTCATGGCCTCTCGGCTCTGGATCTCCCTGCCCGATGATCTGAGGCTTGCTGAATCATTGACATTTTTTAAATCACTTCTCAAAAAGTATCGTTTCAAAAAAGCCTTTTATTAATTCTAGAACTGTTTTATTGCCAACATATCATATGTTTTATTATTACTAATTTATATTTATTGATGAGGGTTTAATTTAATTTGATCTTATTTTATTTAATTTAATTTTATGTTTTGTTTTATGACTCTATCAATACATCAGTGTAGTGGTTTTAAATGAGAAATTCCCACCAGGACCCTTTTCTAATTACAGACTACAATGTTTTTTTCTTCTTGACTATATTGAAGTGCAACGTGTGTTTGGTTACTTTAAAACCAGCCCAAAATACTGTAATGGCTGATGAAAAAATATATTTAGAGAAAACTAAGCAGATACTGAAAACAGCTAAACTGTAGTTTTTGATGTTCTCTGTTTGTGCTAAGTTTCATTTGTGTTCAGCACTAAAATCATTTAGAAAACACGTTCTGGATGCATGCGGAAGGTGCGTTACTGTAAAACAATCTCAACTCAAGGTTCACTTACGTGCTTGTTATGGAGCTTTCGACCTTATCACACACTCTTTATCAGAATGTGGGGTTTGTTCCCAGCCCTTGCTGAGCATGAATGAATGAGCCATCAAGCTCTACCTTTAAGCCAATATGGACAAGCACCTACGAGTCCCAGCATAACGAAAAGTTTGAACATAGAATTTCAAGACAACTTAGCTCCATTTGCTGATGAAGACCATGAGGTATGGTCAAAAGCTCCAGAACAAGCAAATACATCTAGACCTTGAATTTAGATTGTTTTATAAACTGCTGTTTCCAAGGTCAAAGCTGAACTATAACTGAAGGAAGCTTGACAAACTGACAGTGAGTGTTGAATATGTGTGTATCATTGTGGCTAATTTAAAGGCGTGCGGTGCCGTCTGGTACATTAATGTTGTAACAATCAATTTTGGATTTACATACAGTATCAGAGCTGAAAGCTGAGACCAGGGCGGTGTCGGAAATCACTCTCTACTTACTATATAGTGCACCATATGTGCTGTCCGCCATTTTGTTTGAGTGTCCGCATTCTGAGTGTGTAAGTTTATCCACGATATAAAAATTCCACAATAGAATGAAAACAGTAATGTCCATGGCATGTACACTACACTTTCTGCTAACAGTCCAACAACGCAATGCACCACATTGTGGCAAAATGATATTGATTAGTATGTGTACGAAATCTGAATTTACTGCTCACTACTGAGCACTATTCAGTGTCTATTATAGAGGGAGAAGTGAATGAGTGAACAAGGGATTAGGGACACAGACCAGAACAGTGCCGCCTGCTAAGCTCCTGAACTGCAATAACTGTCTGTTACTGGTAAAATACAGTGAAAGAGAATAGAAGGAGAAGTGAAAACTTCTTACTTTAAACACTACTAGAAAGGGGAACTTCATGTAACTATACTATATATAACCTTTCTTCTTCCTGTATTAAAGAGCAGGGGAGGGCTGAGGGGATATTTCACTTTGTGGCATGTAATGCACATCTGCTTAAGAGTTCAGCAGAAGTAGTCTGGATGTTTCTGGGTATCATCTCTGGTATTTTATTTTATTTCTTAGAGCCCAGATTGCATAGATAAGCATATTTGTAATTACATCAATATGCTTCAAACAAACTAGACCATACCATGTGTAGTCTTAACATCTAAAGGTCTAAAGTGTTTATACTGAAAGTGCCAAGGGAAATGAAACAAGAGCTCAGCAGATTCGTCTGATTCCCAGGCTACCAAATTGCCACACTCAAAGGTACAAAACCTGCCGTCAAAGCCTCCTGCTGGCTGATTCCCACTGCCTTCATTAGCTCTTGCCAAGAACTTGGTGTCTGGTGTGTGTCTGTTTTCTTGATGTAATGACTTTTACAGGTGGGAATACAGGGGAAAAGTGCACACTTTCAGACAGTCTCTCATTCAAAGCTTTCATGGTGTGGCATTTGTTTGTGCACATAAAAAGTGAGCAGTTCTGTGCTTTCACACCTACGCACACCTGACTAATTGCTGAAAGAAGTGGCTGTGCTTGTTGTTTCGGTTGACGGTTTCAGAGTGTGTGTCTAGTTTTCTATATAATTATGTTTTAGGCATGATTTGAATTATACGTTTTTATTTAAAGAGAGAAAATCTTCAACGTTTGCACATTACTGATTATGTTGCTGAATGATCTCGGCATCATGATTTTGATTTGATGTACGGGAAGTGCAGTCTGAGACGACATCCATGCCAGCCGAGGCCTGTTTAGACAGAGACTACAGCAAGTGAAGCTCCTGAAAAACCAGCCTCTGTTAGCTAAAAAAACATCTTTCATTTCCATTATGGTTTGAATTATATCAAACAAGGTAAGCCAATGCAGGCCTGGCTCATTATTTCTGTATTATAGGTACCTGTGTATTGTCTACAGGATTGGGAAAGCTCTGTCTGTTCCTGTGTACATTTCCACCGTACCATAACTGTATCTGTGGGTGTGTTACTAAAGGCCTGTCAAATGTTTTTCAGCACTCTATCTTGCTGCTAACATTTGCTCAGTTTGTTTCTCCGCTAACTTAAGATCCAGACATTCAGGAGGTTTTTACAGGGAGCTAAATTATCCGCAGAGGTCTCCTCCTCTCCAAAACCAACAAAACCAGGGATTCAAACAGGTAGAAACACTGAATAAAGCAGTTTCAAATTAGAAATCAGTGCTTCGCCGAACAAACGATGCTGCAAGCCCTAGCTGCCGATAGCATTTGCTCAGAATGTTTTTTGATAACTTAAAATCCAGACACCCGATGACTAACGTCCTTCATCTGGTCAAAATATACAGTTAAAAGCGACCAAGATCTAAAAAGTATTTTGTTTAAAAATGTGGTTTAACACTGGATAAAGAGTCAATTTATGACTTTTGGCAGACAACCACAACACTGACACAGTCACAAAGGGGCCATGACGCCATTGACCAAATGAAACGTCCCGTTACATTGATTAAAATTATGGATTTCCCTGGGTTTGAAAGTTGCTGGAAACATTAGGGATAATGTAAGTACATAACTCACCAAAATATAAAACATAGGTCTAGTCGAGTTTTTTGAAGTTTTAATGCGGAAAAGTTACATAGTATACCTTTAAACAGCATAGAATTAGAAAAAGTAATACTTGAACTGAGTAGTTTTTTGTTTTGCTTGAAAATTCTTTTATTGTAAATGAGTCTTGGCTATTTTGTGTCAGCTGAACCACAGAATTCTGTTTACAGAACTTAAAGCATCATTATTTGTATTGAGGAACAAATAACTCAAAATATGCAAAGAAGCATTTAGGAGAATGTGTGTACTGATAAAAAATAGTTTCATATGTGGGTTTAATGTCTTTGCAGTCTCTGAGCAGAAATTTTGTCCAGTTTTACCACTATATTGAACATGAGTGGTTTTCTTTTGAAAGTGGTTACCAACGGGTTGGGAGCACTGCTACATATACATGAAATCCTCTATTAGCACTAGGACTAGAACTGCGCACCTCATTCTAATGTTAAAACTGCACAACCAATGCGCTGTACAGTAATCCACATCTAAATGCACTGTGCCAACTCATTCTAATGTGGCACACTTGAGTTATGCAGAGTTGCACCACTGCTACATAATGGATTATAGTTATACTTTTTCTTTCCTCTGTTCTGTTTGTTTTCTCCTGTTTTGCCTTTCCTTTTTTATTTTAAGTATTAATTTTCTATAAATGGAAATCAGAGAGGACAGCAAGCTAAGAATTTAATTGTACTCTTGCATACTTGTTCTGTTGCACAAGACAAACCTTTGAATCTTGACTGTAGCAAGTTCTCAAATTCAAACTCTTATTAATGCTTTGTTACATACATAAATATGTAACCTTTACTCTTCCCGTCTTAAGGAGGAGGGGAGGGCTGAAGGGATATTTCACTTTCCTAGAGTGTCGTCTCTTTCACTTTGTGGCATATAATGTACATCTGCTTTAGAGTTCAGCAGAAGTAGTCTGGATGTTTCTGGGTATCATCTCTGGTATTTCATTTTTTATTTATTTTTCTTGGTAATGGCCTCAATATCCTTCAAACAAACTAGATCATACCATGTGTTCTCTGACCACAATGCCTAAAGTATCTATACTGAAAGTGCTCCAAATGGCCACTATGACGTTGCAAAAGCTGCAGTCATAGCCTCTTCCTGGTTCCATCCCACTGCCTTCATTATCTGTTATGAAGAATTTGGTGTCTGGTGTGTATCACAAACTCAAATGCGCCCAAAGTATTTGAATCAGTATGTGTTAACCGTGTATGTGTGTGTTTGTGTGTGTGTGTGTGTGGTCTCACCATCTCCAGCTCAAGTCTTTGCAGTCAGCGTCAGCTCCGGCTCATTGGACAGTGTTTACCATTATGGATCTTTAAACCGGTTTTGCATTGCTGGTTTTCTGAATGTAAAAACAAACACAAAGAAGGAACTCTCAGACATCGTGACATGCACAGCTGAAAACATGTGGTGGCTAATTAAATGATTTGGTGATTAACATTTCCATGACTTACAGTCTTACAGATACTTATCAATCAATGAAAACATACTGTGACAATCACAGAGGAAACACTCGTCAAATATGGCAACCAAACCGCACAAAAGTAGAACAAAATAAGCAAAGACATTGAAACCTTATTTGTTCTCTCTTATTTTCTCTCTCACACACACGCTGCTATCCTTCCCCTCAGGGTGAGTTTCTTCGTGAAAATGGACCTGTAACAGTACAGGATGCATTTTTGAAATATGATAAGAGTCACACACAGTGTTATACTCAACATGCATACGTCAAATGTGACCTTTTTCATAATCAAATCAGAATTAAAGCTGTGGGAGTTTTTTTCAAATCTCTACAGATTTGGGTTTCTACTTATATTCAGGTCTCTGTCGTAACATTCTGCTTTCAATTAGGGATGAAAAGTCAAAAACAGCCAAGACCGAAATTCCCTGGCCTCCATATGTTTCGTAACTCTGGTCTAATGTGGTAAACCCACTGTCTTTCAGTTATTTATGAGTTATGATACATGCACATGTTTTTACTGATACTGGTGCCCTTCCTGAAAATGACCCATTTACGTTAGTTACTTTCATTGCCACGAGTCTCAAGTGATTCAACTGAAGGAGGAAATGATGCGTACCAAGCATATCCATGGTGAGATATCTCCAGACAAAACACACATTCACTTATGTGACTTTTGGGAACATTAAATAGACTTACATGACTTAAGGTGACCTAAAAATCTACTTTTTCCCAATTGGGGACATGGCTTTTGTCACACACACACACACACACACACACACACACACACTTTTTGATTCCACAGCTAATCCCTCAGCTATTAATGTTCAGTCAGTTCTTGAATGTCCATGAAAGTAGTGTATCACAGGTAGTTACAGGCAACATGAACGACAAAGAAAGTAACTGATGTAAATAGGTCATTTTCAGAAAGAACTCATAAATCACTGGGTAAAATGATGGTGGGTTTACATTAGTCTGTCTTGACCGGAATTACAAAAATTGAAGCCCGGGGCATTTCACTCTTGGCTGTTTTGGTCTGATTTTTTCATCTCTATCGCCATGATGAAGGCACACCATGTCAAAACTTGTGCGTGGTCAATGTATGACAAAGGTATTTTATAGTTTGCTCAGAGTGACTTGTTTTTTTCCTTATGCGGGATTTTTTTTCTCACCTGGTGCCAACAGGCCCAAATTAGCTGGAACAGAAAGTTATAGTGTCCTGGTTTTACCCATCAATCCACCAACCCATCCATCCCTCCATCCATATATCTGTCCATCATCCATCCATCCTTTCATATATCCGCCCTCATTTATTGTTCCATCCATCAGCCTATCTATTCATTCATCCATTCACCCATTTGTTGTTCCATCAATTCCATTTGCGTATCCATTTCGCCTGAACTGCATGTTTGGTCTCTATGAAACCTGAGTCACCACTCCCATCTACTCTTTAATTAGCAACATGTACATACAACCAAACGCCAGCAGCTTATATTGTAAATCGATGCTTTGCTGCCCTCATTGTAAACAGCGTATGTATCATCGTAAGAACTTGTGTACACTTACCAAGTGTTATGATCTTGGTGTCTCAGTTGGTATGTTCACAAACTAGTCTGCTGGTTTGGGGGAAGTATGCAAATATGTCTGCTCTGAGCGTCTATGTCTGCTGTTTATTTAAAGGTGCCAGCCTGGTTTGTTTTATCGACAGCGCAACTATAAACACCCCACGTGTCATCCACATCTTAAGGTGCCTTGTGGTAGTTCAAATAAAATAGTGCTTTGTTTATCAAGGGGGTGAGTGAGGGCTGGAGGTATGGAGTGAAACTGAAAAGATCAAAAACAAATAGCTGCATGTCTTTGTTTAACAATATCACAGTGGCCGACTACCCACTATCAGCTGTGCAACTGTGTATCAACACTTTCATTTACACAGTGTCAAACAAGGAGAAACTCGATCTCCATTGCTCCATCCAGAATTGAACATTGGCACTTCACTGTTATCATGTTCTGCCAATTACAGAAACGGCAACAGGAAGCAAGCAAGTGAGTGGAATTGCTGACAGTGAAAACTGAGCAGTGAAATGTGCAGCAGTTCATGGCTATTTACTTGGTGCCACATCTTGTTTTAGGTATCATGAAAAGAAACCATTAGGGAGAGCAGCAGTGGCTCCTCTGCACTTCATCATTATTACATTGTGTGTCTGCAGAAATCGTACAGTATGATGATATAATGGTACAGTATGTATGCTTTAGTTGTTGGGAGATACATGCTGGGAATCACACAGCAGCACATTAAATTACACATAATAAGAATGATAAAGGTGTGAAAAATATTAACAATAATTCTAAAGATGTAAGTTGTAACTGGTGAAACAGAGCTAACAACAGTGTGAGGGAAATCAGGCACAGTCTGCTCGTGCAAACGCAGTCCAGGGAAAAGGTCTAATCAAGAACATTAAGTGAAAACACCTGCGTGGGTGTGCCATGGCTGTGTATCATCCCCATCACTGCCTCCAGGTAGGGTTTATCACAATGAGCAAAATGTGATTCAAATATGGTCAACATCAAGACAAACCAAAGCAACTGTAGGCTCTAACTGTAGCATCTTTCCTGGGCCAATCAGATGAATTAAAACAAGCATTAGTAACATCTATAAGTGGTGTTTTAGACATCACATGTCACACATGGGTGGACAAATGAATGAGGTCACATTCCCTTGGGACTAAGATTTAATTTGGAAAATTACACAACAAAGAACTGGGCCTTCCCGCCTGTGCAGTGATGGAGAATAACAAAGTAAATTCGTTTACTTGAGTGAATGTCACTTTATACTTTTACTCTACTACATTATAAACATTTTATTCAAAAATGTCCTTCAAAACATACGATGATCTGTAAAATATGATGCATTATTATTGTTGAGATTTTCCAAACAAATAAAGTACTTCAAATTAGCTCTACAAATTACAACATTAAATGCTACTTAAAAGTTAAAGGGCTAGGAATTAAAATCCAATGCAATTTATATATGATAATATAACATTCTGAAAGGGGTCAATCTGCATAATGAGTACTTATGTACAATGTACATTTTGTTGATAATGGTAATGTATTTCTACTTAGGTCAAATTTTGAATGCAAGTTTTATTTTATATTGTTGTATTAGTCTTAATTTACTAAAGGATTTCAATAAATCTTTCCCAAATGCGTCCTTGGTGTTTTCTGACCAGCTTTTCTCTGGTTCCACTTTTGTCAGACACACTTTTGGTTGTTCAAATATTTGACAACATATTCAGTTGTATTCTTAACCCTGAGGGCTTAATCAAAATATGCCATCTCTTCCAGAGCACACACACTGTTGGAAGATTCACCTCTTTCTCCACTCATGGTTTCACCAAAGGCTGCCCAAGTGCAACAGAAAGTAAAGGTCCCAGAGGTAAAGAATAAACCAGCAGGGCAATTGAAGAAAAAACAAGCAGGGAAAACTTGCTTTCATGCAATCAAGGCTCAGTGCTTTAGGTCACCCTTTCTCAGTTGAGTTGTACCAAAGCCTGCATGAAATGTAAACTAGCCGAGATTAAGGCTATTCAAAACACCTTTTTAAAAACCAAGAAGAGACACTGCCAAACCAAATACTTACACAAAAGACTAATTGGATTACATTTTTTTCTGAGCTGACATGGGGAACAAGCCAACACTGACCAAACTCTCTGTGTTAGTACAGCTGAGGCCCCCGAAAATGAATCATTTCCATCTATTGATTGTGTTTTGTTATTTATTTAAGTCCATACTGCAATAAAAGGCCAGTGTAGTTGTTACGCAACATAAAAACGAGACTCCCCTCGTCCCAACTCCCAAGACCCACCAGGCCTAGTGACCCAAAACAAAAGTAAGGAGCATGCTGAGTTTGAGGCGACTTTGTATGCTGAAATCAGTGCATTACTGAAAGTCATCTCACACAAAAAGATCACAACCTAGTCGCTGTGTGCAAAGACATGCTGTAGAGAGACACCCCAACCCCTACCTGCTTATCAAGATGGCTAACTAACCTAACAAGTCTTCAGTGGCTTGCTGAGCTTGAGGCGACTTTAAATGCTGAAATCAGTGCATTACTGAAGACAAGAGATGTGGCCAACTGTAAAACAATGAAGCGTGCCCCCACTCAGGATTACCACCAAAAGTAAGAAAGGCAAAACAACAAAGTGGCAAGCTATTCAAACCGCCGGCTACCTAGTCAGAGTGCTCAAAACTCCACGCTACTGAAAAAGGTGCCCAAAAGCACAACTAAACAAGCTCTGTCTTTCTATCAAAAGAGATGACCACTACACTCACACAACGGCCACTAATACACATAATTTACACACAATTACCCAATCTCATGGACATTCATATGCTGGACAAGCCGCCATTTGTTATGCCTGGCCTAGGGGAAACCCTGGTCCAACATAAAAACAAGACTTATTTTCATCTTTCTCTCTCTCTTGTCTTTCTTAGCCAATCTGCTCCCTCACACATGCACAGGAGACTAACACATATCAATATATTCATAGTAAATTGTCCATATAACCTCAGGGCGTACCAATAGTTCAGTGAAAGTAAAATGTTGTGAGGTTTTGTGGGATATGCCAGTGGGCTATTAATGCAGCTATCTGCTTCTATTTCAGGACACAAACACATACAGTATCTTTAAACAAGGAAGAAAGGGGCAAATTACACCAATAATTAATGTGGAATAGAAACAAGTGAAGTTCTTCTACATTTGTATCTTCTACCTAGCTTTTCAATTTAAATGTCCCATTGAGTATCGTGTGTAAGCGTCTCTGTATAGGCTGTAGTGGGTGGGACTTTACATAGATTCGAAAAGAGGCTGGGAGTTGCAGAGAGCGAGTCTGAGGGAGAAAGTAAGCCGAGGAGGATCGGATCTCATGCAGTGTTTCTCTCAGTCCGTGGATTCACTGTGTACCTGCCGACTCGTTGCCGGCAGCGGCAGTTTTAAACTCCATGTCCGAATATTTTACAAAGCCGGGGTCTGAATCCGTGAAAAAAAAAAGAACAAACAGAGTAACGAGTTGGAAAGTCGCTCAAGCATTGCTGCTTTCCGGCAGAGCCAGTGAAAGGTGAGTGCACTCATATAATAATCATGATTATCAGGTACTAAAACTATGATGAGGGCATTGTTTCGCGTTGTTGTTCATTGTTGAGAGTTTCACAGTATTAGAACACAACTATTCAGCAGTAACGGAAAGGCATATATGCCAGCCAGGTGGAATGAGCGTTTGATGTTTCTGAGTTGTGGAAACGTTAAGCAATAAGCAGCGTTGTTCTTTGTTATTTGTTCCACAGAAAGATTTCAAAACTGTCTGCATGAAAGAGAGCAAGAAAGAAGGGAACGACTACAACTCATGTTTCAAGTCAGTGCAGCACTATGGGTTTCATCATACACCCCTGCCTTCTCTGTTGCCAAATGATGGTATCAAGAGGTCAGGATTTCACATTGTTGTCTGGGAATTCCTTATTAATTCCACACTGAGCGGGGATATTTCTTTTCAGTAAATGCAACATGAACAAAAGCATGCTTTCAAACGACTCATATCACAATGCCACCTGCAATGACACTCTCACCGTGAATGGGGATGGCAAGCCGGCAACAAGCATCATCATGTTTTTGGCCGGTGTGGGGGGAAACCTCCTGGCTCTGTTCATCCTCGGAGTGCACCAGAAGGAGCATCGCTCCAGGTCCTCTGTCTTCATCATCCTGGTGACCGGTCTGGCCCTCACTGACCTGCTGGGAACCTGTCTCCTCAGCCCTCCTGTGTTCATCTGCTACGCCCGCAACGTGTCCCTGATAAGTCTGGGCGGTGAAGGCCTGTGCAACCTCTTTGGCTTTGCCATGAGTTTCTTCGGCCTGGCGCCCACGCTCATCTTGTGCGCCATGGCCGTGGAGCGCTGCCTGGCCATCAGCCACCCTTACTTTTACTCTGTACACATCCGGCGCAGCTTTGCCAAAATAACTCTTTTCTTAATTTACCTCTTTTCTTTGGTCTTCTGCCTCTTGCCGTTAAGCGGCTACGGCAAATTCAGACAGTACTGCCCTGGGACGTGGTGCTTCATCGACATGGATGCGACAGGGGATGACAAGGCCAACTTGGTGCTTGCCTTCTCTCTGTCCTACTCCTCCCTCATGGCACTGCTGATCTTGGCAGTGTTTGTGTGCAACGGTTCAGTGATCGTCAGCCTGTGCCAGATGCACCGGAGCCAGATGATGCGGCGCGGCTCTGTCGGCTCGACGGGGAGAAGGAGGAGGCTGAGCCTGGCCTGGTTCGGACAGGGGGAAGAGGAGATGGATCACCTGGTTCTGCTGGCGCTCATCACTGTCATCTTTGTGGTCTGCTCCTTGCCGCTCACTGTGAGTTCACATTTGACCTTCCCTCAGTGTGTGTGTGTGTGTGTGTGTGTGTGTTTGTGTGTTTAAATGTTCCACTCCGTGTGACTTTTATAACACATTTCGTGGTCCGTCCTCGGCATTTTTTTCTTCAGATTTTACCCAGGAATCATGACATCGGCATCTTACAATGTGTCACATTTTATATGGAAAAAGGAGGAAAGAGCTCACACCCTGATGTGTCATTAATTCAGTTGTTGTAACATAAACTGACCGTACTCAGCAAAAGAAGTTAAAGAAAGTTCATACTGAAAGGGGAACTGAAAAAGGGATTATTTTAAAAGTAGTCTTAGTTATTGTTATCATTAACATGGTTCTGTGATGTCTGTCTGCACACTGACAATGGATTTGAAAGTAGTTTCTAGCATTGAGCAGGTTCATTTTAGCATTAAAGAGTTATGGGTCTGCACTAATAAAATTAATTCCTTCCCCTCATTCTGTAATCATTATGTACATAGAAAGTTCAGCTGGCATGGCAACTGTTGATGTCTTTGTTGCTGTGGTATGTGTTTGTGTGCTGTTTGGAGTCTCACTAACGGTTGTGCTTTGTGGCTCCAATAAAAGGTGTGTCTGAAAGTGCAGTCCTCACCACACAAGGCATGCTGTCACTGCATGTGTGTGTGTGTTTATGTCATGCATTTGTCTACTTTGCTCCACATCTGTCCCCGTTTGAAAAGAGTGTGCCAAACCTGACAACCCTGGAGGACTGGTCCTGCCCTTCCTTTCCCAGAAGGCAAAGCTCCTCTGGCAGGAGTCCCAAGGTTTACCAGCCTCCCTGCCGTGCCCCTAAACATTAGCCAGAGGTCCTGAGGAAAGTCAAGTTTGGGCAATAAAAACCAGCTGAAGGATGTGAGTTATATTATAGGCATCCATGCTTTCATATATTTGTGTTAGCCTGTTTAACATGATGATCAAGTTGTTTATAGGAATCAGTAAAAAGTGTTCTCGCTCTTCACCAACTAGTCATTGTCTGCACCTGGGCGGTTTGTGGTGACACTTGGCCAGAAGGTTTGACTAACCTAAGGTGCATGCACTGGTATTTGCCCAGAGTTGTGGCTTAGAGGGCCCCTGGGGAAAAACAGTGATGACGATGTACACTTGTCATCACTTTGTGAGTAAGATGTCAGGAAACTGCAAACCCCAACTTCATGACCTGCAAGAAACTTTCAGTTTCAAAATAAAATTAGAACATTTGCCATTTTGGAACTTCTACTTTACTCTTATAAAATACATTGTTGTTCTCTAAATTGATTTTGATTACTTTACAACCCTAATTTTAGATTTACTTATTAATATTCATAATTGAACAAGCCTGATGAGTAGTATATCATTCTGAATAATTCAAGACCCTGTTATTAAGTAATTCATGATTCATGCAGCATCTCAGTAGGCGTGTGTTTATGTTTATTTATGCTTGGTTGCTCATGTGCATGCACATCCTTGTGCTTGGCAATGAAAGAGCTGAAACAGCAGTGCTGAAGTGTGCAAGTGCTTCTCACCACTTTCCGGACACATGTGGCTCATGATTAACAGTAAGTTTGCCCAAAGCACAACTGATGTTGGTGAGAAAGTCTGATTCTGTTCATTGCAATCACAATATTTTAAAGCACTTAAGTTGACACTTCTCTTAGTACTGACACAGTTCAGATTTTTGCAAGTTCGCTGCTTCGCATACACAAGAATACAAGTAGCATTCAGTCATTATTCATACATGTACATAGCGATGTGACAACACAAACCCTACAGCGTGTGTTTCTGGTTAGTCTTAATTTACTCAAAGTACTTTCATGTAACTGGATATACCTTGGAGAATGAGGCTTACAAGCTCTGGAGAATTGGTTCTGTCTGTAGTTTGCCCTCATCATCAGCAGGGACTGATGGTAGAAAATGGAACTGGAAAATGAAAATGAATGCTTATTTTTTTTTAATGTAAGTTTGGCAGAGGAGATGACAATTTGTAGAATCAGAAAACATGTTTTATTTTCAGAGTCCTATTTCTGCATAATGTATTTATTTAATTTTACTTTGTATTTGCAGATCAAGTTACGAGATCTTGAATTTGCTAAGTGGCTTTTGGACAAAATCAGATGCGGCAGCATTTGCTCTGTACATTTCTGAGGTGTTACTCTTTTTCAGTTCAGCAAGATTATATATTTTCCAGGAGTCTAAAGTTCACATGTGGTGATGCGATCAGGGAAGTGGTAAAAGATGATCGAATGTGTGGGAATTTCTCAGAAAAGCAGATTCTATTTTTGTAGGTGACGGGGGTTTGTGGTCGGCTGACGTTCAAAGAGTAATTGAATGGCAGTGTTTGTCCTGTTCACTGTTACCTGAATCACACCAGTTTCCCAGGCTTGTCACTCTACAGCCCTGGCCTTGGATGTTATATATCACCTCTCCCTGATTTAAACCATTACATACTGTGCAATTACAGTAGACAGCTGAAAGATAAGGTGTCATTATCTAATTGAACTTGATGCGATGAATGCCATCACTGCAGCTGTTCTGTATATGAATGTTTGATTTGTTTGATGTAACGTGAAACATGAGGTCCTTCTTGGTTTGTTCGAGGAACGACTATCGACACATTGTTAGAAAGTTAGTGCCGATATATGGTTACTGCTTGCTGAACATTTTAATGTACAGCTACAAAAATCCATCTCCAGCAGGATGAGATTCAAAGTGTCCTCTTCTTTAATCAAACACAGTTAGACCTACATTATGTAAGGTTACACCACAAAGTTTCCAATAAAATTAATAAACATTAAATAAAGAATGTAACATAGTTACATAGGGTTGATAGGAATTGGTGCTAAAACAGTAAGTGGATCAAAAGAAAGTTAATTGACAACAATTTTGCTAATCATTTAAATCACAAGCACAAATGCCAAACATTTGCTGCTTTCAGCTTCTCAAATGTGCTTTTTTCTTATTGTAAATTAAATATGTTCAGGTTTTGGACTGTTGGTTGGCCAAAACAAGCAATTTGAAGATGTCGCTTCTGGATCTGAGAGGTTGTGACCTTTTAAGACATGTTATAGTCTAAAGCAATCTACAATTAATAAAAAAAAATCTAAAGATTAATAGATGGGTTAGCCTTAAAGCTGATCAGCTGAAATCAACATTACTCTATTAGGCTGTTCTTTGCTCATCTTTGTCCTGCCATCTTTGGTTTATAAATGATCAAAGCTGTCTCCTGCGGGGGACAGTTACAGACTGTTTGTTAAGATCACCACTAACCCCCTGCCCTGCTGTTCCCATGGGAAACACAGAAGCTGCCTGGGGCCCATATGTTGTTTGTCAATACCTAGATCAATAAAGTGCTGCGCTCATATTACAAGCTATTCAGAAGATTGTGAGTGGTTTTAGCTCTAAATTGCATCCATTATCGTATTAATCAATAGTTTTTAAAAAAGTGTTATGGGAAGCCCTCAAAAAAACCAAGGGTTTGTTTTTAGGTGACTGTAGCAACTTTAAGCAGCACTGTGGGACAGGTTTGAATCACTGATGCTTCTGAACTTGTAATTAAGTAAGTAAGTACACTATATTTGAATAGCCCCTTTTTTTACTGACATGTTACAAAGTGCTTTACAAAACATTAGCATAGAAGAAAGAAACAGATGAAAATGATCACCTGAGCCATATTAAGAAAAGTGCAAATAAAAACATGGTACATAATTATAATAATACACAAGACATACACAGTACGTAATAAAATGCACAATAGTATATAGTAAAAATTCACAATAGTTTAAATACATAGTACGTAATAAAAACACACAATAATTACATAAGATGCATACAGGCGACCCAAGCGCCTGTCTAAAAACGTCTTTAGCTGCCTTTTAAAAGAATCAGCATGCCATAAGGGCAGAGCATCCCATAGTTTAGGTGCAACAGACTCAAAAGCTCAATCACCACGGGTATTAAGGGGATTGCGTGGGCAAATTTAGCTTATTAGACCTAAGAGAGCGAGCTGATGAGTAAGAGCATAGTAGTTCAGCCACATATGCAGGAGCCCGATCTTGCTCTGTAGTGAGAATTATAAACTGCATCCTATACATGCAGCGGGGAGCCAGTTAAGATATATTAGTATAGGGGTAATGAGATGTCTATTTGACCCAGTGAGTAATCTTGTGGCAGCATTGTGGATTGCCTGTAGGCGATCAAGGGCAGACATGCTAAGTGAGGAAAAAGTGTGAGATGAGATAAGTGTCGAATGATTAGGACTGATCGAATATTACCCCAAAATTACGCAGGTTGTAGTGGGCAACAGAGGAAAGGGCCCCAATACTCTGCAAAATCATGGGGGGCAACTTTCTGGAGCAACAACGTGTCTTATCAGCATTTAGCTGTAAACAAATAAGTCTGCTGTCCAGTCCCTAATAACATTAATTCAGTCTAGAAGCCTAGAAAAGCATCACTAGGTTTGAGTGGAGTTGGATATCATCCGCAAATAAATGATGAGCAATTTAAAATCTGTTAATGGTCTGTCCCAAGGCCAGCAAATGTAGAGAGAACAACAGGGGCCCCGAGGGACACCACAAGAGTGGAGAGGAATCAGTCTCCAATAGAGACGGTGATACTTCTGTCAGTGAGATAAGAAAAACAACAGTCTAACGCAGAGCTGAGGTCGACGCACTAACACAGAAAACTCAACCGCATCAGAGGACATTAGAATGCCATTAGAGAACCTCAGAAGAGCAGTTTCAGTAGAGTGCTGTTTCCAAAACCCTGACTCACATTTATCATTAAAGTTGTGCCTCTCCAATGTAGCAGAGAGTTGAGTGGCCACAACCTTCTCTAAATTTCTGAAAGAAGTGGAAGTTTTGATATAGGACTATCATTCATGGGCAAAGTGGGATCTAGGTTGGTTTTCTTTAATATGGGCCAGATAGTATCATACTTAAAATAGGAAAGGACACAATCTGTAGACAAGGAACAGTTAACAATAGCTAAAACAGCAGGGCCACTAACTGGCAAAACTTTTGAAAATAGAGAAGATGGTATTACATCCAGAGGGCTAGAGGATAGCTTCATTTTCGTAATCACATCCATCAAATCTTGTAAGCTAGGTTGGAAAGAGTCCAGAACAGTAGGAGATAGAGAGGGACTAGAGTTGGGCAGGCAAGTCCCAGGATGAATACTGGACCTAATAGCCATAACCTTATCAACTCAAGAAGGTAAGGAACATGTTACAATCATTGGTAGAAAAACATGGTAACGTAGAGAGTGGCGGTGAAACAATGTTATTAATGGTGTCGGATAAAATCCTAGGATTTTGTTTTGAAGAAGAAATTAAACTAGCAAAGTAAGCAGTCCAGGCTTCTTTTACTAATGAATCAAAAGAATATCAGAGATCTTTGAGATATAGGCGTTGCACTTCTAGCCCAGTGGCTTTCCATAGCCGTCCAGTCCACACACTTCCGTCTCAGGCAGTGGACAGCATCTGTCATCCGTGGAGAAGTGTTGCCGATAGCCCTAGCCCTTAAAAACCTTAAAAGGGGCCACTTTGTTCAGCGACATGGAGCAATGCTCATTAAAAGACTGTGTTAATGACTCTACATTGTTAATACTTGTATAAATATCACAGTTAAAATGTGATGAGAACTGATCAGCTGTACTCTCAGTAATGATACGGGAATGCAATTTTTTTTTAAGACACAAAGGGTCAGCATTTACAGGGAGATCCTAGACAATACATTTATGATCACTGATCAGTCCTCACAAGGGATATGATCATTATCTTGTAACAGAGAGAAAACGAAGTCCAAGGTGTGACCATCCATGTGAGTGGCAGTTGGGACATGTTGCTTGAAATTAAAAGACGCCGTAATATTATGAAATTCAGTGGTCTCACAATATGTGGTGTCAGTGATGTGCAGATTAAAATCACAGACTAATAACACTCTGTCCATTACAATAATATAAGTCATAAAAACAGCTGGACCCAGTGGTCAACAAATTAAAACACAATAAAATGGCTTTAGCCCACCAACTTTAGTTAGTTGAAGTTCAAAAGGGGTAAAAGGTTCAGTGCTCACCAGTTGGCAAGAAAATCGATTTTTCCAGACCAGAACGGCCCCTGCGGCCTGAGAGATGCAGAGTCCTAATAAATGAACAATCCACAAGGCAGGTGAAGACGAAAATATTGTCAGCCAGGATGCATGTACCTAGACCATTTGGATGGATACCATTAGGGAGGAAAAAGGCTGGGTGTTTCCAGAAGAGTTTAAATTTGTCCACAGAAACTTGTGACTGACTTGTAGGGTCGGGCAAGGTTGTTTTTGAAAATATTGAGGGGTAGGGTTTGTAATTTTTTGTTTGCATTCGGGTTTTCTACCCAAAACACGTTGCGTGTATCCTTGAAGTCTAACAAACATGTTAAATGCATTTCCTTCCTCATAAAACGTTGAAGGAGCTGATTTTTGGGTTAATTTAAAACGTACATTGTTTACATCAACGTTTGCTTGCCAGAAGTTTTCTTCTCCCTTGCCTTTGTTGGCACTCCCACCTGTAGATCAGCCGAATAGCCAGAAACTTGCATTCAGCATGTGCATTCATGTGTGTGCACAGTCTCTCAAAAATGCTGCTCCATAGCGCTACTAATGGTCAAAACAAAGGCTACCTTTAAAGAATGAGGGCATATTGCACTCAAAAAGCATCTATACAACTTGATTTTACAGTTTTTTATGTTCAGATTTTACATTTCAATTCAGAATAAAATGCACTGTTTTCGATTTAATAAGTAGCAGACTCCAGGTGACTTTGAATGACTTTGACTGATAACGTTATTGCATGTTGTCCCTCTTGTTCCGAGTCCCTCTGTCTCTCCACTGTGCAAAAAAAAACCCCCGTCTCGTTTCACAGTATGTTCTGTGATTTGCAAAAAGAAAAACGGAAACACCAAACCAAACCCCAATAGCTCTCAGCAAAGCAAGCAGCTCTGACACATTTGCAGTCACAGGGCATAGTGCCTCCAGGTGTCAATGCAGCACCTCATAAATCTGGCCTGTCTGACAGACTGGGCAGAAGGAAACCACTCTGAAACAAAACCACATGGAATGAAGTTTAAAAAAAAAAAGGTGAAACAGTATGAAGCAAAGGATTCAGTTCTTCCAAACTCTTAATTCTTCACCTTCACCTTCAGGAACTGTTAGACTTTAAGGAACCAGTTAAATGAGCCATATGAAGACAAAATCTAGATAGTATCCTGCTTTAAAACAACAAAACATTAGGAAAATGTGACAGTTTATTTCCCCGCAGGACCTTAACCTTAAGCATACAACTATAACAACTTTAGAATAGTTCCAAAACAGCCAGGAGCTCTTAAATCCATCGACAGGCCCAGTCAAAGCCCAGACTAGAATGCCATTGAAAGTATGAAGTATGACAGGATGATAGCTACAGATAGACACTCCACATATCCAACTGGACCCAGATTCAGTAAATCATTGTGGAGTAAGTCCCAAAATCTAGACATATCCAAGATGAGTCAAAGCTGAAATCCCTGTAAAGCATTCCAGATGTGGTTTTAGATGAGTCTACTTTTTCAACCACACAAAATGTGGAAATAACAGCTGAGCTCTTTGTGACGTCACAGCAGCGTCGTCGTAAACCTTCACCGTGGCATGAGTTTGAGGTGTAAGATGAATCATGGGAGTGGTACAGTTAGACATGTAAAGACACACATGCTATGACATAATCAAGATAAGAGCAAGCTTAGTTTCCCAAACTGTTACTGTGCTTGAGGTGCTCCAGGTGCTGCTGGGAGATAAATGTCATTGTGAGCTTCATCCAGGTTTCTATAACGAAAGATGATGCTCTGCAATCATCAGCTAGCTTTGTGGACTGAACAATGAGGATTCCCTTTCTTAGTGGATGGACGCTTAATCCTTCATTCAGCGTATACACACCACACGTTCATGTACCTGCACACAGGCAGGCTTGCTAATCCTGCCCTTCATTATCCTGATTTGTTGTACGTCATCACGTTTTACTTGGTTTGAGCCACACAGGAGAAAGTGGACAACCGATGATAGCAATGAAGATCCTCAATGTCTATGACGTGTATATATTGAACCCCTTTAAAGTGTTATTGAAGTGTTTTGGTGCTGAGGAACATGGCCTTAGGCTTCAGTCAGAGGACAATAAGAGGTGAGAAGAGGTGTTGAAGAGAGTTTTAATGGCTGAGACAGAGCTTGACAAAAGAGGCTAAAGACAGATGTAGAGAGAAAATTGGAGATTTACAACAGAACAGCAGAGGTTATTTTTCCATCATGTGTTTTTAGTTATCCGAAGGAAAAAATATTCGTAAGTTAATGGCCCAGTTATGTGTTTAAATTAACCGAGCAACATACATTTTGTAGCGTCAATAGATCAGATCCTCAAATAGATCCTCTGCTGTCTCATGTCAAATTAACTTTAATGCCTTTAGTGGAGATTTCAACTAATTTATTTGTTAGCTGTAAATACTGACATATACCTTTTAAATGAACACAGCAACCTTGTTAGCAAACAGTTACTTATTTACACATCCAGAATAAGGAGCAACATTAGCATTCATTTGAAGTTGCGTTTCTTGCCACCTGATGAGTGTGAGTACATTATTCACTCTCTTTAATCCTCTGTGGTTTCATCACTACTAGTGACCCCTGTCACATACAAATAGCCATGTGAATAATGGTTGATAAAAAGATATTGATTGTGCATACTTTAAACTGTAATCTCTCACATCTTTAAAACTCTCCTCCTTGTCCCCCACCAATGTCATAACATCTTACATTTTGTTAATGCTTGAGTTGCTTGAGTGTCAATGTATCCCTTTTTTTGATTAGTCATAATGCGTCACAGCTTTATTGTTAACCCTGTGGCAAAGGATTTGAAATCAATACAATGTTAAATTTAACACTGACACTGCAATAATGAACAATATCCTGTTTGGGTGTATATGTATTATGCATTCTTATTCTGTGTCCCTTGAAGGATCTCTGTCTACTTCCAGTCAGACTCATTTTTACATATTTTCTCTGCAGCCACATATTGAAAACATTACTTTAGTGGTAGAACTGGGGGACGTAGACAGAGAAAATACTATCAAATGCAATTGTTCCTCTGTACTACTGAACTCACAATAACCTTTAAATTACAGGCCCTTTATTGCTGAAAATAAAAGATGCCATTATTTACGATGGTTGGGTTTTTATGAATAATGTACATTGTCAGTATTGGAAGTATAGTATAGTTCGATTCATTGACAAATATATTTTAAATAATTGAAAACCTAATATAACTGGCCCAAATTCTTAATGGATTTGTGAATATCCAATGAAACTGAATGTAAAACTTGATCCCACGTGTCTACAACAACATTTTGTTATTTTTTGGTCTTTTAGTCTTCATTATCATCTTGTATGTTACTTTATATGTATATTTATGTATATACCATGAAAACCAGCTAGAGCTAGAAATGTGTTTTCGTGCTAATCTTCACTTTTATTGATTTGTGTGCAACAGAAGCTTCAATTAATATTTAACTCTGTGCAAGCAAGGCCCTTCTAAGCATTTTTTCCCAGTGTTGGTTGTTGGTTGTCTTTGAGAAAGACGGCAAGAGAAGGAAGATTTCCCTTTGATGCATTGGTGTGCAAAATCATTAGCAGGTTGTGTGCATGTGTCTAACTAATAGGATTTATCAGAGAGGTTGGATGAAAGTATTCACAATTGCTGCCAATGCCAAGACAGAAAATGTCAGCAAATCTTTCTCATGCAGCCGTTTACCATATGCACAAACATATTTGGTCCATGTTTGTTCTTTTGCTTTCTTGCCATGTGTGTCCACAGTTATTTGTCCATCTATCAGCACCTTCATTGTTCACACAGCATTCCGTGAAATGTGCGCCGCACCCAAGTGTAGAGTTTCTCAACCTCGTGGGGTCACTCGATATGCAGAGACTGATCTATTGACATTTGGTATCAGTATTTATTTTAACATTTTTACGACAAAAAACTGTTTCAATATGTTCTATAACAGGTATAAGCCTCGTATCATATTATGAACACCACTCATACTTTTGAAAACATAATATAAAAGTATACCAAACCAAAATGTAACATGACAACTTCAGAGATATATTTCAGGATGAACAGACATACTTTGACAAAGGACTTTTGCTTAAACAGATATATGGCTTGATAACTTTTATTTTGGAGAATTATCTGTGATTTATAAATTGGTGTTAACTAGGGAAGGAGTTTGAAAGCATTTTCTAGCATTCAAATTCAAATTCAGTAGCAAATACACTTAGCGAATCCAAATCATTATGTTTACCTTTCAACATTTGCAAGTCATTAAAAGCCAAAATAACTACAACTCCAAGATGTCTAATCACCTTTTGTTGGCTGAGAAGGCAGAAACACAGTTTTTATTGGAAACATTATGAATGATCATAATAGGTAGCTAATATATGAAATGTTAATTAAATGTATTTGACAGATTAAATTAACAGCTGTAGCCTAGACTGTATTTCACAAGCTACTTGCTCCCAATAGTGAAGGTGCTGATTCAAAACTATACCAGATGATCAGATTACAATCTTGATATGATATTGATCAGTTTAACTGGGAGTTTCTTGAACCAGTAATAATTGATTTTTTGGCCAGTTCAGGTCAGCTGAAATAAGTTGTGAACACATCATTGACCATAACCTTTTAATCTGATATGTCGAACTTGTTAGCAAACAGCCGCTTATTTACACATCCAGCAGTTCTCAACATTATCATTCATTTGGAATTGTCTATCTGGCAATCTGACGGATGTAAGTCCAATATTCACTCACTCACACTCTGTGTTTGGTCTCTACCAACTCCTGAGGAAAATATCTGGCTCTTTAGCTGCTAGATGTTCCACTATGTTCACCAGCTAGTGGCTAACTGTGTCTGTCTGCTGTTTGGTGCTGAACAGTTTTTGAGCTTTTTTGCTGAAAACAGCAGCAAGCTGCAGCCAAAAACAACTCATATGAGAGCAGTGAAAGTGAACCTTAACACTGTAAAGTGCTGGGCAGCTAAACAATGAGCTGAAAGTCACTATAAAGCTCTATAAAGCCGAGGGGATAATGCTCTGTAGGTTCATATGAGTGAACACTTTCACATCGTCAAATTGTATTCACGTTGTCATTTGATGCATTGTTATTATTAAAATATTGATTATAGACACTTTAAATTAACGTTTCCCTAGAGAAGATTTACCACTCTGTCGGTTCCTGTTGAACTACAAAAACACACAGTCCACACTCGTACAGGGGTGTTGTAAATGGGTCTTTTCACTCACAAACAATCTTTGGCTGAATACAGACACCAGCTGGAGAGAGCACACCAACCAGAGAGCAGCCAAACCTTTAGTATTTTAGTCCTTTCAGCTATTTCAGAATTAACGTCAATTAGGTACAACTGATCTAATCTATCCAGTAAGAGAGATAAAGGGTTTGATAAGAATCAGTTTATGTCGGAGATTAACAAATCTGGGTATTTTGCCAACAGGGAACAAGATTAAACCAGCTATCCGAACTCATCCCTGGTGTTAACTTAATTATTTAATCTTCTGGGAAATGTAGGTACAGGAGGAACAATAGGATTCTTTTTTCATACTCCACCTTGCCAACAGTCTCAGGAGATATATGACCTAATAAAACTTGGCTGTGACACCCTCACATCAAACACACCATAAGTGAAACACAATCGGGTGATCATCTGTTGTTGTGCTGAGGGAAAAAAGGGAAACATATAGTGACAAATAGTTCAATAAAAGCCTGATATTACAGAATCAGCTTGAATAAGATGTTGTAAAAGATGTTGTAAAAGTTGTAAATAATAAGAATCCACCCAACGGAATTGAGTAAAGGAAGTATGGATGTCATCAGGGTTGTCCAGTCACAAATATACCCTTTGCTGTTCCATTAACTTGACTTCAGCTGGCATCAGATGTGTTATGATTCATGGCGTTCGCCTTGAAAACATATTGACCAGTCATGCAGTGCTGTGGTCTGGCTGGGCGTTCTCTTTTCTATCACAACCAGTCAATCATCAAACACTGATTCTACTGATGTGTGTGACAACACAGCATAAATGACTCATTGTATGTCAAAACAGTAGAAAATACTCAGTTTTCCAGTTTAATTTAACATGTATTTATTGTTTTTAATTTTGGGAACAGGCGCCATTAAATCTTCTTTGTGATCTTTCCAAAATGTTTTCTGCTGTGCATGAAACAAGTTCTGCCATCAAAGAACGTCTAAGCCAGAGTATGCGGACAACAGGGACTAAACAAATTCAACAAGATAATTGCAACCAGGCAGCCGGTGCAGATTGTGTGGTTTGGGATTTTAGGGCCCAGTGAACCCTAGCTGATGTTTACAAGTGCACAGAGCCTGAAAATATGCAATGGGAATAAGTTTCCTCCACTGTCCTCTGCTCCCAGATACTCTGGGACTCCCTCACTGTCCTAAAAATACCGTCTATGCTAAAGAACCGTAGCTTCATGAATAGCTTGTATAATGATACTGGCAAATGGTTAATCCCCAGATCAGTTATTTGAATCAATTTTGAAATGTTTGATATGTGCAGCTCAGTTACCTATGGAATTGGCTTCTTAGAGCCTGAGAAAAACATTTTTTATTTGCGATGAAAAGACAAATTGATCTTGATGAAAAGAAGTGGGTTTTAACAATGAAAAGAACAATATTCATAAAGACAAACGTAAATGTAAAAAACACTGAATATCATTTGTAGCACTCAATGTTGAAACTGTGTCTGTGGATGAAGAAAAGCCGATTTGTTTGCTATTGTCCTTTTCGCCCTGGGAACTAGTCTTTGTTTAGTAAGATACAAGCTGAAATTAACTGAAACTGAGTTGGCTACATACACATACAAACCATTTAAAGAAATAGTTCAACATTTTGCTTACTTGTTTTCTTGCAGAGAGTTGGATGAGATGATCGATACCACTTTCATGTCTGTTAGCAAAATATGACGCTATGGCCAGCAGACGTGGCTAGCCCGGGTCTGTCCAAAGGGGACAAAATCCACCACTAATGAACAGTTACATCTAATTTGTTAAATTTGTACAACAACCTAAGTGTAAAAGTGACATTTTGCCATTTGAGATTAGGGGCGCAGACTTTTTCTTGGCTGGGAAACAGTAACTTCCTGGAGTCTCCACTGGTTGCCTAGCAACTGGACAGGGCAAGAAATAGTCCATTGGACAGAGCTAGGCTTGTTTCCTGTTGTTTTCGGTGTTACCAGTGCTAAGCTAAGCTAACCAGCTACCTTGTAGACATTATAGTGGTGAAAATGTCAAACTGTTCCTTTAAGTCAACCAGTTGCTTGAAGAGAGGAAGTTGAGTAAAAATATTTTAGGTGTCAGCCGTTCTGAGCAGTAAGCCTCTGTGCACTGATGAATCACAACACAATCCTTGTTTTTATCTGCTGTTTGAGAATTTGCCTTAAGATGTCTCTTTAATGCTGATCTTCAGCTGACACCCACCCAGCAGGCAGCCCGCCAGACAGATTTATGGTCCCAGCAGCCCAGTAGGTAAAACTCACAGGTGGTTGTTGACAGTGAGGAATGCTGGATACCAACTGACCTGACACAGAGATCATTTAAAAAAAACAAGCTAGCCAACTTTTCTAGGACAATTGAACATCAAAATAAATATGGAAACACACTACATGTGTGCTAAAAAGGTGTTACGAAAAAGCTGGCAATACTGCAGCACACACCGAAGTCAGCCAGTATGGTTTATCTTCCTGTGTTTAACCAAAAAACATGAAGTGTATCGTGTCATGTTTGTTTTTTCAGTCTCAAAAGAAAAGCGTGTTGAAATGATTGATTTAGCTCTGGTTTGTTATCGTAGTCACTCTGGGCGAGTCATAAAACTGCAGGCCGGCAGTGCGTGTCAAGACTCGTAATTATTTTTTGTGTCGAATGCACCGCTGATTGTTATGTTTTGTTACAGTATGTGTTCAGTTACTTTGGCTTAAATGCCAAAGAAAATGATCTGGATTATCTGGCCTAAGTATGAATTTCACTCATAATTTGAAAGGCACAACTGTGAGATGTACCAGGACACTGAATGAAGTTACTGTCAGATAAAAACTGAAATCTATAACTTTCTGTATGATGACACCATGTATGGCGTTGAGAAGTAATTGAAATTATCATTTTACTACAAAAAAACCATCATGTCACCTCTGATCATCCTCTCACATCACTGTTGTATACAAACCGATATTATAACCAACTGCATAATGCCTTTAAATAATGTCTAATTTATCATTTGCTAAAGTAGCTCGAGGTGACGTACATCTTGCAATTTAAAAGCGACAGGTGTAATTTGAACAGACCTTATTTGGCATTGTTGTAAAGCAAATAGGGCCACGGTGAGAGTGTCAGTATTAACTTCTAACAATACTCCACCATTGAGATGACATGAAATTACCATATTTTAACCCAAAAAGCTACATATTTTAGCTTTAAGTACCCAAAACACACATCCAAGCTCCAGGAATTTTATATTCTGAATAGTGACAGGAAGGCAAATTGCAGACAAAAAAACAACTTGCCTATATTTGAAACAGAGCTACTATACTTACACACAGTTTTTCTATGCAGTGGACAACTTTAATGGACATTTAAGGTATTCTGGTCATCTGACTCCTTGTATTGCTTTTCCTACTAATAATGTTATCACAGATGTTATCACATCCCTTGAACTCAGTAATGAAGTTGTTGCCCGATAGAAATGATGGATAAACATACAAAAATAGGACCTAGGTTTTAAAACAACAACAATTATTTCAAGTAGATGTTTTTCATTGCCAAAGAAAATAAAAGACACAATTTACAATGCTCATTTGTGCTCAACTGTTGGCGAATGAGATGATGAAGTGTGCACATGGACTGAATTAGAAAAATGTGGGACGTGACTGTGGTCCAGATGGCTGTCTGTGACAGGATGTGTGTCGCAACCAACTTAAAATTAAGAAAAGTGATCTGATCTGGCACCAACAGTGAAACTAAACACAAGTCAACAATAATCACACAAATCCAAGCTATTGCATTCAATATGAAATCGTTACTTACTTTTTTTGTTTTTTTCAGAACATGACAAAGAACATGACAGTCTTCCCTTGGCACTAACATCTTTCAAAAGATAACATGCCCCTGATCTCAAAGTGCGTACATGGCATCATCACCAGTTCAACCCCAGACATCAGCAACATCAAATAGGTACAGTAAAGGCATAGGGCTTCTGCCGCTTTATCTCTGTTGAAGAGGAACTGCAGTGAAATGATGTTTAGTCTCTGTCTGTTGCAACAAGGATTTGCAACATGGCCATTGTCAACCTATTCGTATCATATATTGACACATATGAGCCCACTTCATGTTTCACTTTGCCCCAATTTTAAGTTGTTGTTTTTTTTTGCCATTTGATAGATACTTCCACTACCTCTTTGGTGTTGCGTGTGTGTATGTTTTTTTGTTAGCAAACAGCAACTCCTGGAGCTTCTCATCCCACATATGTCATATGACAGTTTACTCATCAGAGAGCTCACAGTGACAATTGTCATTTGCCATAAATCTTTCAACTTACTACAGTGAAAAAACACGGTGATAATTATAGATTCTATGGACATAAAGGCTGTATGTTATTTTTATTATATTTTCACAAACTGCGGGAAGAGAATGATGCATGAAACAAGATGCATGATTTATAGCAGAAGGCAGTTGTGTGTGTGCATGTAAAATATTTTGTTATCTTGCGCTTGTCCATTTTGCACAATGCTATCAAAATATCTAATAGCTTCAGGTAACCTATTGCAGCCATGGGCACTTCTTAAAGAGGAAACTCGCTAATGGACGTTCAGACAGTGTAATTACCCTGATGAAACTTTTATGAAGACAAACACAGACTGAGTTTACTGCCTCATGTTGCTGCCGCTTCCTAACATTGGCTGCTTTCTTGATCCTGAAACTGAACACATTTACATTTATATGAATGTACAGCTTAATACTGATAAACCTACACTTGTTTAGGAAGCTACAGATGTGTTTTCTAGAGATGTGTTTAAAAAGTCAACAAACAAAGCCTGAGGAGAGGAAATGCATGAGAACGCTCTCGCCAGGGCACTCCCACTCATATTCTTCCTCTATCTTTTTCTGCTTCTCAGGAAGTTAGTGAGGAGGTGGTTTATGTCGCCTAAGTGCAGATGGTGGAGAAGGGGAAATTCCCCCTGACCGTGGTAACACTCTGCTAACCTTTACATTAACGTATGCACTGTATGACTCATCACCAGCGAATCATCAGGTCCTCCAGGAACTACATTATTGACTCTGACTTGGAGTCTCATCCCACTGCTCTGGTTGAAGGAGCTCAGGGGAGAAAAGATGTAAAAAAACAACAAAAAACCCCCCCACCTAATATTGATTGCTGTAAATGAAGGCAGTGTGTGTGAATCCTGGACCAATGCACCTTAATTTGACAGCTCCTTCTCATACCATCAAGCAGGAACAAAATGCTAGAAGTGTGTGTAAAGATTTTTGAATTTGTGTTGAACTGAGTTGTACATTCAGGCTGAGTTACAAGAAATTAAGGATGGAAAGTGACTTAGTGTTTCCATTGTTCCTCTGCCCTAAAATCTGAGTATGCTTTGCTGAGGTGTGAAGTTAAGATAGAACTCAGAGTAAATGAGGGAAACACTATCAGTAAACATGTTTTATCAGTATATCACCTCAGCGATGTAAGTCGTCCGACTCTGAAACACTAGTTAGTTCCACACACCTTTGGTAAACTGTAGGGTTGTGTCATACTTTGGCCTAATCTCCATGTCAATCTGCTGCTTTTTTTTAAACGAATAGTTCCATATTATGGAAGCATTTGTTAATGTGTTTTATGCCAGCAGGTCTGTAGCTCTAAGATAAATTTTTACTCAAAGTACTAATTCAAACGAAGAATAATAAGAATAGGCCTTTTTCTTGGCCGTGGTTAATGGTGGTGTCATTCCTGGAGTGAAAAAATTTAAGATCAAAAAAGGACTTCTTTCACTGTTGTTTCTGAAGCTTTTAAAACATGTTTTTGGTCCTCTTTCTTCTAAATTGTGCTGGTATTGTGGTAAAAACACCAAATAGCCATTCCATCTGGAGCCATTTGCACCAGCTCTTCATAAGTTCAAATTTATAGTTGTAACTTAAGTGGAGATTTACGCAGATTACAAAACGTTATGCCAAAAAAGTTTGACGTAATTTTTCCCCAAGAGTGAGATGAGAACATTGATAACAATCTCATGCCTTTACATCAGGTACAGGGAGTCAGACTGTGTTAAGCTTATCATAAAGGCTTTAAGCAAAGTTCTGTCCAAGTATGCCTCTCAAGCTCACTAGTTCACACTTTGATCTTTGTTTGTTTAACCTGTACATAAAACAGAAATGTTAAAATTGCATTTTGTGGTTGACCTAAATAACACATTTCCTTTGCACATATAATAATAATAAACTTTATTTATTGAGCACTTATCAAAACTAAGTACAAAGTGCTTCACAGAGAGAGAGAAAAAATACCATAGTGAATGATAAAATACATGCATTGCACAAACAAAATAGGAGATAATAACAATACATTCAAAACCAGTAAAATAAATAAGGTAAGATCAGGATATGCTTTCTGATAAAAAAGCGTTTTGAGAAGACACTTAAAAGAAGACACTGACTCAGACAACCTAATTTTCTGCTGGCAAGTTATTCCAGAGCCTCTGGGCTCTGATGGCAAACGCTCTGTCCCGCTTTGTTTTCATTCTTGAGTCAGGAAGAGACAGAAGACCCCTGCCTGAAGAGCTCAAACTACGTGAAAGCTCATAAGGGACTAAAAGGTATGAAATATAATCCGGAGCCAGGCCATGAAGCCCTTTAAAAGTCAATAAGATATTAAAATAAATCCTAAAACATACAGAAAGCCAATGTAAAGAGGTTAAAACAGGAGTGGTGTGATCGTACCCCTTGGTCTTGGTTAAAAGCCTAGCAGCTGAGTTCTGTACAGTTTGCAGTCATGTCAAGTTTTTTGATTAAGACACGTGAACCAGATAGGTTTTGTTGGAGGGATGAAGTCAGGAAAAACCTTGATACAGACCTGATACTTGATACTATGGTAATATAATGTTATATAAAAGTTGTTTAACACAACATTTTCAACATCAACAATGAACCTTTAAACTCAAATGTTTTATTCCCATCTTTACTAATAAGAGCACTGTCCCTTCTGTTACCTGCAAATAAAAACAATTCACTAACAACGACCATGCCAATGGAGATGTGGATTTGGAATAGTTTATTGTCTATTATAGATGGAGAGATGTTGCAGGAGGGATGGATTGAGGGTCCATTGGGAGGGATGAGGGGATGAAGGGATGAGGGGTGAGAGTCGAGGGATGAAGGTATGAGGGCTCAGGAAGACAGGAGGGAACCAGGGGAGTCGACACACTTTGTTTGCTCTGATTCAAACAAAAGAGAGAAGGAATTAAGAAGGGTTTTTGGGGGGAGGGATTTGAAAACTGAGTCGAAAGGGAAGTGAACGGATAAATTACCAAAATTGGATGTATTGAGGTGTGGTCTTTGTTCCCAAATCTAGTTATACAATTTCAAATAACATTATTTTTCCCCAAAATTGAGAGAAGGTGCATGACTCTTTTTAGCCCCAATTGGTGTCTGCAGGTCTCGCTTTAAGGCTGCATAGAGCCCCAACAAACCTTGCCCAAGAAGGTAGGGCAGCTTGATCAGTATGTTGCCTGACAGGCAAAACACAGGGCTAAAAAACTGAAAGCTGAACAAATTCACTATTGCTTGTGCTCTAAGTGCATTGCAATACTGAAGGCAACTAATAATCTGTTAATTTAAAATTGAAATTTCTATCAGCTAAACAGTGAGACTACACAATGGAGACATTTTAGTGACTGAATGAACCTGAAAAAATAAAAGTGAGGGGAACAGAAAAATGTTTCTGAAAAGTGACTTTGCAGATGATAATATGTCAGTGTTGTGTTTACACCGTGTTTCCACTGCCTCCATGTGGGCAAAAAATCAATTATTGCAGGTTTAACAAACACACATGAGATTGACATCAATCTTCTTGTGTTACTCTCAAAAGGATAGCAATTATCATATTTCCCAAAATGTAAATGTGTAAGTAATCCTTTAAAGACATGTGCAGCACCGCAGCATTTCTCTCTCTCCCTGCTTGCTCACTGCTGTAAACAGTCCTCGCTGAAAGGCCTGTGATCTCTGCACTGCCTCTTCTCATCCCTGTGTAATGATCCTGCGGTGAAACAGGATCAGGAAGAAAGAGTTGGGAAGAGTCCTCCAGGACCAACAAGATGGAAAATAATGGGTCATGGAGTGTAGACATCCATTACGTGTTCTGTTTCCTGAAAGACACTGCAGTCATCAGCCCCAAATAGCATCTTATGTATCTCTGCCAGAATGTAGCCTTTCACACCAACTGGCTCCAGGTGCATGAAGAGGCTCAGTCATCAGGATATCTAGAAGTACTAGAGATGAAACAATTACTTGATTAATCAATGTGTGCAACTATTTTGATAGTCGATTAATCCTTTAAGTCAAAAAAGCCAAAACAAATCCTAGGTCCAGTTTCTCAGTTGCGTGGATATGCTGCTTTTCTTTCGCGAATCTGATAGCAAACTGAAAAGCTTTGGTTTGGACTGTTGGTCGGACAAATCATGCAATTACGTGACGTCACTTTTGGTTTTAGGAAATTGTGTTGAGTATTTTTCACTATTTTCTGTCATTTTATAGACAAAACAATAAGCGATAAATCACCAAAATTATCAGCAGATTAAAACAAAACATTTAAAAAAAAATTGATAGTTGCGGCCCTAAAATAATTTCTTGTTTTATTCTTGAAGATGCGTTGTGACTGATTTACTACCGAAACCCTTTGGGACGAGTAAGTGATGAAAAGCAAAATATCTTCATGACTAAAATCGCAGTTTTCTTTGACATAGTTTATATAGGAGTGTACAGATAGATTGGTTGGTGATAGATGAATGTGTATGTGTTTGAACACGCACAACATGCAGTGTATGTGCAGCTGTCTGTGAATGTGATGTATGCATCTGTTTATACAGTACAAGTGTGAATGTATGTCTTTCAAAGCTTTTTGCACCGGTATGAGTCTCTGTTCTCCTAAATAATCACCCTGATCCTCTCCTGCTGTATACTGTTTCTGGCCTGCCCTTTATCCACAGACTGATGCATTAATACGCGCCTGTTTAAGGAGAGCCTGACATATCATCAGTTTTGGCCCCACAGCCTGAAGTGCTTGGAGCAGACAGCTTGTGATTAGTGTCCCTCTCTGCGGGGCATGAGGTCTGCCGAGAGGACCATAAGAGGCAGGGTGGCATGCAGGAACAGAAGCAAGGGTGAGGGCGGTAATGCGGAGTGAGACAACAAGGGCGAGGATGGTGGCAGAGCGTATGAGGATGCATGTCTGTTTGAAATGTTTCTGGCAACACTGCATGATGAATAAAGCGTACAATAACTGCACATTGAGCACAAGAGACATTTGTCATTGTGTTTGTCAGTGTGTTTTATGCCGTTAGGCCTAAGATTAATTTTTACTTACACTACTAATTCAAATATATAAATTGTTGCAAGAATAATTACGTTTTCTTGGTCATAAGCCTAGATGGTTAATGGTGTTGTGATTATTGTCTAAAAGAATTTAAGGTCAAAAAAGGAAATTTTTCACTGTTGTTTCTGAGGCTTTTGATCCTCTGCCTCCTGTATTGTGCTGGTATCTTGGTAAAAACTCCAAAAAGATCTGGAGCTGGTTGCAGCAGCTCTTCACAAGTACAAACTTATATCTTATAATGTTCAAATAACGTTTGACCTAATAACTTGGTTAGAATAATCCAATATTTCCTACTTATTCTAAACTGCGTGAATACTACTAACTTTTTTCCATGTATGCATATGCAGTATAAATAAAACAAGTTCCAACCCAATTTAGTAAATCACTAGTTTCAAGTAGTTTCTACCTAGTTTCTAGGTAGTAGTTACCAAAAACTTAGGAACCTAATTCACTTAGTTAATGGATTTATGACTAGCTGGTGCAACCCAATCCTGGAGACATTTTTAGTTTAATGCCAATCGTTATTCAGATGGACACAGTAACCGATGGCGGGAAAGTGACCGACTGTTTGATGAAGAAGTGGCATCGGGTCAAAATTTGATATGTTTAGTAACTCTGACAACATCGATTGTGCAATTCAAGAAATTCCACACAACCTCAAATGACATGATTACTTCCTAAAAATTCAAGAACATCTGGGCGTTGTTTTGTTCCACTTTGGGCTGTGACCACATCTGACACATCTAAGATGACGACGCTGTTCCAGAGTTTTGAAGTTATTATGCCATCATGCTCAGAGCTTTGAAGCAAGATAACTGCTATTGTTTTGGGTTTGCATACAGACAGCCTCTTCCTCTCCTTCTCGTGGGTGTATCTGTAGATCAATATGTGAGCGACCAAATCCATGTGAGTTAAGCCACTTAATGAGCATGCAATGAACGTAGCCAGCCCTGTGTCTGGTCCCTCTGGTAGTCTGGTTTGGCCTAGCTCTGGACTTGTTCCCTCTGGCCCATCTCACTCTCTCTCTAGCTTATTAATTTTCAGCCCAGGCCCTAGCAACAGAGAAACATTTACACCAATGCACAAAAGCACTCAATCAGCACAAGCCATTAATTAGTCCACTGTTTGTTGGATATTTCATGGAGGAAATAGACAATTGTTGATAGAGAAGAGGAGCGAGGTGACAAAGAAGCTTCCTGTGCCAGCTGCTGCTTCTCTCGCTCTCTGCCCAGGATGAATAAGCAGCCTGCTGCTGCTGTCTGGGCTGCGTGTCTGCAGCCTGTCATACCTTAAAGGTCAATGCAGGAAATAGTTGTGGCTTGGTCATGTAACACTGTCTGCATCTGTGTTCAGGACACTTTGTATTTCTGAAAATTAAAGGCGTGCTCCCACAGAGCGTGTTTTTTTGGTATAAAGAGACGGATGTTGACATTTGGTGAAGCCTAGCATAACAAGATAAACCATAGTCACAACTGACACTGATACTAATCACACGGTCATGTGTTCTCATCTGCTTTTAACACCAAAGTGCAGACAACTCCATATTCTGCTGTTACAGAGACTTGAATCAGGTTTGATTTGACTCCATCCAGCAGTCAAAATGTTTCATTTTGGGGGATGATGGGTTACCAAAACGTTTGTCCAGTTAGCTACCTTTTGAATATTATGAATTAATAAATATCGATTCTTTGATTAGTCAATTAATCATTTTGTCTATAAAATGACAAATGTTTTCACCATTTATGAGAGCCCAATGCAATGTCTTCAGTTTGCTCATATTGTCTCATCAATAGTGTAATCAGAACAGCAGCAGTCTGTGAAGCTGTAACCAGCAAATGTTTAAAATTTGGGTAGATTTATGATTGAAAACTATTAACTGATTATCAGAATTGTCATCGATTCATTTTCTTTCAATAGAGTATTTGATTTCTTGTAAGTCCTTGTAACTTTTGTCAGCTAGTCCTAGTTTGCTTATAATTAGGCAGCATAAACCAAACATACCCAAAACCTAACAAAACCTCAAGTGTGGTGACACCGAGATGTAATGCTCATCTCTCCAAGCCATTGTTTGTCCAATAGTATTCAAATACCATTATGCTGAGTAATTTAACTTAACTTAACTTAACTTAAACTTTATTGTCCCAAAGGGAAATTTGTCTTGGGCTCATAGTGCTGCCCGCAGCTCTAATACAGTTACCCCTTCACAACACAACAACAGCCAGTCGGCACAGTTCGTATGCCAGTGCAATCTACGTGACAGTCAAAATGAAAGTTTGTACATTAAACATACAGGAAATAAGATCACTGAGTCAGTGCTGAATAAGTAAATACACAATTCAAAGAATAATAAAACTCGAATGCATACAACAAAGTGCCAAGTGAACTGGGTATTAGGCAGATGTGTTTAACAGACCAACAGACCTAAGAACGCAGGAAAGTTTATATCGGTTGCTTTTGTATTTGATTGCACGATAATGTTTCCCTGAAGGTAAAATTTGATATTCACTGTGCAGTGGGTGGGAAGGTGCTATGACTATTCTGTTTGCATGTAATTTACATGTAAGCATAAAATATATTCTCATCCTAGTAATAAATCACCAAAATGACCAGTATCAGATCGCAGAAGTGTAAAAGCTACTGCCCAGACAGTATTCCCGTCAACACAAAATGAATCATTTACTGTAGAAATACTCCAGCAAACAGTAAGGGATTTTTGAGAGCGATACAGAAAGGTAGAAAGGCCTTTTTTTTAAGAAGCAGGTGAGTAGTGAGCAGAGAAGTTGAAGACATGACAACACTATTCTAGATGAGTTTTAAGGGCTGAGGGCAGATAGTGAGGCTCAAGATTGTTGAGACAAAACTGATGAGTGGCTACAGATAAAAGTGCATGCTGAGTAGCTTTCAGGAAATGAGTGTGAAGCAGGTTTATGTTGCCAAAGCTGCTCTGGATAAGTAAAGTTTAAAACACAGCAGCTCCAGAATGTAACTGCAACATAATTGACCTATGGCCCTGCTGGTTTGGATTCTGGTTATCTAATCTGGGACAGAAAACCAGCGGTTCTCTGCAATGCGAGACCTAAACTGAGGACCACTCTTTTAAAAGGTCTTGCAGAAGACACAACTCTCATGTATTTTCTAGGCTTTATGTTTGTGACCTAGGAATAGTAAAGACTGTGTCTAACCTCGACCCTCTCTTTCTTCAGATTGCAGGCTTTATTAACGCCATTCACCCATTTTTTGGTGACAAAGAAAACCTGACAGCCTTCCGCTTCTACGCCTTCAACCCCATCGTGGATCCCTGGGTCTTCATCATCTGCCGCAAGTCTGTGTTTCACCACCTTTGCTCTCTGCTGAGCTGCCGCTTCAGCAGAGGAGCTGTGAAGACGACGTCACACTGCGCGCTGTCTTTACCCCTTGACAATCACATACAGCGCAACCCCCCAGACGGGACAGTTCCACAGACTAACCTGTACTCCAATTTACCTCTGTGACCCTACAGAAACCCATGGCTGTACAGGGTGATTGGATCCTGGGAAACGTTCATGTCTGATAAAACATTGGAGCAAATATGTGAAATAAAACTTGCATAAAGGATTCCTCCGCTCAACATTTTAGGGCACAAAACCTTTGGCAAAGAAGTATGTGTCACAATGGACATCTATACGTGGCCGTTTCCCTATGAACTAACTTTGGAAAAAATGATTGCACTAGGTCTTAAACTTTCATTGACTGATGGAAACTGTTGCAAGGAGAGTTGTGCCATAAAACAAACAGCACTGTAACTTAGCACTAAGGAACACATCAAACCATATCATGCCTATGAATAATATACTGTAATATCAGAATATATGCACTTGGGTAAAGCTGTATGGGTAAACAACATGCATGAATGTATACTGTCTTCTTTTTTCTGTCAGCCTTTTCTTTAAGACATAGCTAGGTAACTCTTGGCAAATGGATTGTCCGCATCTACAGAATCTATGACATGAGATGCAGGTCACACTCAACATGAAGATGATAGTCTATTTCCCTCGCTGTCATCGCTGGGGTCGATGACACGTTAATCCATTTCCCCTGACCAGAATTATAATGTATCCGTCATCGATTACCGGTGAGTGTGATCCAAGAGAGACACACAAATTTTATTCAAGTGAGCAGAAGTTAATGAAAAGTTAAGGGATCACCAAAGTTATCGTAATTCATCTTCTTGGCACCAAACAGTAGATAAATGTACCAAATATGGCAATCCATCCACTAGCTGTTGAGATATTTCAGTCTGGACTGAAGTGGTGGACCGACAGACTGACAATGCCATCTCTAGAGCGACAGTGGTTTTCTAAAACACACGTCTTGAATTTGGATTAGTTACTTCTTGTTGCATTTACATCGTACCTGTGAAAACGGTCCCATCAGAAAGTACTTGTCTGACTGCAGCACTGAGTGCAGTACTATGAAACATCACTATAAACATAATGTACAGTATATGCTAGTAGATTAAAATGTCACCTTTTCGGGTGCTGTGGTCAGTTCTAAAAGGAGCAACCTGTGGTAAAAACATCTTGTAGATACGAAAATGTCACTGTACTGCATGATCATTTGATTCCACGCTTCCTTCTCACTAATTTCTAAGCTACCTATGATGATTATCTGTGAATGTTATTTTAAGAGCCTCTTGCGGTCGAAATACTCTGCTGCTGCAAAATGCACTGTGGGAATTAGTCATTTGTTGTTGTTGTTGTGGCTGCATTTAAATATAGTGTATTTATAACTTTTCACTGTGCTATAATGTTGTGTATGGAACAGTGGAATACAGAGATATATGGATAACACAACATGGTGATTTGAGTCCATTTTGTTTGTGTTGAAAACTCACTTTTCACTTTATTGTCCCTAAATGCCCAGTTATACAGACCTGAGGTAAGTCAGACATGTTACCACTTGCACATTTGGTCTTTGAGGGTTTAGGTATTTGAGTTGTACATCCATTAAAATGAATGAAAGAATAGATTTTTAGAAAAAAACACTGTATTCATTATATGGTACACATTTTGTTCATGTGAAATAAAGTATTAATAAAACTGTCTCACAACTTATGCCTGTGTATGTTCCCAAAGAGACATGAGAGACAGACATGAAAACACTCCACATACTTAAAATAACATTCTGCTCTCTATCACAGTTCATGTATAGTTCTTGACTGTCATGAGACCTGAATACATTTGCTGTGTGTTTACAGTGTATGAAATTAAAGCGGTGACAAGATAAGCAGAAGATGATCGTGTTTAAGTTTAGGTAACCATTTATTTTTGTCTTGTTACAGCCGGAACATCAATCGCAGGGTGACATTTATTTGACATACAGTGCTCCATTTTTCTACATTTTATATATATTCAAAAAAGGAAGTGTGCAGTTTAGTCCTGGCTGTATTTAAGCCAGTTACAGATGTTGAAAGCTGCTTTTATGAAACAATTTGGGAAAAAACTAAGTGTCATCACAACTAAATATGTTCCAGTATATCCAGTTTCATCCATCCATCTTCCGCTTATCCGGGGCCGGGTCACAGCAGCAGTCTAAGCAGAGACGCCCAAAATTCACTCTCCCAAGTTTCAGATTGAGGTAAAAGTCAGAAGGTACAGTAATCGCAAGCTTACAAGTGCTGAAACTGACAAATATTTACATTTGAAAGTGCTGGTTTATGTGGGAAATAAGGAGGGCTCATGCAAATAAAAATTAAACGCAACATTAACAATACTTACTTCCAGAGCTGAATGATGACCGCTTATTATGTAAACACTCATTTTTATGTATTATTGGCTTGCCATCTTTAGAAACTCATGATTTTGTTATATATTGATGTCAAAGTTAAAAAGGTTACAACAGCAGAGTGACTGGCACTGCAGCACCACTATGTGGTTGTACGCTTCCAAAACTGGATAGTCAGTGTCTCCTCAGGCAACCACTCAATGACAGTATTGTGGGAAAAGATTAAGTTAATATGCTGTAATTCGATTTCCAGACTTGAGTTGCTCAACAAAAGATCACCCACAGGGTTTGAGAGGAAAGAAATTCACATACAAGAATAATTAGGACTTCGTTTCCTCAGAACCTAAATTATTTTAGTCTGTTGAACACCTTTTGATGTTTTTCCATCATTAACTCCGCTATAAGTGTAACTTATACTCAATTCCAAAAAGGCCTAAAGCGAACACACTATCCTGACAAATGATGCCACAGAACCATGATTTTATTCGACTTCTGAGCACATACACATTCAGAACTTAAAACAAAAAAAATGATGTCAGTCATTTGTCATCCTGTGAGAGGAAAACAAATCCCAGTAGCGCAATGCCAACACAACGGATTACAGAGAAGCTCTACGAGTGACTTCCTGCCTCAAACAGTTTCATGACGATGGCTTCATGGGGCTGCAGTTTCAGCGAATCCAGAGTCATTGACCCCATACGGTCCATCCCTGTGCTGGTCACAAACACTCCAGCTTCAGGCAGGCTCGGGGCCCAAGCAGGATCCAGGGCACAATGCTCAGGCCCGACGTTGAGCAGAACGAGGAAGTGGACACAACCCCAGGAGCGTAAGAAGGCCAGGATCGGGGGAGATGGAGAGGCAAGAGTGGAGTTGGAATTAAAGGGGAGGAAAGTGAAGGTCCCGTACAGAAGAGCTTCTTCTCTGGCTCTGGAGCGACTGAGGGAGGTAAAGAGAGCTACAGCTGAATGCTTCATCTTCTCCTTGTCCTGAGGTGGTAGAGACAAGTGTCAGACTTATAAACATAACCTACCCAACTAGTGATTTGAGTTTTACATGACTTGAATGGACATGACTCATTCAGGTTACTCACAGCATGGGTGTCTGATGGTGTGGTCAACTCTCCCTGTGATGTGCTGGCTTTCAAAGACATGTTCTGTGTGGCATAAAGGTTTTATTTAGTAACATCAGCTTTTAAATTAGATAATTAATGGAGTCAAAACTTTTAAGCAGAACTTCACCTGTGTTTGGTCCATCTCTTTGTCATACTGGATGGTAGGTGATCCTGGCAATGTCATCATCAACACCAGGAGTAATTTCTTCAAGTCATGAGATGCTTTACCTCCAACCTGAAGAAACGCATAACTGAGTCATCGTTTCAGTAACTTTAAGCAAAAATGTCAATTTTCTGGTTCAAGTTTCTCCAATGTGAGGTTGTATCATTGTAAGCGGTTTATTTTGCCTTGTAGTACGTCTGTCAATTGAATATATTTGGATTTTTAGCCTATTAATTGGACAAAACAAGATATCTGAATAGCTGCCTTGTATGAGGAAATCTTATTTGTAGTGGGGAGAGAGATGAAGCCATTTACTGATGACGTAAACTTATACCATCAAGAAGTCTGATCAGTGTTCGATTTCAAAATATACCATCCACTTAGTGTTTGTCTTTATTATAAACCAGCCACTTTCTTAGCCAGTGTTCTGTCGATATGTGCTGCTTAGCGGTTCTGTGCATGACTAGCAGTCTCCTTGAAATCTTCAATATATTATAATTGAGTATCAAACTATGCTCCCCATATTCTTACAAAACACTAACACCCCTGTTTGTAATCAAAAAACAAATAAAGACATTATATTGTAAGAGTTATACCTTTTATGGAATATACACAACGGGAAATGGAAACCAAGGTAGCATTTTTTTTATTTCATAAGGTCATTATTTAAACACTGATATTCTTACACAAACAGTAGGTGTAGTGCTATTTGTTCAAGTAGCAGAGCGCACCTATGACGCACCCACACGGTGAAGTTGTGGCTGGTTTCCAAGTTTATGTAACAGCTGTTCCTATGGTGGGGAGTTTACATACATTAATCAACTATAACTGACCACAGATGTTACTGATTTAATGAATAGTTTCATGTTGACAATATTACGTGGCAGTCAGCCAAACATCTAGCAGTATTAGGCAATACTGCGGATGTAGTAGGTGGTAATTAGCGCTATTTAACAATAACTTCTAGGCAAATTGACAAGTAGTTTGTTTTGAATGTTTTCATTTACTTGTGCCGAGCAAATTAAGCAGCATTGGAAAAAAACATTTGGAGGAAAGGTTGCAGGGTAGTCAGAGGTAAAACTCATCTAATAGGCTATGAACATGCAGCACAAGCTGCCTGTAATGTTTCTTTGCAAATGCATCACAAATAAAGAAACCATCGGAAGCGTGAGTCAAGCTACTACTTAACCTATAGCCACAGACTGCCTCTTAAAGGCTACTGAAAGCTTTTAAGGTCGATTTCTTTGCATGTTACTCAATGCATGAGTTCACGTCGTGAATCAAAAACACACCTTGCAATTTGAGCCCCTGCGATGAACCACCACATTGGTTTTTCTATGTCTCCTTGTTAAAGTGTCCTAGTGAAACAACAGACTCGCGATTCAATCTGCGTTGTGGAATGCCAAATCTCTACGCTTTTATTAGTCCATTTACCCGTCACTGAGCAAATTCACCTGCCACCACATCACTAGCATTTCGTGGGTGGTGGGTGCTAAATTCCAACCCTGAGTCTGATCAGTATTTAGCGAGTTTAGACTATGCTTTAAACATTTATAAAAAAAAAAAAGAAAAGATAATTGGAAAAAAATTGCTCAATTGCAGCCAAGTTAAAGCTTCCTCATGTTTTAGAAATTCCTATTCATACTACTTTGCCACCAAAATATAAAATAGCACTTAAACAAAACTTTATTGTATATTGAATTATGTTCACACAAATCCATGTCTTACTGTCCAGCTGGGCCATATATCTTCTCCTCGTCTTTGCAGGTGGGTCTCTATAGCGTCAGCCACTTCCTTGTCAGACAGGAGGTGATAGGAAGATGGCAGAATTGACCTCATGACCACATCCATCAGCGTAACGTTTAGAGGAGGCAGGCCGTCCCTCCTCTGTTTTACCACCACAATCCTGAAGAGACGCACAGACACTTTTCAGTGACCTTAGAGCTTCATTTTTATAAAGAAAAACAAAACATCAATATGTATGATACCTTTCCAACTCATGACTGCTGAATTCCTTGAAGACACCTCTCCACTCCAACAGAGTCTGAAACGTAAGTATTTTATTGAAGTTTCGTGGAAACTGTTAATACAAAACATTGTTGGAGCAACATTTTACCTTTTCTGAATATGCTGCATCTGTGTCACAGATTGCAAAGCCTGCCACACCCTGCTTCAACCAGAACCGGAGTACATGCTGTGGAAAGGGTATAAGTGTTCAGAATTATGACCAGAGAGTAGGTTATGAGTACTGAGTGGTTTGATGGCTTGTCTGCGTTTCTTACATCTTGAGGTCCCAACAGATCCAGTTCACAAAAGTCTAACACCACTTTGAGACCTGCAGGACCAATAAGAAGCTTAGTATCAAATCATACAGGAAAAAAAGAAAGTGAAGTCTACACATGCAGACTGTTTGACTAAAAGATGACCTTTACACACCTGCTTTGTTGCTCTCTGCGAGCAGATGCAGGATCTGAGGCAGCGTCTCAAAGCTTTCACCAGTTGCAGTGAAGTTTAAAGGAGACGCCTCCTTATCAAACAGACCCTCCAGGATTAGGGTCCCTATACCCAGGGACTTGAGGTAGGGAAGCTGCTCACACAGCGCTTGAGAGAGAACAAACAGCGTTAGAAAACATTTAAAATGTACGTTCTGTTCAACTTTTCACATTTGTCTCAATGCACTTTTTAGTTACCAACTATGTTTGGTGTAGTGCTTTGTACTTTGTTATATTCTTCATGCTGTATGCAAGAGAAGCTCATAATATCCAGTATGTTGTGTTCTAGATTTTTTATTTTTATTTTTTAAGGTTACTTCTCTGCACTACACAACTGTTCTTTCACTGTAGTTGCTCAATTTCCTGCGTGGGATCAAAGAGTGTAATATCTCAAAATCAAATACATTACTAGTGCTCGCTTAATCTCTTAGCTTGTTGCAATCATGCACTAGCCCACAACATTTATCCTGTGTTGCCTACACATGGTCAGGGTTACGAGAGACAAAGCAGTTTTACGCCCTGACGAAAGAGCCTCAGATAGGTATTCTCACAGTAATGAAAGAGCCTGGTTTGGGTTACTCCGAGGTTAATGTTAATTGAATGTTCTCAACTCTGATTAACATCAGAGCACATGGTTCTCACAGGACAAAACTGCATATCCACCAACAACCTCTGAGCAAGGTTACATTACTAACCAGGCAATAAAGCAGGCAACTTATTTGGGCCGGGACAGCTCCAAACTCAATGTCAACGCGTTTGTGCCATTTTAAGTGAAAATGTATTTGGGAAAAAGCACAACAGTATCAAGTGACATGATAAGGGCCTTAAAGTGGGTTCTGCTTTATTACATGATCTTGAAGTTCCATCTTTAAGAGAGTGCCTCTATGTCAAAACCTACTATCATTTTAGATTACTTATATTTTGCATATTCTTGAATTAATGTTTTTAATTACTAGATTGCTAATCTGGGACTAGTTGGCATTCTATCATAGAATAACTGTATAAATGACACAGAGAATGGGAGGGGGGGGGGGGGGACTTCGAGATTGGTAGGTGCCCAGCCTAAAAGATATGATTGAGTGAAACTGGTCAGTCTGGCCACCAGGTGAGGCTGGTAGTCAAACTGCGAATGAAGCAAGAAATCTAGTTCCACATGAAATGCAACTCAGGCCACATTGTTAGAGGGCTAAATCAAAAGTTGCTACTTCCTCAAATACCTATTTTAGTTTTTTTAAATATCGGTTTTTCCTCACCATTGATGCCCCCTGACCTCTCGGTCTGCTCCTCCATGAACAGGTCGGGCTGCAGCTGGTAGAACAGCGACTTCTGCCACCACCTGAGCGGTGTTACAACCGGCCGGGGGATCATCACTACGATGGCGACGGAGGCCGAGAGCATGGCCACCCAGGCCACCCAGAACAACAGCACCAGGTAACAGCGCACCTTCCTCCACCCCGGACCCCCAGCGGCGACCTCCAGGTCCTCCTTGCTCATGGGCTGCCACTCCTGGACCGGCTCAGTTTCCCGGATGAGCAGCGGGTCCGACTCTGAGCCGCCCACGCGGCCCGCGAGCCCGGGGCCGGGCAAGCTGCCGTACCCGGTTTCTCCTGCGTTCAGAGTCATCCTGCCCGGCTGCAGGTGGGTGACACAGTTAGATTAGGGGTTTAATTTCAGTTTGGACAAACATGTAGACACTCAAGTTGTAGCATACAGGACGTTGCCAACTGTTGCTGGGATGAAGTTTTGTTTGGACCGGTTTGTTCGGTCTTTTTTTCCGTACCGTTTTGTCTGCCTCTTCAGCAGCCTCTTTATTAGTTTGTTCCATGTGAACCACAGAGGGGCTACAGATGGTAACACAGGTGCTGCAGGATTCTTTACACACTCCGCCTGCAGCTGGGTCATAACTGCAGCCATCCCTCCCCCCTGCTACTACCTGTTTTACACAGGTGTTTCAATTAATTAAATCATCTGCTTTGGCATGCTACAGGTCAGGTGACACACATGCCCTCACTGGCATCTGATTGGCCAATCCTGTTGCCCCACTCACCCCACAAATTGGTCACAGCTGGCCGCTAACAGTTGGCCAATAAGGTAGTTTGTTTCCTAATTAGATTTTCAGCCCAGAGGGATGTTCATACTATTAAGACTGTAACTTTGGAACATACTCACTTGTTAGTTTTTCTTTTTTGTCTAACTGTCTTATTTTAGCTGAATCTGATATTAGCTTCAGCCAAACTTTAGAATTAATTTTGCACAGAAATGGTTGGGTTTGTCCCCCAATCACTAAGTTTGCAAGTCTGTCACAGGGATAACAGAAACCCTTTTGCACATTTCAGCAATTGTAAGTAGGCTACTCCAAGAGCCAGCCCAAGCATGTTTGTGTACCAGAGCAAATACAGACAAATCAATGAACAAATTAATTTACTTTACTTCTTATAACCCTGTACAAAAAATAGAATGGGATTTAATTTTACTTATGACACACAATTTCATATTTTGGCACTGGTAGCTGAAAACTTTGTATATCCAGTTTTTCATACTTGTAACTGGTACAATTACATGCATCTTTATGGACGTTTATATATTTATTATTGCATATCAACTTTAAAATTTCTTATATCTGCATATTGACTGCTGTTTTTATATCAGTCTGAAATTATCCCTTTCATCACATCGGTCTTGTTCATCCTTGATTACTGTTTTCATGTTTTGTCTATTAGTTTGTTACCTCTGTGTACTGTAGGACTGAGCCTGGATTGAGTCCTGATTAGGCTCATAAACCCCTCCAAAACTTCTTATGATAATAATGAAAAAAGGCATTCACATATTTGTTATTTCCTATGAAATATGGACATTTTGCAGATACAAGCTTGACAGCAGTTGCTGGTTTAGAGGCCCTCTGGTGGCCATTAGGCTGTAAAACAGCTGCTTAGTTTGTCTTGGTACTGTGGGAGGAAACACAGCAAACTCAACACACAAAGGCTTCAGCTGGTCAGGACAGGTTCAAGCCCAGAACTGTCCTGCTGTGATTCAACACTAACTACTTTGTTCCCATGTTGCTTATCTAAATACCACCCAAACACAGTAGCAGCCATCACTCACATTTTCTGTCTGCGGTTCCTTGCCTTTCCCTGCACGTCCTTTTCTTCTTTTCCGCCTCTTCTTTCCTCTTTATCTTTGTCCACAAGTGTTCCCAGCTGAACAGTGCCATCCTGAGTCGAATATTTGAGTGATCTGACATGTCAGGAGTGAGGAGGTGAGAAGGAGGCTCTGTCCAATAAAAGCTCTGCTCAGTCAATTAATACAGAGGTGCTGAGCCTCACCACACCCTGTCAACACATTCTGAGGAACCCATGACTGCCAAAGAGAGCCCCCAAAAGTCCCTCATTTGGTAGTTTTGACTTTGACGTGAACTATCTTGTTTTTATTTTTGGTAGTATTGATACTGGAGATAGGCTAAGTGAGGAATGGTGATGTGTTTTAAGATTATTTTTAGACTCATTTATGTTCAAAATAAGTGGGTCTAGATGTCAAAAGCATAATATTGTAAGATAAAAAGTTCAAAAACAGGTTACAGCGTAAATTAATGAACTCGTGGACTATCTATAACTTAAGATTTTTACTAATAGAATAAACGATACTGTTAGTGAGCTAAATCAGGCGGTTTCCTGCAAGAGAACAACCTTTAAATCACTCGGTGATGTAACATATGACACATCCACTCTAAAGTGCCAAAGGGGTCCACGTTTAATGAGGTATGGGTGCTAATTCCTGGAAACATCACAACCTCTTTCCCTAGTATGGGCATCTACCCCCTTCCATCTCTTTCTCCTACTTTCTCCTGCGTTCTTTATCCTTTTGTGTCTCTCCCTCTGGCTTTCTTCTCTTATGGCATACGTTTATGTTCTTGCTATCCATGTTGCCGTTGCTGCCTACTAACAGTGTTATTTACTGAGAGACTGCGTTCCTTCGCGAGACTCTCTGATACCCACGTAGACTATTTGCGTCGCACAAAAATGAAATGCAAGTTGTGTTCTTGAAGAGTGCAATGCTATTTTGTTTTGTGTGTGTGATTTATTGCTTTAGTATACATTATCAGCCACACAGTAATGTAAAGTGAGCTGCCTTATACAGAAACATCCAGCATGTGCAGATAATGTGTCTTATCAGTGTCTCACCAAGCACATTTATGGTTAAATGGTTGTTAAATACTTCCTGTCAATAACAAATAATTTAAGAAAATATAGTGCCAATTTTACAGAAAAACAACACAGTGGGTATCTGATTCAAATTTCACTTTACTTGACCGGAAAGCAAATGCTCATGGAGAATATATTATACAAAGAATTGTTTGTTGGTTTAGTGCTCATCTAAATGTAAAGGTTTCTTTTTTAAGTTGGTCTCCATGGTGATGGTGGAGCTGGTGATGATCCTGTTTCCATGGTCACAGCTTTAGTTTGAGTCCTCCGACGATCCTTCGGTGTCCTGAAACATCACAAGACGGTAATGTTACTAACACTGAATATCTACATTGTAGCCTAACTTTGTTTTCCAGGCTAGCACTTAAAAAGAACAGCATGTAGTTTTATGTCATTTTAAAAATCAAAGGCGGTGACTTATGGTTTAGTTTATTTCAGTATAAATTCTTGAATATCTACTTTAGGTTTTTTAATTGTTTTATTTTTACCAGTTCTGTGTTTAGCATCCTCACTCTGAATGCTTTACACTGTTCATGTAAATGAGGCATATTAGTATCAGTTGGTGGAGAATATTTATTGGCATTTTATTTTCATCATTCCTAGGGCTACAACTTTATTTTCATTATTTTTTAATCATTCCATTATTTTTGCACTGAAACAATTAGTTGATGACAGTAAATTGAATATCTTTGGGTTATTCAGGTAAAACAAGACATTTAATGACAAATTAATCAATGAAAACAATAATTTGGTGCAGGCCTAGAAAACTGTATATTAGGCATAATATTGTGAGATGGTGGAGATTGTTTTATTTGGCAGTTCATCTAATGACGTCCAGATCCAATGTCATGTGACTTATATGTCTTACCATCGGCTCCTGAGTTCTAAGAGTCATGATATGTTTCTGATATGCAGAGATGATACAGTCTCGTCTGCAAAAAGGTGAAACAGTGGTATTATGTCAAAAGGATTTCTGATTTGATTCCACAGAAATGTGCATGTATTTGTTTATTTAGGGGGGTAAATTGCTCAGACTCACTTGCTTGTGATGCCTCCTCCTGGTGGAAGCCCTGGCATCTCTTCTGCATCCAGGAATTTGATCACATACAAAAGGTCAGGATCCTCATCTTTGGACCTCATCATTTGGATAATTTCTGTGAAGGGAGGTAGTCAAAAAAATACGGTTATTAATCAGGGAGCTAACAGTGGTCTAAAGTGCCAAGTGTCTTATTGTGGGAGTTTGCAGAACATCACAAATCACCTTCCACTTTCATATCAATCTGTTGCTCCAGCTCTGCCTCCTGCTGCAGTGCCTCTTGTGACACCTGGGGGGCGCCGGGGAAGCAGACAATGATGATGCTGATGTTATCCAAGCTGCCCTGCAGAGGGAGACAGAGCACAGGATTAGAGAAGCCCTAAGACTACAGTTTTAATTCAAATAGACAGTGGTGGAAGGAAACTAAGTGCATTTACATTTTGAGGTTCTTGTATTTAAATGTTTTGCTACTTTATACTTTTACCTCACTACATTTGTTTGACAGCTACTGTTACTGATAATTACTAGTTACACAGCAGATTTAGATTTTAAATAACTATAATGAGATGACACATTATACCATGTCATATCGTATAATTTATTACACAAAAATATAAATGGTTTAGATTAGATTTATCTCAACCAGGTATTACATTAAAGCACAGCTAATATAAGAAATCAGTAATTATAATCCAATAATATAATATATCATAATTTAACTCTAGTATTTTACTCTTACATTTTACTGAAAGTACTTAAGCAAAGTATTGAATGCAGTACTTGTAATGGAGTATTTTCACATTGTGGCACTGGCAAATTTACTCAAGTAAAGAATCTTAATACTTCTTCCACCACTTGAAATCACTTGAAATAGATCTGTTGACAGGGAAAATATCAGAGGACTGATATCTGTATCAGGTTGGATGGAGATATATTTTGGTTTTGACAAGATATTCAATGATGTCACAGTTAAGTACTTATAGAGGATGATGATATTCCTGATTTCCAGACACATTACTTTAGTCTGTGGCTGTGGAAAAATGCACGTGTGAAGTAGAGGTAGATGGATAAATCGCGATAAAAAGCATCTGCTAAATGACTAAATATAAATCAGCCAGGCCGATATATCAGCCGATATTAGCTTATTACAGATAGGTTGGTATCAGTGCATATGTCGGCCAACAGAAATGCCAAACTAGGTTTGAGGTAATTTAGAAACCGATGATCTATAACAAGATTGTTTATGTTAAAAACATATCGGTCGATGTACCGTTGTTGGATTTTTTTAAACTCCCAAATATCGATATTACTATTGGCCTCAAAAAAACAGTATTGGCCGGGCTATACTGTGAAGTCGTTGCAGTTTTGCAACCATAAGCTTTCTGGTTATGACATCAGTGATGCGAGGAGTGAGGCTCAGTGTGTACTGGAACATGCAGTCTTTCAGCAGGCACAGTAAGCCATTTTAGGGTTAGAGTTAAATAGCAGCCCATCCCGGCCAGGATAAAGCCTCTGAGCCAGTGTGTATTGAGCGGCAACACTGAGCTCCCATCAGCAGACTCACATTCAGTCTTAATCCGAGCCATGTGTAGCATTTCTTCCCTCCTATCCCATGTCCCAGGATGCCTTAATACAGCTATTTATAGGGCGGGCTAAAGGCTCGTCAGTGCTCAGGGGGCAGGTTACTAACAAGCATTAAGAAGACCTGCAGGAGAAGTCTACTTGCATAACATCATCAATGTAATTCCTCCTCACAGAGACCCTGTCCACGGTGTAGACATGCTCACAACGCCCCCTTCTTAATGTAAAGCTTCTCATTCATAAATCCACCTGCTATAATTCTGCGTGTTGTAGAAAAATCCAGTGAGCTGAGTTTGGAGAAATAGGTAGGAGTTCTGCTGAGCCAAGACTACAGGGTGATACTGCTACATGTGTGCACAGGTGTTGGGTAGTTAAGTTAATGAATTACATTTTTTTCAAATGACATCTTTGAGAGTTGCTGCATTCTCATCTGTGCTTTTAGTAAACAAGACCCATACTTGCAGTAAATAAGACACTTTGTGGGAACATAACCTGGATCAAAATGTTTCAGTGTGCCCACAAACTTAATCACAGGACTATTTCCCTCTTTATCCATTCAGGATATGTAATTGTATACAGTTTAAGAAGCATTTTTTTGCACCTGCTGTATTAAGGCTCCTAGAGCAGACTGATCGAGAGAATATAATTCACACGTTTGAGACATAATTGTAGCTTCGTTTAGCCTGCCACCACCTGCGTCATGGTTCGGGCTGGGTATTGAACCTCAGTGTTGACCGAAATGTGTCTGTAGCACCATGTATGAAAAAGTACTGTCAAGTAATTATACTTTGATTAGATTGTTCCGGATTTTAATCCATATTTAGGCAAAATTCTTGCTTGTGTTCAAGCAACATTTAACATTTGAGAACTCTTGTAATACATTTTAAAACGGGTTTTGTTGAAAGGCATGTTCATACTCCAACAATCTCTCCCCAGTAGCTGTTCTGGGGCTTTTCGTTGTGTCACGCGATCTTCCTCTGCAGATTTGAGTTTTCCCAATTGTCAAGGAAATGTAGATGTTGGAATTTTCATTATTTTGAGCGCTTTAAGGCCTTGTCATCCTTCTCAGCTTAAAAATTGAGATTGAATGATTATTCTTGACCTTGAAAACAGTAGCTGACAAAACAGTCTCACCACTAGGTCCATTTAGTAGCTCCTCTGAAGCTTTTTTTTATGACCGAAAACAGCTACTAAATGGAACTTGGGGTGAGATTGTTTTGTCAAATATTGTTTTCCAGGTCAAAAATGAACATTCAATCTCAGTGTTGCTTGTAAAAGCAATGTATTAAAAAAGTATAATTTTGCTATTGGGACTAAAACACAGGTATTTGTCAGTATAATTAAAAAATTACAAACAATACCCATCCCCAGTCATGGTTGCTTCAGTTGCCTTTATGCTGAGGTACCAGTTGCAAATCGCTATCTTCTTCCTCACTTTTTTCATTAAACTTTAGCAAAGTATTCCAATCTGTTTGCCTTCCTTCCTTCCATTCATTCTCATTCAATCATTAACTACACAAGGGTTAAAATGTATCTGTCAGTATCAATATCTTTCATCTTGACCTCTCACCTTATAGAGACAGAGGTCAATGACTTGGGTGCAAATCTCTCTCAGGTCATCGCACACCTGAAGACGGCTGCGCACAAAGGCACACAGTTCCTCATTACTAATGGCATCCCACACACCATCGCATGCTAGAATTAGGAACTCGTCTTCGGGCGTCCTCTCCAGCTCATACACCTCAGGCTCGGGTGACACTAGCTGCTCTGTCTGCGGCCTCCAGTCCACCTCCTTGAAGTCAAAGTCCCCCAGTGCTCTGGAAACGGCCAGCGAGCCGTTGACTCTCTGCAGGGTCACCGAGCCTCCAGCGTTCTGGATACGCTCCTTTTCTCTGGGGTTGAACGGCTTGTGGTCCTCTGTGTAGAAGACCACCTGGCCGTTATGGCAGAGCAGGGTGCGGGAGTCCCCACAGTTGATAAAGTAAATGTAGCGCTGTGAAATCATGACACCTGCTGCGGTGGAGCCACTGCGGTCCCAGTTGTCCTGCCGAGCGAGTTTGTGCATGTGGCGATCGATGTCCAGGAAGCCTTCCCGGATCCCCTCCTTCACCTGCTCGGGGTCCTCGTTTGCTTTAACCCCACCTGTGGGAAATGAGGGGGGAAATGTTTGGTTTCAAGATACATTCACACCATACTGTAGAGTTTTTTGCACCGCCATGTTGTTTGTTTAAAGGCCAACACACAGAGCCAGGTAACATATAAACTGGGTTCTGTCTGTTTGATTTGTGAAATGCCTGGCTCTAACATTTAACAGCATACCGGAAGGTCAGAGTACAAAGAATACATCAACTGTGTTGTTGGAGTAACACTGTGGCACAGTGAAATAACATGGCCGACAGTAAGGTACTAATTGTTAAGTGTCGATAACAATTTAGTGCTGGATTTATTCAACCTTCATTTAACCAATAAAGCCTAAAAGTGTCTTTTTCAAGAGTAACCTGGCCATGATAGGTTACAGTAGCAAGAGTTATAGACTAAGGACTGCAACCTTTCATGTAATGATGATTGTTAATCTTCTCTCATGAAATCTGAAGGATTGACAGCAGCTCTATTTTGTTTTGTTCCCCAAAATGTGTTCCTGTCCTGTTCTTCAACTCCTTCCTTCCTCCTTCTTCTTTACTTTGCTCACTGCTGTAAAGAAAAATGCCACCATATCCAGAATCCTTGCTTTGAAATAAGTCTCACATTATAATGTATGTGATTTTATCAACTTTCATCATTGTGTATATATACGGTGGCATGTTCGTTCTCCCAGGTAATCTCACCCTTAAACCTGGATTCTTTTATTAATCTGCTCTTACTCTGCTACTTTCATGGACTTTGTGTTCCTAAATCTTTGAGTTCCTAATCGAAGTCTTCTATACAGCATATTTATTGACGACTTTGTTAAAAGCTTCTGGTTCTACCTTAAATGATGTTACATTTCATTCATTAGGCAGATGCTGTGGCGACTTACAGTAAGTGCATTTAAACTCTACATGAACAAGAGCTAGATGTCATAAAGAAACGGAAGTACATCCTTCTCAAACGAACAACTAAAACCAGTACAAGTGCTTAGAGAACTTAATTCATTAGATTCATCTTATTAATCACTAATTGTTTTGTACCTGTTGCCAGGATGTGATCCAGCAGGTTTCTGGAGCAGTACTGTGCCACTGTGGTGCCTGCATGTCCATCAAAAACAGCAAAGTATCCCCACTCTGTCAGCTCTCCTGTCAGCTGGGGCATGCAGGTGTGGGCATCCTCCATCTGAGCCCTCCAGCCCTGCATGCTGGCCACAGCATAGTTCACCCCCAACTGAGAACCCCCCTCTGACACATGCTTCTCCAAGATGGGACGCTCCAGGTATGGGCTTGGCATGGAGTCGTCCTCATTCAAATTGTCCTCCTCCCCAGGCCCTGTTTCTCTGGCTCCCCCTTTGAAGAAGAAGGTGACCATCTTCTCTGTCTCTTTGACCAGCTGGCGAAGGAAGGAGGGCACCTCCACATTGCTGGCCCGTCTGGCCGTCCTCATCACGCCCCGGAGCCTGTGCTCAAGCTTCCTGCTGGACCTGGCAGCAGACCGTCCCCTCCTGGCGCCCCTCCTCCGGCTCTGTGTTTTCCGCAGCAGGTCCAGTGCAACAGTTAAGCTGTGGCACCCCAAGCAGGTAAACAAAAACGACTTCAAATAAGAACTATCTTGCTAAATAACAAACTGAGTTGGTTTTCTGTTCAAAATGATCAGGGCCATTTTTGCCTCTCTTTTAGCCTGTCGGTAGAGAATCCTTCTTCTGTCCTGTTTTATTTGACAATAACACCATCAGGCGTCCTCCTCTGTCTGTCTCTCTGTTTCTGTTTCTACATCTCCCTCCTTCTCTTTTCTCCCGTCCTGTATCAGCCCTGCGCTGCTATTGGCCTATCTATTTCTGTTGATTTATCCGTCTACTCTGCCCCCATCTACTGGCTCTCTCGTTGTCCCTTCAACACTGCTGGATAATCACCCAGCCTTCAAGGCTCAGATGGCTTGTGTCTGCACACACGCATGGATTATGAGAATGACGTTTTACACAACACAGAGGGATCCCGTAATCTGACTTGCATGTCTGTATGGGGATTTTATGTCTGATACAAGAACTTTTGAATCCAAATAACTGAATAAGAATTCAGCATTTTGCTTAGTCCTTAGTCATCATTCCTACAAGATCTTTACAAGGACAACATTTCTGAGTTTAAAATAAAGTGACAATTAATAAAGAGCAATAAAGACATTTTATACTGTAGGTCCGTAGAATCACTTTGCCTACTATGATAAGTATGCCAAAGATAGAATGACTTCTAACACACAGAGAAATAGTTAACCACACTAATAGTGAATGATGATTAGAGCTACATATTAATTGTGCACACTAGCACTGTGTACATTGGCTTATAAACTCAACATCTTTACTATGGACCTACTTTCCCCTTTGCTTTGGCAGCAGGAACTGTTTTACACTCATAAAATTAATTTATATTCAATTTATGTTCATCATGAGACAAAAAATCTAAATGGCTTTATAATAATTCCTACATATTTATTATTTGGAATTTATTCCTACTGTTTCTACAGCTTCTTATTTTATTCTAGTTGTGTGATTATATTGTATATATTTCAGTGAACACAGTTTTTGCTACTGCCAGATGATTTTTAATACATTGATTTTAATGTTATTCAGTGTTTGTATATAAATTGATGTAGTTGCTGTCCATTATAGATTGGGGAATGTCCATTTTTTGATGGTGAGATGTGCCTTCTAAGTGGTAAATGCATACAGACTGTGGGACTGATTACCTGACAGCTCATGGCCCCTGATTGGCCTCACCTGAGGAGGTGCTGGCTATATCTGTCTTGAATGTTCTTTGCTCATTGGTTTTACCTGATGAAGGTCGAAGGACCAAAACATATCTCTAATGATGTTTATTGCAAGTAAAAGGGCAGTGTGCGCGAGTTCCCTTTTCAGTTGCTACAGTCATTACCAAATTTCTTCTCGTGTGAGATCAATTACCCAGACTAAGTTGAATTTTGTCCTTTTTTTGTCAGGTTTTTCTGCCAGCACATACTCTCTGTTTAGGCTCTGTTTAGTCACTTCTTTCCAGTATGTCGCTATTATTTTTATTATAATTAAGATACGATTTAATAAGAATAAAATAACATACACGATTAAAACAGAATAAAGAGAGAATAAAAACTCACTGTGCAATTAATTCTCCAGGTCAAATGAGAATCTTTCTCAAGTTGTGTTATATGTTGACACACAGAGTCAAACCCCAACCTGTCCTGTATGTGACTTCCTGATTCCATGCTGTCCCTGCATGACAGCTGTGTGTCTTAATCTCATTAACTGCTGTGTATTTGGAGCTCCTGACCTGGGTTACATGTAGCAACTCTTGAGGTTTAAAATTGTTAAGGACTAAATGTGCGATAGTTTGTTCTTATCCAGTTCCAAGTACTTAAGACTTAACCTTTTATCAGCTGATGTTGGTATTTGCTGGCACTGTTTCAGATGAAGCGTGTTTTTTTTACCTCTATTTATCCAGTTAAGACTGAGCATGCAAACAGGATAACAAAGGAAGTTGATCGCCCTGGGACTGTTCCGATTTAACATGTTTCGTACAGCACTTTTAAACATGAGTATAGAATGATTAAATTAAATGCGATACTTCAACAGTAGGGG
>CM022478.1:13428698-13479765 GCA_011952105.1 Coreoperca whiteheadi
TGGGATAGGCTCCAGTCACCCGCGACCCCGAACGGGAACAAGCGGTAGAAAATGACTGACTGACTGACTTCAACAGTATAGCATCACTTGCATGGATAATGAAGTTTTGTCGCTCAAAATTAAGACAATGTTTCCCATGAACCCACTTAGTTGGAGATGAACTTTAAAACATTTAAGTTCTTTATTGCTTTTAACTGAATATTAAAAACTTAGACCGTCAGCAGTTAGTTCGACCCATGGGCCAGCTTTTTTCAGCATTGTTTATTAGGGCACAACATATTACAGGTGTGGTGAAAACAGAGGCCTATATGTTTTGTTGTTTGTTTCTTTGAATTCATTTACAATTCATAACATTGATTTATAAAACTTATTTTAGGAGTGTATCTGAGGGCAGATGTCATAATTCACATTAGTAAGTAATGGATAACAAAGTTTCAGCAGCTTATGTTAATACTTATTTGGCAGAATTGTTAGTGTGAATATAATGTGTTGCACTATGAGACCAGAGACATAGATGATTGGTTATCCATACACGATAAACACTTGTATCCTACGCTCTCCTTTTCTTTATTTCTGTTTATATCCCCCCCCACCCCCCAGTTTTGCATTTATATTTAATATTTTTATTTCTCTAAACTTTTTTGTCATTCAAGTGACTCGGTAATGTCAGTTACAGAGTGATATCTATCCAAAATATGCAAACATTAGCTAACATTAGCCATAAAAACCTACTGGTCACGCCAGACCACGTAGGGCTTTAGCAACAAAACCCCTGATTGTACTGAATTGAGCAAAGGTCCGTATTATCAGTTATGTATTCAACTTTTGATTTGTAAAATAAATTTTTTTAATTTCTTCTTTCAAATGTTACATTGTCTTGCTTTAAATGCGAAAAATAAATCAAAGCAACGAGGCCATACAAATTTTCCTATCATTTCTTAATTTTCTGCTCTAAACTTTGTCCATTAATCATGATTAGTACAGCTACCCACTGCTGCCCCTACTTTTCACTGTTGCGCAGGCCTCACTTTCCTTTAGAGTCTGTACATTATTTATACTCTAGCTTTTATGATTAATTGTGGTGTGGTTTGTTTGCATAGTTGTGATTTGGCAAACATTCATATTTCTGTAATTCCATTATTTCTATAATATATAATGTGTGTGTGTGTGGCTGCTGTCAAAAATGACATGTTGTTAAGCTACGGATCTGACTGGAGCTTCAGCCTGTCCTGCCCATCTTCAAACACATCCTTCTTTGTACATTACATTATTAATGACTTATTACTCCTTCTCTTACAGTCTGCCCCTGTAAAATCCTGAGGTGAAGTCACATGATGAGGACGAGAGAGAGAGACAAATTAGCTATGAATTGGAGACAACTGCAGGCTCAGACAGACACAGGGACGCACTCATGCTTCTCTAACCTTTTGCGGTAGCGTACATGACTACCGCTGCAGTCATAATGATGCAAGAGAGGAGATGAAGAGAGGAGGGCGTAGAGGGGAGGATGGCGGAGTGAGGCAGGCAGGGCGGGGCTGCTGAGTGACAGAGCGGGAGGCAGGAGAGGGAGGAAGCTGCTCAACAGACGACCAAGAAACAGAGGCAGGAGGAGGAAGAGAGAGAGTACATCCACAGGGACGTGAGTGCTGTCAGCAGAGAAGGGGGGGGGGCTTCCGGACTGGAGGGGCCCAGCGATGCCTTGATGGAGTATGGGCCAGGTTTTAGGATTCTCCCACTGCCGTGAGTCTGCTTTTGTTCTGCTGTTTCCATCTGTGTTTCCTGCATTTGTTTGTCTCACTACACCATTGTCATATTCCAGCTCAGCATCTATTCTTGCTAGCTGCTGTAAGCATCGTATGTGTTAGCTCAGCCTTCCCCCCTCCCCTTCCTGCCTACTCTCCATTCCTCTCTCCTGCTCCTACCTTTAATAAACACATGGCTGAAAGGATGGAGCCTAGCCTCCCATTGATTTGCAGATTTTTATGTGGACCAGATGGCAGGCATGTTTCTCCTACTGCTGGTCTTTCACATTTGTGTTTTGTTTTATCTTTTTGTCACAATATTCCCCTGATATCCTCTACAATTAAATTAAAGTGGACTATGATTATTTGCATGTTTTCATACAGAATGTGATGCATTCTTTACCCTGCCTGGGTTGGTTTATTAGCTAATGTCATGCTGGCTATCTAATGTAGTGAAGGCCTTCATGCAGCCAGTTTAGCTCTGTAAGGAAATTCACTCACTGGCCTATGCAACTAAAATTCACGTTCCTTTGTAGTATCATAGTATCATGTTTAGTGACATGTAATGTTGTTTTGTATAGAGGTTAATATTTATTGATTAGCTTAACTATCAATTTTTCAATATGAAGTACAGTGAAGGAGTGTACAGTTGTGACTTCTTCAAACACATAAAGCACAGTTCACTGTTCACAGTTCACAAACTTTTAAAAATGACTCATAACAAGACACTGCAGTGTCATTTCACGTTAGTTCACCTAAGTTGAATATTTTGAGAGTCATGCTATTAAGATGAATGTGAGATGGTGAAAAGAATGTCTTTGCTTATTTATTTATATTTCTGACATATATATTTCTTTTGCTTTGGCATGTTTACTAGCAGATTTATGTAAAATGTTGACTGTTTTCTTCCAGAGGAATATGGCTCTGTGGCTTCCACTCCAGACTCAACACCTCCTTGCACCGATGGTACGAAGCAGACATGTGACACTTTGTCCATCCACTGAGAAATTCTGTCACAAAACACTTGTAAAAATAGGAGATTCCTGCTTCCTGAAGCCTTCCTTTAGAACTTAACATTAGAAGAATACATCTGAACACCTCTCTCACCTCTAAAACACTGGCACTGAAGATCCACGGTTAAACACAGGAGATCATTTTGATCACAGCTACATTTTGGAAGGAGAGGTGTTTATGCACTTATTAAAGAGGGTTTCATTCACTTTAGATGTCATACCTTTTTCTCTCAGACATCAAATGACACACTTTGCTGCTTTCATCTGACATATCTGTTGATTAAAAGCAAAGTCACTCTCCTTGTATGACACTAAACTAATATGTGCATAGTAAGCAGCAGTCTCTATAACTGAATAAAGTGTTGTAAATTGCTCCTCTGCTTAGAGTGTATATTGTTTGTCTACATTTAGTCTCTGAGATCAGTTCTTTTCGTTCTCTGTCTAGTGCCTGTATGTCTCTGTTGGGGTGACCACATTTCTGTGTTTTTGTCTTCATTCAGGCGGAAATGAGGAGTCCGAGATGTGTGAGCTGCAAACAGCCAGGGAATGGTCCGACAATGAGGAGGGGGGAGATGGAGGTCCAGATGATGACGAGGGACTGGCTTCATCCCCGTCCATCTGGGGCACGCCGCGTCAGAACTCCTTAGAGCTGACTTTCTCCTACATCGCTATCGCCGAGGCCGAAGCAGTGGGGGCCTCGCGACACCTCCGTGACCGACGCAGGGGCGGCTCTCGGGGAAGCCGCACTCCTTTGAATCGCACGGACACCCTGGAAACATTGTTGGACTCCCCCGATGTAGACTGGGACCCTCAAGCCTTCCTCAGTCGAGAGGAAGAAGAGGAAGCATCAGCAAGGAGAGAGCAGGAGAGGGTGGAGGCGAGTTCAGCAGTGCGGAGGGAGCAGCACAGACAAATTGAGACTATTATAATCCAGCCCTCTCACCAAAATCTGGACCCAGAAACTCAGGGGAGAGATGCAGGAATCCAAAGAGATGAGACTTCGAGCAATCTGACGCAGACTGACGAGACTCCCTCTCATTCTCCGTCTTCCCAGCATCAGAGCACCTCACAGATGCTTCAGGGTGAGAAACAGGTGTAATATGTGAAGAGGTTGTTTCTGTGTAGTGGGACATAGCAGAAGATTTAAAGACGTAGGTTCTGGGAATGCTCATGATGCCCCAACAGAACTCTCACTGGGCTGCCATTTGTTCTTGCTGTCAACATAGTTAAACATAGTGGTCTTGTGAAATACCTCCCAACCTTGTCACTTAATTTAGACAAATAGGCCTTGTAGCTATAGGATTGTGCTTAATTTGATATGTTAACATATAGTTTTTATGGCTGTTCGCAATGTTCAGAAGTGTCAAGAGATGTCATCATTTCAACATACCCAATAGTTCACCAATTGGTCCGACGTGTATGGGCTCAGATAATTCAGAAGATGCTTTCCAGATTTAAATCTCGTCGTGAAGATTGTACGAGTTTCACCAATGTGAGTGTTCATTCTTCTTCTTAGTGCTGGTAATTCTTCCTAATTCCACCTCCCTGTCTGCGATCCTGAATGTCAAACCACGATATGCCAGAAGCTGGTTATATAGTCTAACTTAATATCCTCAATGTCTTTTCTTGAGGCAGACTACAAGTGAATGGGTCTCTATTTGGAAAAAGACCTCCAGGCATTTTTCTTTTTGGGAATGTATTCAATTTTGGTGTCATATCATCCATGTTCAAATTTTCCGGTTCTTCAACTAGCTTGTGTCACACCTGGAAAAACAGACCATGAAACTATGATAAATCACGCATATGACATGTGATTCTTGAAAATGTTTACACTTAAAAGTAAGTAGCCCACCTTTCACTTCAGTCCATACATAATCATTTAGTAGAGCATCTTCAGCTGTATCATGAGAATAATGAAAGGAGACCAAACTATTGATCAGCCTTATAAGTGACATATTTATCTTCATGAAAATGGTGAAAAAAGGCTGATAATATCAAATCAGCCTTAAATTATCAGACTCTTTCAAAAGACGTTATAGATTGTTAACTTAATAAGTATTGAAAAGTAAGAAATGTCTGGACCTAAATCTGGAAACACAGCACAAATGGTACAGTCCAAACACTGGCACACTATGGTTTAGAAATACAATTTAATATTTTGTGTCAGAAGTTTGAGCTCAAGCTGAGCGTGTGTGACAAGTCAGGAGTGATGTTGTCATCATAGTGACATTATCTTCTGTTTCCCGGCAGCAGCAGCAGCATCACTGAACCCCGAGCCAAAGTCCCCCGTAACCAGGGAACCCATTTCGGTCACGCTGCTCACATCACTGCGACCCAGAGGCCCAGCGTCCTCGTCGCCAGCTGCCATTGGTCTAAACTCTCAGGAACAGCTGGTCAGCGATCACTGGTTTTCAGCACTTAACCTATCAGAGGACCCGACAGTATGCACCCACATAGCAGGTACAAGATTCACATCTGTATCTTCAAATGTACCTCCTTTCCATCTCTCTTTGTCTTGTTGCTGAGCGAGATCCTTTCGTTGAGCTCATTAATCGATACTAAAAAAAGAGAAAATATCAGATTTCGCTTTCAGCATGGACCTTCAAGAGCATGCAGACAAAGATAGGACCCCACCCCCCACCCCCCGGAAGTCCTGGCTGTTCATTGTGTCTCCATAGTAACCCTCTCTTGGGGTTTCAGGAATGATTGGATAATTGTGGGGAAAGTCTTCCTGGCATTCGCTTGCTTACTTTTTGGACTCACACACCATCACTGCTGATCTCAGAGTGTATCACTGTTTGATACACAGACAGAAAAAGAGAGACAGGTGTGTGTGTGTGTGTGTGTGTGTGCTGTTTCTTTATATGCAGGGTTTTGGAAGTTTGTTGGCACTTTAGGGGTGAGTGAGACACAGAGAAAGGGAGAGAGCGAGAGATAACATTCTGTCTTCCAGCTTATCGGCATTTTAAGTGGACCTTCAGTCAGTCTTATTTTAGTGGATGTGGGGGCCAATAAACCCTCAGACTGTTGATGAATGTGTGGTCAGGCTGATGTCACTATCAAAACATTTCAAATGATACCAAACCCTACTTGTTGGACTATGCAAGTGATTTGTATGTTACTGCATACTAATGTCTTAATGTCTAAGTAAACAGATAAAGTAAGTAAGTCTACAAAAGAACCATTACTTTGTTTGCCTTGTTCCATAATCACTACCAGCATCTCTAGTTTTTAATACAGTGAAACACAATAGCAATTCTGTCAGATTTTCTGGCTTTGACTTCTGAATCAAGCCACTCATCTATTTATTATCATTAGTGGTGACACAGAAAAATTTGGCATGGTGAATTAACAGAACACAAACCCTGGTTCTCCTGTTTCAGGTGTTAGATTGCACATGAATATGAACACAACTATATATAACTTGAGTTCAAAGGAATACCATAAATCAATTCTGCGTCAGAATGAACTTTTGCTTTAAGGAAAAAGATCTAGTGATTTTGAGAGTATCGTGTGATTGTGAATCATCTCTTTATGTGTGAAGCTCTTGGGAGTTTTCAAGAGTGGTAGGCGGCAGTGCGAACAAGATTATTTTGGGCTGTCAGGCCTTCGGACTGCTGATCGAGCAGGAGGTGGCCAAAAACAGCTCAGAGGGACAAGGGGAGCACAGCAGGACGGAGAGAGGGACAGAGGGTGTGAGGGGAAACACTGGAGTGGCAACCAAAATGGCCAGTAAAGGTGAGACCTTATGCTTAAAGTGAAAAGAGGATCATTTGAAACAGCAGAATCCACCTACGTAGACGATGTATAGGTCTTTGTTCACAGTTAAAGAGCCGTGTTTGATCAGTGTGAAGAGAGAAGGCAGAAGAAAGCTAAACATTCAAGATTGTGAAGGGGTGGAAACCACTTAAAGTCTTCAGTAGTGGACTGTGGAGCTGTGTGACTTTGGTGTAGTGGTGAGAAAGCAGGACAATCAGGGGACTGATGGGAATTGAGTGGATTTCTTGCTTCTCTTTGATCATTTTACAAGAACATTCTCTGGAGACAACAGCTTCTGTGAGCTCGAGGAGTGTTTGGTTTTTAACTGATGAGCTGCTCAGTTTTAGCAGGGTAGACTCCGTATCAGTGGCCTTAATTTAAATTAGCAACAGCCATTCAAATGAGGACAAACTGTCCTGGTGTGGTGTTCTTTTTGCTGTTGTAGTGAGTAGTAACTTTGCCAGCGGGGTTCTCTTACATCTCAGCGTTTCCTCATTAGGCTAAAGAGCTGGCACGAGCAGAGACTGTAGTACTATGAGATTTCCTGGACACGTGATTAAACTGACATGACCTGGCTCAAATGAAATGGATGTTGATGTTAAAATGAAATTATGTCAGGCTGGGTTGACATAAAGTGTGAATGAGCCATGTGATTTATGTTCTTATTGGCTAATTGGCTGGTAGGTTAATTGATTGCTTGATTTGGATTATTGATTCCTTCATGCAATCACTACCTCAATGCTCATTGTAACTTAGTTGAACGCTTGGTACACTAAGATATATTCTGCTGGTTTGGATTACATTATTGTGGTATAGAGAATGCCCTAATATTTTATCTCATCAGTTGATGTGTGGTGGATAGTGGATGATCACTCATTTAGCTGTTTAATCGTGTCTGCTGACACATGAAGTACTGTTGTAGGTGAATTAATATTAGTACAACAGATTTAGTTGAGGTAAGTTATAGATGGCAATAGAAAGAAACAAAATTTGTCTGAATTCCTAAAGGATGCAATGCTAATTCCAGCCAATGGTTATAGAATATAAAATGCATGTTTTGTCCCACAAGTTGTAGATAACCCCAGTTTATGATGCACATGTGACAGGGAAATTTGCTTTCTTGCTGAGAGTTAGATGAGAAGATTGACACTACCTTCATGTTTGTCCTTTAAATATGAAGCTGGAGCAAGCAGCCAGTTAGCTTAGCTTAGCATAAAGATGGACACAGGTCTGAAGGTAACAAAATCCATCCACCATCACCCACAAAGCTCAATAATTAACATGTAATCATTTTTGTTTCATCTGTACAAAAACTAGTGTAAAAAAGACAATTTGTCAAACAAGGGAAATTAAGTAAGTAAGTCACTGCACCCGACCACAAAACATAATGCCGCACATTACCCCCCATCATTTTTACACTTTGGTTTTTGTACAGATTAAACAAGCAGGATACAATGTGTTAATTAATGAGCTTTAAGCTGCTGGTGGCCACATTTTGTCACATTTGGATAGAGCCAGGCTAGCTGTTTCCCACTGTTTCCAGCCTTCATGCTATGCTAAGCTAACCGGCTGCTCTCTGTAGCTGTATATTCACCAGAAACATAAGCTCGTGGTATCAATCTTCTCGTTTAACTCTCTGTAAGAAAGAATATGAAGGTATTTCCCAAAATGTTGAACTATTCCTTTAAAATTCAATGTGGTAGATGTTTGATTTCGTACATGCCTCCTGCAGTGCTGCTATATTGTTGCTCCACCACAGTGTGTTTAGAAAACCTGGGTGAATACAGGATAAATGCAGGGTGTAGCTAGTTCTATAGTACATTTCAGTGCCCATGTTTTGAAATATAATAGTGTCTTCCATTTTTCCTTTGTTTAGCATAGACATTGTCCCTAGATTAGATGCTTTCAGTACTCCAGTGTTGGTTTCTGTCTAGAGTCCTTATTAAATAAGTTGCTTACTTTGACACCACGTATTGAGTAACCCTGTCCCAGAATGACAGCAGCACAAGCAAACACATTGGACAGGTGTGTTCCAGAGGCATCATGGGTATTAATTGGGTGCAGTGATGCTTATAAATAACCCACCTGCTGTCAGTCGACTCTATTCAAAGAGGCTTCCCTTTGTTCTAACGCTGAGGCTTAGCATTTCAATGAATGACAAGCACAAAGAGTTATGCCTGCCTGACAGTGCTGCACTATACAACATACCCTGAAATTAAACAACACAGGCTTCCCTACATTTTTATGTAAACAGAAAAATGTGGTATTTGAAAGAATTCAGGCTAGATAAAGGAATCACATATTCTACTGTATATATTGAAGTTGTCCACTCTTGTAAAGCATTACTCTATGGATGCCTCAATCTCCACGGCAGCTGTTGCCAGGTGACACCATCAGGGTGTGGAAAGGGGGCTGATGACGGCCTGACGATCATCAGCAGGTGCTGTGAAATGCTGCATTTAAATTCTGCTCAACCGCTTGCCTCCCTCTTTCATCTGAGGACTAAATTTAGCCTAAGCTGGAGCCTGACGCATGCTCGTAGCTGCTGTGTGTGTTCCTGCTCTGCCTCATATCTACCCCTTCCACCTCTCTGGCCTCTCTTCCCCTTCCTATCCCTATGTTGGAACTACTAAATATTCCTGCCGCTCTTCTTCTCGCTAGTTCCTCGAAAAATGAAAGACCTTGTGGAAGGGCTGGAGGCCAAGTGATGTTGCTGCAGCTGCTCTGTGAAAACCAGGAAGGATGCAGTAACTCACGATAATGTCAGCTGTACAGCTTGAAAACCTCCATAAACCAGCTTGTTTATGATTTTTACAAATATCTGACTTGAGAATTTCTGGGACTATTTTATAGAAGTTCAGTGATTGATACAGCACCAACAGTATGCAAATATTTCTCTAGACTGGTTCAAGACCTCTGAATTGGTTCACAAATCTCCAATTTTTTTCATCCATTGATATTCAATTACTCAAATTCAAATGTCTGATTATCAGTCTATACTATCTCAACGGCCACTTGTACATTTTCCCTTGGTTTGTCTACTCTATTCTTTATTTCTTCTTCCTCTCCACTGTTTTACCTATATCACCCTGTTGTTTTTTTTATTTTCCTGTCTTAACCTTTCTTTCCTTTTCCTCCCTCCACTCTGCTTGCCTTTCAGTGATGGACCTGATATACTGGAAGGACACAGAGCGAACAGGCATGGTGCTAACAGGGTTAGTGGTCGGCCTGCTGTCCCTGTTCCAGCTCAGCATCATCACTGTGGTCTCCACAGTCTCCCTGGCTGTCATGTGCTTCACCATCTCAGTGCGCATCTACTACCAAGTTCTCTACATCCTCAGCTGGGGCGATGGAGAACACCCCTTCAAGTAAGATGTTATGCTAAGAGAGTGTTCAAGACAGTGAAAAGAAAAATGACACAACACACAGAGGATTCACCCCATTCAGCGTTTCCACTGCGATTTTCTGTTTTCTTTCTTTGATTAAGCATATTTGCTCCATTTTAAAATTCACTGTGCTTACATCCAATAATAATAATAATAATTTAGTGGCTCCAATACAGTTATTAGTTTGAGGGGTGTTTCTATTAACATAGCTGGGATTATGGTGAGGTTCAGGAATCATTGTAAAAACAAGGCTTGTAGTAATAAGCAACATGCTGTGTCAGTGTATATGTCCTTTTTTGCAAATGTTGTTAAGCAGTTTTCCATAATAAATTGCCAAAATAAGTGCTTTCTTCATTATTGATCAGTGATACCCCAACATATGTATGAAACGAGAGCTGCATAGACTAAATTGATTGTAAAAGCCTGGTGGTGACCCAGCAAATTGAAAAGCTTGGGCCTTTTGACCTCTGGACACTGACAGGAGTGACAGGAGGGAATTTTTATTTGGGCTTGAAGAATTGCAGCCAAAAAACATGAATCACTGTCGTTTAACATCATTATTTAGTGAACTGTAAAGGATGGCTAAGGGAAGAAATACTACACAGAGAGGCATAAGAATAAACGTTTTGGTTTATCATCAATACATCTGTCTTTTTCAGCCTCCCTTTTCTGCATCTCATTTCCTCTTCTTGTCTAATTTTCTCTCAGGTCATACTTGGACCTGGACATCAGTTTCAGTGGAGAGGAGGCTGACCTCTATATGCAGAAAGCAATCGTCATGGCTCTGTCTGCCGTTGACACTCTGAAGGGACTCTTTTTTGTTGGAAACCTCTTTGAGTCCCTCAAGGTGAGCTAAGCTAAGAAAATTAAGTTAGTCTTACTTGATTTGTGTGTGTGTGTGTGTGTGTGTGCGCGCGCTGTCTTCAGTCTCTTGTTTACTCTCTTAATGACCTGACCAAAGATTCGCTTCACCCTGTCCAGAACCTCTCCCCCTCATGAACCCAAACATCTACATTCTTTCTTTTTTCCTCCATCATCTGTCATCTTCCTCCCTCTATCATCCCAGCTCCCTCCATCACTGGAGATGACAGCATTGCCATGCCAACCATCGCTCTCATTATGCTAGCTCAGAGCTGAAGACTCTTCTCCTAAATTAGGGCAACATCACTTATGGCATCTGTCAGCCCCAATGACATATTTTTGGTAATCGTGAAAAGCAGTCAGTCCCTTCAGATAAAAAATCCTTCGAAATTGATTTGAATTGTTACTAACATAAAAAGGAGGCAGTCTGTCTCGCTTTTCTCATCTATGCTTTTTATCTAGTCTCTGGGTATGCCTCTCTTGCTAGCAGAGCCCAAGCATTATGTTAATGTTTATCAAGCCTGTCAGTTTCACGTCTTCACTCATGTATGTTGCCACAGTCTATATACATTCTACTTTTTTTACTTTGTATTGACAGGATGAAACAGGGCTTAAATGATTTTAGGTTAATGTTATTTCTCTGGAAGCTAATTCATATGGTACTGTAGTTGTGAAATAGCCTATGAAGACACAAAAACATGGTGAATTTCTTCAAAATTATTAGATGCTGGCTATAGCTCAGGTGGGAAATGGAGGCGGCTATTAATCATAGTATTGCTTGTTCCAACTCTGGCTCCTCATGTCCACACGTTGAAGTAGACAAACTTAACCCAAAATAGATAAAGTTTATATAACTTTCTGATCATTTCTTTGGTGGTTTTTAAAGGTGTTCCCAGTTTGATAATTATAAAAACTAGTTTTTCAATTGACTGCAAAAGGAAAATCAGGTTACATTGTTTACATTATATTTTCATTTTCAAATTTGAATTAACATTTGAATATTGTCCACTGTACATCGAGCTACCACTTTGAAAATGAAATGTCAAACAGGTTGGACATTTCCATTTTAATATAGTCATAGAATGCACATCCAAGTATGTGAAAATGAAAATTGGATTATTGCATTTTCATTTTTATTCAAATAACACATACATAATGTGGAAAATTATAATGCTATTGTGGAATTGCATATTTATTTTCAAGTTTACATCATCATTTGGATAATGTCCCCTATACGCTTCCATAATCCCTGATATTTATGGCATCTCAGTCAATAACAGCAGCAGTTTGTGACCAGGCAGACTTAACACATATATAGTAAATGAGTGAGTCAGTGGGAGCTGACTAAGCCCCTAAACCCCAGGACCTCCCAGTCTCAACCCTGACCTGGCTGGTATGTGACATGACACACAGAAGGAGGTACGCAGAGGCGCCCGGGATCAGCTGGAATCTCTTTCCATCTGAGACAGGGGTGTCCCATATCAGGGCAAATCTGGATCCCATGCACAGCGCTGTGACACTGTGAGATATAAGGGGAAACACGGAGACCCATATTGGGAGTCTCGTACTTGGTGATCTTTCTTTTCTTCATCAAGGAGTAAATTCAGTCTGTATGGATCATTTTATCAAGTCATGTGATAGATATCCACAATATAATACAATGCAGGGAATTATGCAGAACTGCAGCATGATTTACTCCTTTCTAAAGGAATTTAATTAAAAGCACACAGAGCAGTGCTGGAGGGTTTTCTTTCATTGATGGGAGTTAAACTAACTCTCTCTCTCTCTCCCTCTCTTGGTCTTAGCTCCTAGTTCTGATGTACCTTGTGACGTACCTGGGAGACCTGTGCAATGGCCTTACTCTCTTCATCATCGGTAACAGATATCCCCGCTGGAAATATGGGATCTGTTAACACACTGTATGGCTGTCACGTTAAAGAATCTACTTTTCCGTCTTTTTTCTTCTCCAGGTGTGATCGCTGTCTTTTCTCTGCCACTTTTCTACAGACAACGCCAGGTAATAACTGTCTTAATTCATTATTTATACTGTCACTTTAACTGGTCCTGTATTTCCATATCCATAAACACACAACATTTTTGTGCATTTCTGTTATTTCTCAGGAGCAGGTGGACAGCTTCATTGCAAAATTCCAGGCCTACATTGACAACATCAAGGACACGTGAGTACGGCACCATCTTCTGGCACAATGTTGCCATGAACACAGGTCTACCAGTGTTACAATGGCAGTTAGTGCTCAAGTGATGTTAGGGGGCTGTCCCAAAACCCACACTTACTGGTATTTGCGAGCTGTCACGTGCCTTCTTGTGCGACGTATTTCCAGTAGCTGCCAACAGTGTCCACGTGCCCGTTTAAGAGTGAAATCCTCATGTGCACTTATCAGTCTCATTGTGAAGGATACATTTTGATATTAAGTATAAGAGACACTTAACCACATATTTGCATTTTCTAAATTGTTTATGTTGTTATCACATGTTACATATGCTCTGATTATTGAAGTTCTGACAATAGTTAATGAATATCTGAATAGTGTATTATAGGTGGAGTATGCTAAGGTTATGCTCCTATTTGCTATTATTATTCCTTTAAGTGCTAGAATACAGGTACATATATTTTTATTATTTATAGCAGGCGATAGCGCTGTAAGGCACTTTTTAGTGTGCATGAGTAAAGAATTTTAGGAACAATGTAGTGCCAGTAAGATGCAAATTTGGATCAAAACAAACTTTTGACTGTGGTAGCTGGTGAAATATCTTGTGACACCGTGTTAATAGAACATCAAGTCAGTAATGGACCAGACCAGAGATGTGAGATTTAGGATAAGGTTTACCTGCCCTGGTGTTGTGATCTATACCTTCAAAGATACCTTCATTCACCATTTCCCTTGCTTCCTGGTCTTGTGAGTAAACTGGTTGGAAGTTGGAATTAATTAGATGGACCAAGAGTCAAAACCAAGATGCTTTGCAGACAAAGTGTCCTGGGAACTTGGAACATGGTGAAACCGCTACATTAAGTGCTAACAGTTTGTTGAGGCTCTGCAGCAATTGTATAGCTATTTAGACTTTAATAATATTTTTTAAAATATATATTAGTCATAAACTTCAACTTCTTCACGCTTGTTGATTATTGTTAGTCAGAAAAACATCTTATGGGCTCATTACTGCAGGATTAAGTGTACTATGTAATGTTTCAGGTGTGGCACACACTTGCCTACTACCTGGTGGCACGTTAATGTGTTGCTCAAAACCACAATGTAGGTATTGGGACAGACTGTAAATTTGTTGACCTGCACAAGTACTAACTACTCATCTATTTCTCTTCCACAGCTTTCAAAGACTTGCCCAGGGTGGCGGCCCTCCTCCTGACCCAACTCCCGGTGGTGCCAAACCCAAAACCCAGTAAACATTGAAGGACAAAAAATTAAAGAAAAGCTCCCGGAGTTACAGGCTGTCACTCAGATGTCTTACGCAGCGGTCTGTGCTCAGAGCTCCGGGGAACGGAGCTCCAGAGACTGGGGAAGGGAGGTTACTTAAACAGACAATGATGAGGATCATGCATGGTACTTTATACTCTACCTGTATCTAAGTTATGGGGTTAGAGGTTAGGGCTTTGGGTTTAAACTTAATCAAGGTGAAATCAAGGTTTATGAATCCTGGATGAGACTCTTGCTGCTGACGCAGAGACGTAAAGATTCAACAACACAGCTTGTTGTATGTGACCATCCTTGGAAATGTTCACCTCTTTTTAAATGTAAAAATGACTCAATATGTGTCTTAGGTGGTTGAGAGCTGTAATCCAAATGCGGTACTTAGACCAGGAAAGGGAAGTTCCCACACTGACAGCTACTCGCCTGAGAAAAGGGGAAGACGGTTGTTAAGGTGATTTAAGTCAGTTGTTAAGGTGATTTAAGTGAGGGGACAAAAACCGGGGTTGTCATTATTCATGGCAGCATCAAACTGGCAATTTAGGATGCATGTGTCAGCACATGTCCTTTTCTGAATGCATATTCATTCACATGACAGTTTATCTGTGTGTATGCAAGTATGAGTGTGTTTGTGTGCGTTAAATTCCTGTCATACAGCTTTCTGAGATGAAACCTAAAAGCAATTAAAGTCACATTTCTTCTTTATTTTCCAAAACCTTCTGTTTCTTCTCATCACACATGCATTCACTGTCATTCCCGTGGATCATTCATTTGAGGGTTTTTTTTCCTAGTCATGTTTTCTTATGTTACTTAATTCCTTACACCACTGGGTGCTGCTTTACCCCATTCATTTGTGTAAGAGGGAAGGTGAAACATAATATTCAGATAGACAGAGATAGATTCTTCTGCTACAAGTTCAATAATTAAGATCAAGCATCAAATGGACTTAAATCACTTGACAGGAAGTTCCACATTGACGGACCATCAGACGCTCTTAAGGTGTCAGTGTTCATTTTAGGATTGGATGGATTGATGATACAAAAAGTGCTTTTAGACAGATATACTCTCCGAGCTCTCAATGTGATGTGAGGGAATGTGGGAGTGAAATACAGCAGGTGCCTTTCTAACTGCAGGTTATAGTGCATGATCTGACTCACAGTACTTACAACAGCTTACAGCAACTTCTCCTATGACAAACCACTTCTCATTACCTGACCATTGCCTTCCTGAGAACGGTGTTTTGTACATGTGCAATACTTGTGATAGTACATGTGTGCAATGACAAGGTATCTTATACAGAATTGTAAGTAGATCCATTTGAGGAATAATAAAATTATTCAGGATACTCTGCAGCTCAAGTCCACATCTCCCTTTAGTGCTTGCTTTTAAAGCTCTCACCAAAATGTGTCTGATCCTATGCCTTATTATTGCATCCTTTAACTGTGTGCTGGAGTGAAAGCATTTTTATGTTAACAGACATGATCCATGAAACACAAACATGATGGCCTTAGACATCATGTGCTGCTTAGTATTGAACCTACAGTAGTTGCACACACACTGGCCTCCTGTAGCAGTTTTCTCTACTAATACAAATTACGTTTTTGTCTTGAACTTCAGCAAAGAGAATGGAGGTAGCTGTGAAATTAAAGGCACTTAATTTCCTTTTCACAGCTTGGCATATACATAAAGGTTCTTTCACTGAGATCTGTCTAATCAAATTATATTCAAAACAAAACTGCAGTTAATCTAGTCAAACTCATTATTTTCGTAGAACTGTCTCACTAAGTCTAGACTACCAGATGCTGAGGTTTTTATAAATTCAACCCACACAGGAAAGTAACTTTTAGTTCATTTAAAATCAGTCAGAATAAATGCATTATAGTAGGACAGTGATTATTTTGTATTCTTGAAAATAACTAGATTGAGTCTAGAAAAAATAAACACACTGAAAAGAGAAAAGAAGCGTATGGTGTGACTTTTTCAGATGCATAGATAGATAATGTGTAGATAGATGGGTAGATGTTCAATATGTTAGAGACTGGACGGAAATAATATAAATAAAGACCTTGTTATTGTTGAATTCCCAGTATTAAAGGTAAAGGGACCTAGAGGTTGTACTATGGGCCGCACATTTATACAAATTATACTTTACAAGGCCCCTACAGGGATTTTCAGCTTGGACCCCCAGAGTTGTCTGTATGAGTTGAGATACATTATTGTCTGAGCAGAAACTGTACATCAGCCGTAGGGATATTATACTAATAGCTAGGTTGTGTTGTACGTTATGGATATTGCTGGACCTTTGTCCCAAATTTGTTTCTGGTCCAGGATTTCTTAATTCAGTTCTATCTCACCTACATGGGCACATCTGATTTAAAGTTAAGATGTTGCATTTACTAGTGGTGGAATGACACTAAGTAGATTTACTTAGGTGCTGCACTTAAGTGCAAGTTTAATTGATTGATTGATTTCATTACTTGTATTTTTTTTTCATACTGCCTTATACTTCCACTACACCACATTTCAGGGGGAAATATTGTGCATACTAGTTACTTTGCAGATTAAGATTACTACAAAACATATGAGGATCTTATACAATACACTGCCTTGTTATAAAGTAAACTACTGTACCTAACAATATATAAGGCATGTAGTCAAGGCTGAAATGATTAGTTGATTAATCGATTAGTTGGATGGCAACAATTTTGATGATGGTTTAAGTTTTTTCAAAAAAATGCCATTTCATGGTTCCAACTTCTCAACTGCTTTTCCTTGTAGTTATTTTATATTTATTTTAATAATTTCAATTTATTTTTAATAATGTTGAGGTTTGGCCTATTGGTTGGACAGAACAAACATTGTGAAAGTGTCACTATTTTCTGAAATTTTACAAACCAAACAATCAATGGAATCACTCGAGAAAATAATCAGGAAATTAATCCATAAGAAAAATTATAGTACATAAGACATACAAAATAGTAAAAAAAAAAAAATCAACTCCACCTCAACCAACTACAACAGTAAAATGCTGCTTACACATTAATGCATGAGTAACAATCTACTGATATGATACATAAGAGTATAACGGTCACGGGGGGACATTTTTCTGCTTTTGCACCGAACCACAAGGAGGCGACAAAAGTCAAGACATTACTCCTATTACATTTTCCCAGTGTGTCTGACAGGTTGGGACTACTAAACAAGATCACCTCAGCCACTTTGAAAAACTACCCAGTCAGTTACTTTTGAATGTGTCAATTTCTTATGCAGATATCCCCTGATTTAGCTATCTTTTGGTCGTGTGCTGTCCATTATCCAGCAGCTACAGTCTGTGGCCATTGGCTGGTCCTTTTAGGCTAAGCTGGCTAAAAGTTAAAGTAGGTCAAGAGGTCTGAGTGGGTTTGAAATTTCAGTATCGTTATGTGTCATGTTTAAAATGGACATCCAGGTCGTCCATTTCTCACTGGTGAGTACAAGTCCGGACTTGCCTGCACAGGGAGCTCATGGCAACTTCACAGTTAGCTGGCTCTGGTTGCGCTGTGGAGTATAGTTAAAAGAATAAGAATGAATTTAAAAATTATGAAAAAAGAAAATAAATGTCAAGTCTTTTCTATTCTTTTTTAATTTCCCCAAAGAGTCCAGTAAGAGTACTTTTCTAGATACTTTATATTTACAAAAAGAATAAAAACATTTTCAAACAGACTTTTTCAACCGGCGTCTGCGCTGCTGGGAGGTGAAGTGGGTGGGATTAGTCAAATCCATTTGACGATATAGCGCGTTAGACCCGCCCTCGCATTGTAAACTAGTGCAGAGCAGTCCTGATGCTGATCTGGCACAGTGGATTTGACAGCGCGCAGGACAAGAGGAGAGGTTTTACGCACGAGTCCCGCTCGCGACCAGAAGCGTTCAGAAAACTTGTGCTAGAGAAGGAATCCTGTTCACATGGTGGGTGCTTCATCTGCGTCGAGGAGAGCGCGGTGAAGTGCTGGCAGATTGAATGTCGCCTCCAGTCATCATGGATTACGGACGGACCATGGCCCCTCCGGTGCCCCCGCACAAACCCGTTCCCGCCCGTCCAGGGCAGACGCAGGAGCGGCTGCTGAAGTGCATCCTTCTCGGCGACGGGGCGGTGGGCAAAACCAGCTTGGTGGTCAGTTATACAACGAATGGTTACCCAACCAAATACGTCCCTACTGCATTTGATGACTTCTCAGGTAAGCAAAAGAAAGATATTGCTATTTTAGATTCTTTACTATTTGCTTAATGCCTTAATAGTCTAAAAGAGGGAAATAATAGTATAAATATACAAGCAACATCAACTCTTATTTTCATAGATCAGGGGTTCTCACAGACCTTTCTAGATTTGTAAAGGTAATATATAACTGTACAAGTCCAGTGTAAATTAGTGTATTGAGATTGGTGTCTAGGATCAAATTGGGCTAAATTCTTGGGAATGAAACTTTAATGAAATCATTTCCACTTAGTCCATTTGTTTCTACCTGCCTGACTAGTTCACTAATTTTCACTGAACTCTTCTTCAAACTCCCATGTTTTGAGAGTACCTGCCCATTCTGCCATTTAACTTATTATTCCACTGTTATGATAGATGTGTTTGTGTTTCCTGTTATCTGTCTTCCATCAGTGTTAATGCACATGAGTTCTCCTCCCTGATGTAGCCCGGTTTCCATTTGGCAGGGTTCCACTTTCCAAATTGTCTCGCTAGTCCCAGCAGGCTTTGTTTACAGCAAAATAAGAGCAGAGAACAAATCCTTCAAAGTGAAAATCTGTTTTAAACTGATCAGTGTTGTCATGAAAAGGTACACCTGTGACCTGTTGATCACTGTTATTAATTGATGATCATATCTTCAGACTTTTATTGAGCAACTCTGAAAACCATAAATGTTCTATCTGTATATGACTATCAGCTATTATTGTGACTGAGTATAAACTGATAGTATTGATATATGAAAAAATACACATGAACATTAGAATTAAGGAATGAATACTTGACATTGTATCCTGTAACTGACTTGTAGTTTTAAGACTTTTTGTCATTAATCTTAGTACATTTTCTGAAATTACACTGATGAGCAGTAAAACTAACAACTTGGCCAACACAAATCACATAAAACACTTGGTGAAAACACACACCGCCCTCAAATGAGCGCTGGCTCAACCCTCCCATACAGAACAGAGAGTGTCTCTGGTTCAGGGGTTTTGGATTGCACAACTATGCCTATTGTTGTCGGCCTTGACCCGCAAGCCCTCTCCTCTATACTGAAATGGGCACATCTGTTGCAGTGGCTCAGAGGCAGAGATTGTCTTACGCCTCAGCCTGACAGAGAGTGATTGTGTAGTTGGGGCCCTTATTGGTGATGTCATTTCTCTGTGCCCGGAATCAGCGCACCCTCTTCAAAAGCTGACTTCTGCGTGCTTACGCAATGCCACAGGTGGCAGAGACACAGAGGAGTGGGAGGCCGTGAGAAGGGACGATAAGAGGGAGTTCTGATCCAGAAAATCAAAGGAGTATCATATATCAGGGATTAGGAAATTATTACACAATGGCAGCTCGCTCTCTCACTTTCCTTTCTTTCTCTCCTCCCGCTCCTTCTCCTTGCTTTTGTAAAAGCAGAGTGCTATGATGCCTGTCCCACTACTTGAGTAGTTCCAGCAAAGTCTTTGATCAGGTGGTATGACCGACCACACACTCCAGGCGTATTGTAAATGTTTCCATGTGTCTGCTGCTCTGCATTGTGCTCACTCTTATGAAAAGAATAAATGGCCCTATAATGAAACTCGCTGTAAGTTGACTCATCCACTTTTCCAATCTGGAAATGAGGCCTATTGGATGAGCGTCACTGAACAAACATAATCTGCTCTGTTTTTAACCCCCCCTATTAGACAACCTTGGAATGGCCTCTGTCAAAACACAACAGAGAACAAAGCTCACAGAGTGGTCCGAGCGACAGTAAAGTGTTATGGTCTCAACAGTTACTGGCAGAGTGGGTGGGCGAGACAGGCTGTGAGCTGGAAGAGCTGAGCAGGGGGTCTTTGTGTTTTCAACTGGCAGACTTTTGTTTATTCCACAGAATATTCTGGTGGGTAGTTTGTGTGTGTGTGTGTTAACGTCTTAAGTGTCAGGTGGGGGCTTTATGGGCTTACAGTCATGTTGACAGCTGTGACTTATTTTCTCTGTCTGTTTCTGTGTCCACAGCTGTGGTTCAGGTGGATGGAAACCCGGTTAGACTACAGTTGTGCGACACTGCAGGACAGGTGAGTTTTGGTTACAAACAAACACATATTGCATCACCATTTATCACCCTATCTAGATCACAATGTATGCCCCTACAAGCCTCTCAACCCTTTGTTTCACATAAATGTCACATTTTAGCCATGCTGGTGGCGTGGCTCTATGGATGGCAATGTCAGTTGGTCTACAACTTGGTCCAGACTGAAATATCTCAACAACTATTGAATGGACTGATGTGAAATTTTGTGCAGAAATTATGATCCCCAGAGGATGATGCCTGATGACCTTTGTGATACCCTGATTTTTCATCTAGCAGCACCATCAGGTTTACATTTTTGGTTTTTAGTGTACTGTCTCCATGACAATTGGATGGATTGTTATCTAATATGGTAAAAATAACCGCGCTTTCTTCGGGAGGAATTGTAATAACTTTGGTGATCCCATAACTTTTCATGTAGCGCCATCATCAGGTCAGAATTTTAATTTGTCCAATTCTTTGACGATTCTACTGACATTCCCATCAGCCTCAGTCCTAAAATATGGTTGTGAACATGGAAAACATTGTACCTGCATAACGTCAGCATGTTAGCATAGTCATTGTGAGCATGTAAGCAGGCTGACGTTAGCATTTAGCTCAAAGCACAGCTGTGAGCACAGCCTCAAAGAGCTGCTAGCATGGCTGTTTCTTGTTACATTACCATTTATGGATCTTTTATGCCATTAAGCATAAAGGCTGAACATTCACCCCTTCCAGCTTCTCACATTTGAGGATTTGTTGCACTTTTTGAGGGTAATTTGCACTATTTTTGGACATTTAATAGATTAAACAAATTATTTATTAATTGATCAATCGATTAAAAAAAATTCAATAGTTAGGCCTATAGGCGTACTGTTTTTGTGGTGCACCCATGTTGCCTTTACCCATGTGGCCTCTTGGTTGCTATTGCAGGTAGCTCATCTAGAAATGGCCAAATTCCTGTGCTCTGCTGTAAATGTTCATCTGGAATGAGAATAACACCACCGTAGGTTAGGTTTAGCCTATGATGGTGTAGTGACAAGGTGCTGAAGGAGAGGGAAAAGCCCGAAGGTTAGGCTGGAGGTGATGATACAGAAAAACCTGATTTCTCTCTGTCTGCCTGCTGTTAAGGACACAGTGTCTTAGGGAGCTTGCCAGGCAAAAGTTATAGACTCATTATTATGTTGGTACTGTAGGGCAATCTTGTTTAGGAACAGGTTGTGAAAGAGTACTTTTATTTCTTTGAGGCATGCGTGGTTGTTTCATAATCCAACTCAATAGAACCCTGCCCTGGGAGCATTTGACATTCACAAACACTGCGAGGGCACTGCCAGTTCTACACAGAATCAAAGAAAACTTGGCTGTAAAGTGGAACGAGGCATTTGAACAAGTCCCTAATACATGTAAACCCTCACAGCACGTTGCAAGCTGCACACAGTGTTAAAACTGCACACACACATATGCACACAGACGAACACATGCAGACAAGCTTGGGCAAATACGGGCAGATAAAAGTCAGCAAACACTGACTGTATAAATGCAATTTCATAAGAGAGGAGCTTGTGCCAGGGACAGGTTGGGGTGTGCAAAAAAAAGAAATGGTAGAGAGTGAATAAGAGAGAGAGACCAGAGACAGAAAGACAGAAACGGTCTAGAGAAAAATAACAGCTGCCTCCAAAGCTGATAAACAAAGTTGCTCCTTACTCAGAGATGTTAATATGTCTGTATGTTCTGCAGATGGACCCACGTCATCAGTTCGCAAAGCACAGCCAAAGTTTGTGTGGGAAACTCACAAGTCGATAAGTGTCCACTGCTTTTGTTGAGCTTCAAATCCACATGTTTAAATTACTGATTGTTTCTGCAGATTTGGTTGCGTTTTAAAATCAGAAGGAGCCGGCACAGAGCATTGTTTAGGCAAAGGAGGATCAGGAGAAGTGTGCTGGAAAGGAGTGGGTTAAGAAAAAGAAGGAGAGGTTTGTGTCAAGTTTCTGCCGACCTTAATCTGTGTACTCAAGGGTGTGGGAGGACCTTGTTAGTCAAAGCTGTGTGGCTCCAAAGTGTTAATTTAAGTGATTTACTGTAGATGATATAAATGAGTGGGCGGGGCTTGTGGATACAGTATATTAGCCCAATATAAACACTATTAGTTTTTTTTAATTGAATGGTTATTGGCACAATTCCCTTTCCTGTGATGTTGCAGCACTTGAGTATGTTGACCAGTGAAGCAATTACTATAAGTGCATTAGTGTGTGGTCAGTCTGGGCGAGAAGTAAGGGAAATAATCACAAAGGAAAGGTTTAGGGTTAAAATGGAAAATGCTAAGATTCATTTGCTTTATATTTATAAATCACGGACATCACCACATTGCTAACTATCTGTTTCTGTCTCCAGGATGAGTTCGACAAACTGCGCCACTTCTGCTACAGTCGGACTGACGCCTTGCTGCTCTGCTTCAGCGTGGTCAGCCCGGCTTCCTTTCAAAACGTCTGGGAGAAGTGGGTCCCCGAAATCCGCCGCCGCTGCCCTCTCACGCCCGTCCTCCTCGTAGGCACACAGTGCGACCTGCGGCAGGACGTCAAAGTGCTGATTGAACTGGCGAGGCGGAGGGAGAGGCCGGTGCTGGAGGAAGACGCCAGAGCGCTGTCGGAAAAAATTGGGGCAGTGACGTACATTGAGTGCTCGGCGCTGACACAAAAGAATCTGAAGGAGGTGTTTGATGCGGCCATCGCTGTGGGGCTGCGGCACTCTGACCGAAGAGCGAGGCGGGAGAGGAAGGTCCGCAGCACAGCCGATAAGATGAAGATGCTCTCCAAGTCCTGGTGGAAGAAGTATGTGTGCGTCCAGTAGGGGAGGGAGGAGACGATTTTCCTGTGACTGATGATAAAACTGGAACTGCTGACTTACTGGTGGGGACTGAGTTGGATTTAAGGACTATTTTTACATTCACTAGGACACAACCCAAGACGTGGTGGCCAGAATGACTTTAAATCAGTGGAACAGTAGTTCAACAGAGGCAGAGTGTGCCAGGTTTTGGATATTTTCAGTATGACCAGAAAAGATCCCTTTGTTGATGCCTAAAAGACAAAGAGAGCATAAGGCTGCAACCACTGTCTGCTCCTCAGAGCCAGTCTGAACTGTTAAATATGACTGTGACCAGCATTCAACCAAAAATTATGGAGCTAATAAAGTGTTTTGGCACATGGACTGCCTATCATACTGGAAATGTGAGCTGACTCGGAGGGGAGATGTTCAGATGGTGATGTTACATACTTAAATTTTTGATACCCTTCCTTAACAAAGTATATTATTTTATGTGTTCTACACTGTTATTCAGCCCCCCAACACTTCTGATAGATCCTTTTTATTTCACTGAAATCAGAACATGAAGATAACATGCTTAAATCCCCAATGAAAGATGCAATAATTTACTGTTGAAAGTCAAAGCCAGTCGTGCACCTTGTTTCCTAAATCAGAACTCATTCTCTTTTGGATTATAATCAAATGTAAATTGTGTAAATTCTTTCTAAATCTGTGAGTTCTTGGGGATGTGGAGCTGTGGTTTGAACGTGATGTCGTCCAGCCATTTCAGTTCTGTCTAACTGCAAGGTTATGTAGGGTTTTCTCTACACCAGCGTGTGTCTGTGCCACATTTTCAAGTGTTGATACAGCTGTCTCACTGTTAGTGACCACACAGTTAGAGGTCTGTATGCACCTCGCCAATACTACTACAGTAGATTGGTGCCACACAACATTAACAGAGTAAATCGAATGCCTATTGATGCTGATTATCCGACCTATACTGGAAAAAACATGCCTGCTGTAGGTTTGGAAGTTTTAGTTGTTCACTCTGACTGAAAAGCTTCACCTGAATTGTTAAAGAAAGCCAGTGTGTTAGTTTTTAGAACATTACTGTTACAAGGTTGCAGCAATAAGTTGGGTGGTGACAGTGTACATTGCACTTATCACACACAGTCTAAACACATCACTGAAGTCTTGCCATGCAATGGCCTTTGGACCAGTGGTGTGAATTCGATATAGAACAGGTAAATGCATCTGTGGTGCTTGAGATGTAGGTTTACTGAGTGTCACTGAAACAAAGGTGGCTCTTCTGCATGTTCCCTGCACTACCCATTGGTTTTTGATGATCACCGGGTCTTTCTTTGTCATTGTAGTCAGGGCCTTAAACAGATCATTATCCGTCTTTGTTGGTCAGTGTATTGGAGCTCGCTCCTCTTTTGAAATTATACAGTAAGTGAGGTGAAATCACAAAAGAGACTGCTTCTATGTTTGCTTCTTATTTTTCAGAAGCCTGCCATTCAGCTCTGTCTATTTATCTGTTCCTTCTGGGCCAATCACTGATCAACAGCAATACAGAGCAGATGTATGCAGTATTGTTTGTCATTATGTATGTTACATAGTAATCATTTATGATGTTTGTAATGTCATCAGGATAAATCTGTGTACATATATAAGTGACTCACTCATTGGCTGTTTTGTCCAACTCTAAATGGTACTTAACAGTATGAGTTATTCTGTTGCTGATGTTTTCGGCATTAGAGCAGTTTGTTGAGCTGTATGAGCAGAACAAAATAAAATGCAAAATATTTAACCTGTTTTCACCGTTGACTCTTCCATGGAGATATGTTATCTTGACTGTCACACTGTAGAGATAATTGTGTGATGATAGCAGTGGAGGAGTGTTTGTTACATGCTTTCTTTCTGTGGTCAACACATTCAACTTTGTGAATAAAAATGCACTGTTAGTAGACTGGGGGTTATGTCTAAAAATCATTCACTATTTGGTTTATTTGACATTATGAGAAAGTGAACATTAAAACTCCCAACTACAAAATGTCAAGGATGGCCAAGACTTATTTCCATTGGTCCTTGTTAAAGATAAAATATTCACATTTATTGTGAATTACATTACCCTACAAAGTTGTCTCAAATGATCCCATAATACAACATAAAAAGTAGTGTACATTTGATGGACACTATGAGCTAACTACCATCATGCATTGCTAAGATGGGGAAAACATGTTAAATATACAGTATATAACTACTGGATGAGTAATGAACTAAGTAGTTTATTAATTTTTCTATGTCATTCACTACATAGTCCCCTACATATAGAATTTCCTAAAAATGAATAGTGAATAAGTAAACTATTTCAGACATAGCCAATCTCTGAAATTAACAAAGAAAATACATTTTTACAAAGTTGGGAAAGAGTTAAATGTGACTTCAAAGATTTAGCCTCAGAGGTTTTGTTGGCACCAAGACTTCTAACTATGCAGGATCAGATGATTATAATTGCCTGAAATAGGCTTTTCCTCCTATTCATAGCTATGTGTCTACACCACAGTATACAACAATGAGCAGAGAATGACAGCGCTTCTAAACAAGTACGAGATACCCAGCTAACTAATGATAGGGGAGGCAGCTTAAAGAGAGTTTGTGTCGTCTGGCAGACTGCAGATGAGTTTGTTGTCCAGCCTCAGAGAGGGTGAAACTAAGGTAGAAATGGTGCCAAGTGGTCTAATTATAATAGTCAAGATGGCTCCACTTTCCACTGATATTTTAGCAGGAAACCCCATTGTTGTGTCAGCAGCGATCTTGTGAAACGTCCTGTGATTTAGCATTGTGGCTTGTGTGTTTGACTGTAATACCTACCTTTCTACTAGAAGTACAGGTTATTGTCTGTGGTAGGAATCTTGAGCTGTCAATCATCAAAGTAACAGACAGGAAACACATCATGGGTGTAGTCTACACATCTCTCAAATTTCACAGAGCGATTGTTTGACTGTGTATCCATGTGCAAATGTGTCTCCACTAACGTTTTATAGAGTTATAAATGTGAGTAAATACTTGACTTAACTTTACAGGAGAGCTCAGAGTTAAGCAGACACAATGTTGGGGAATTTGTGTAACCATACTGTCTGTGAACGTAAAACACGTCAATGAGCCAACATCACCAAACCCTTGAAGACTATGGAACTCATGTGTAACTGACAAAATATTATCATTCAGTGGTAATCCAATTGAAGTTATTTCATGGTCACAGGTTTCTGGAGGAAAAATCAACATTTAAGTGACCTTTGTGGCTCAATCAGATGGCTTCCACCGTGGCAGATTCAGTATTGGGTTCAGTCCAATAGAGCTACTCAGTTTCTCTCAAAGTGGAGCTGGAGCTCTAATATCTTTAGCTAGTTTAAAGTGGACAGCTGCTGATGAGAACAGGGCCATAGCCTAGATTGTAGAAATATTAAGGTCATGAGTCCAAATTCCACAAGCACAACCACACCCACCTAAACAAGTTTTTGGCCAGCTTCCAACTGACCAAAATAAAAATTCCTTACTTTATTCATTCAACTGTTAAAATATATTTTCTGTAAATTTTATCTCATAACATGTTTCAAAGCATTCTCTCCACTGCCTGGTATTATGGTGGGGAATAATAGTGTTTTTGCCTAAAAAGAGTCAAATCTTTTAGTTCAGCATTTTGGGAAATATGCAAATTCATTGTCTTGCTGAGAATGAGAGGAGAAGATCGATACTACTTTTATATTTGTTCATTCAATATGAAGTTTTGAACCAGTAGCTGGTTAACTTAGCTTAGCATAAAGACTGGAGACCGTGGGAAACAGCTAGCCTGGCTCTGTAAAACCACAAATTGTCCTTTTTACACTTAGATTTTTGTATGGCTTTAACAAACAAGATATAACATGTTAATTTGTGAGCTTTAGAGGCACCGGTAGGTAGATTTTGTTACCTTCAGGGAGAGCTAGGGTAGCTGTTTCCCCCCGTTTCCAGTTTTAATGCAACGATAAGCTAACAGGCTGCTGGCTCATCTTCATATTGAATGGACAAATGTGACCGTGGTATCGATCTTCTCATCTACCTTGGCACGAAAGTAAATAACCATGTTTCATAAAATATTTAACTATTACTTTAAGTGGAACACTGTATCAGAATCAGCCTAAAATAAAACCAGCTTGTGTGATGTGTGCTTAAATGTAAAATGTAAACTCTTCTTCATTTTCATCAAAACCCCCAATTTCCCAGAAATGTTACTGAAGTGGTATCTACTTTCCCTGGATGGAATATTCCTTTAAAATTAATCTTAAGTAAGATAAGATAAGATAATGGTGTGAAATGGGTGGCCCAGTCAACTTTAGCCTGTTTCAGCTGTAAAAACTCAGATGGTCATTGAACTTTTCAGTCCTGTAAACACACTTCCTTACGTAACTTCTGAGAATCATTTAGGTAACATGTGAACTCTGACTCCACATGAAAGAGCAGCTCTGTAATCAGTTTTGATGTCTTAAAGTTGGTGAAGGATTTCTCCGGCACCTCTCAGACAATTGCCAGCATAATGACTGGAGCTCAGCCCATGGGGCGGGATTACTGAGGGACATGAACTATGTCAATCAGGTCTGTAGGGTGGAAAGGGATCCAACCAGTAGACTGTGGTCCACTTTGTACATTGTCTTAAGGATTAACTGTTTCCCAAGCTCTTGTAATGCGATGTAATATGTCTGGGGCCCTGATTAAAAGACACCCACACATAGACTTAACCAAAAATTGAGTACAGTTCATTATTCTTGACAGAAATCTGCTTTCAAAGTATGTTGGAGACCACAGTCTCTCTCTTGTAAGTTACTTCAGCGACTTGTTCTCATGTTCTCATGTGTTCACAGGACTATAAAGTGCTGAGTCGCTATGTGACTATGACACACAGGTTTACTGAGAGTTGAGAATGGTGTAAAGGGTTCAGTGTGCTTGAAATGTCTGGAACCCCAAAATGTATAATATTCAATAAATAAATAAGACATTATCAAATAAATAGTCATATGTATAAATTTTGTAAAATATATACTATAATGAACCACATCCATGGGTAAATTGTAGACAGGAACAGCTAATCAGCATACTTTTATTGGTGCCAATTTGCCAAAATGTAAACAAATATAGGTAAAAAGTATGGGAAGTGTAGCTTTGATAAACCCAGTGTACATTACCTGTCCCGCACTAGCTGGTGAACATAGCAGCTAAACAGCCAGAAAGATGTCTCGAAATGAATGCTAATTTTGCTCTGTGGCCGCTGGATGTGTAAAAAGTGTTTGCTGACACATTTGCGTCATTTGCCAATATGTTAGTGTTTTCACCTTGTTTTGTGCTTCACCCAGGTGGCCAAAAAGTAATTTACTGTATTGCAAGTAAATATATTTATAGAATCAAGTAACCAACACAATATTACAGCACATCATACACAAATATGCTGTACATTAATACACTGATTACATGGAACATTACAAACATAAAAACAATGCTTTAAAAATGATCCAAACTGGCTGTTATTTACAATTGTAAATACATTTTTACAGTCTTATCTCACTGTAAAACTTTGTTTTAAACTTTCAGCTCATCATTTAACACACCTAAGAGGTACACAGTTTAGTAGATATGATGTGACAGAAAAATCAAACTTATCTTGACAGAAATTCAATTATTTGCAATTTCCTCTTGGGCTCTGGGACATTAATATTTTTCATTTTGTCTTAGGGCTGAAACAGCAAGTCACAAGTGTTTGTTTTTTTGAGTTATGGAAAGAGACACCGAGCTACAAAAAGCAAAGAGGAGTGAAAATAAAACCCAAATGCAGATGCTTAGCTTTCTCTAAAAGTTTGTACTTACATACAACAACTTATTTACAAAAGTATTATTCAGATCATTACACACAGGTTTGGCTCTGTATACAACAGAGACACTCAGTCATTAAACAGTACACAGTGGAGAGAGCGCAAGATGTAAAACATCTCTCCTGTAGAAGACAGTGGTCATTCCATGTCATATTTTCTGATCTCCTCTCACTTGTTGCACAATGTACAAGTTCAAATTATGTTACAAAATAAGAGAATCTCTTCACTCTTATAAGACATAAAGAATGTTTTCACTCTCCTAAATATATCTGAATATGGGTCGTTGGTTATTTTGTGCGACAGCAGTGTGTTACCGTGTGACACAGGTATTCACTGTAGTGCTGTAGTACTGCGTTGTCCTCACCACCTGTGCTGCACTGCACCAGTTGTGGGGAACTACTAAACCAATGCACAGTAAAAGGCACAGCACAAAGAGTCATTTATATACAGTGCATAGAGTCTTTTAGAAATCATCGGTAGAGTGAACAGAGATTATTTGATTTGACGTTGATTTATATATTTATAAATATATTTTGTCTGAGTTCTCCCCTCAGGCTAAAGCCACCAACCCACTGTTAGCTAACACTGTGGTTGCATGAGTGGCCTGTCTGGCATGCTACAGTACGGCGTTGCTAGCGGGATTATGTTTTAATAAGCTTATATAAACACCCCCCACAGTGTGGTCTCATTATGGGAAGCTAATTGAGTCGCTCTGTCCCGGGGTCAGCAGGGCCTCTTTGAACAGCTCAGTGTTTTGCTATAAAGAGGCCCATCTCTGCCTCCAGAACATCTGTCCTGTGGTTTGTGGAACATATGTCTTTTCTTCAGGCAAACTGGAACTTGGACGTGCATATTATAGCATCTTTGCGCTTGCACATGTACAGTGTATTTATGTACAGGTGCTTCAACTGTAGCCTCCAGGTTCATTCACATTTTGAGGATACCTATAAAAGTGACTATAAACTTCTATACCTTGCTGCTCAAGTAAATTCCTTGTAAAGCAATTTAGCCATTTGTCAACCTGACATAATTCTTTGTCCTTGTTTCACTCAAGTCTCTGACTCCTCTTAGATTCCTGGAGCCTTGCTTGTGTATTGGTCTGTCTGTATGCTTTCATATTTAATTCTTATTTTCAGCAATGCTAGCGGCAGTGCAATCCACACTGAAAATCTCAACAACAATTTGGTTGATTGCCATTAAATTTGGTAGAGATATTCATGTCTGAGGATGAATCCGACTGCGTAATTTTTCCTCTAGCATCACCGTGAAGCTGAAATGTTTGTTTTTTAGTGAAATGTCTTGACAACTATTGGATGGATTTCAATGAAATTTGATACAGATTTTATAGAGGATGAATCCTATTGACTTTGGTGATCCCCTGATGTTTTCATGTAGCACCACCAGTGGGTCAAGATTTTCTATTATACACTTAAATTACTCAGCATCTTTGAGATTGACTGGCACAGTTTTTTGTACAATCATTCATGGTCTCCAGAGGATAAATCATACAGATTTTGGTGATCACCTGATTTTTTCTCTAGCGCCACCATAAAATAGACATATGTGGTTTTGAGTGAAATCTCAATACAACTATTGGATGGATTGCCATGAAATGGGGTCCAGCCATTCATGTCCCCCTCAGGATAAATTGCAATAACTTTATGACACCATATCTTTTCATATAGTACCATCATCAGGTCAAAATCTTTACTTATCCAGTACTTTGGTTTATGACATTCCAATCAGCATCAACTATACTTTGTGTTTAGTTTTAATTAGTAAATGTTAACATGGTAACATGCTCCTTGTACCTGCTAAACATCAGCATTTTAGCCTTGTGAGCATGTTAACAATCCGACGTTAGCTCACAGCACCGGTCTGCATAAGTACACATAAGTGTTTCATTTGTAACTTTAGAAAGGCCACATAAAAAGATTTGTTTTCTCCGCCATTTCTTTTGTTAGATTTTATTTTATTTGCCATCCTTGTTATCTGCAAATAAAATAACATATAATAAATAAATATAATAAATAACATTTTGAAAAGTACATTTTCTGATTACATTTGAATTATGCAGGAGAGCTTCTAATAAAAATGGGGGGGTTACCAGTAATCCGAAGATATCGTTTTGTTCTGGCTCATACATTTGTTCTACTGGACTTGTGTTCATCAGCAGGGTTGGGTCAGATTACTTTGATATGTAGTCAGTTACTGAATACAAATGACTTGGCAATTTTTGTAATTAGTAATGTAATCTAATTGATTAAAAAAATTCATCTAATTTGAATACTTTTGGATAACTTCAAAATCAAAAATTGAACATATTGCAGTTTATACAAAAAAGATAGACACAGCCACAAAGATTTGATTTCCACAAATATCATTTTTTCTCCTTAAACATCTCAAAACATTTTCACTGCAAATAAAATGCATTTTTCATATTCAGCATTTACAGTTGGTCATATCCAATTATCCTTACAAAAACAGTACTGGCACAAACTGCAGGTGCACTGTGTTTTTCTACATCATGTAGGATGCTCTTTCTTTTGTGTTTTTGTTACTGCTGTTTTTTAATCAAAAGCCACATGGAGGACTATGCTCCTGTAACGCAAGAGGAGCACATACTCAAAATGTTCAGCTTCCATTTTCAGTGTAAATAAACATGAATCAAAACTCCATTATCCATAAATCTTCATTAAAACTGGCAACCTGACAACCAGAGGGAAGAATGTACTCTGATATACAATATATAACATACACTGATATAACATATTGAAGCATTTAGAATTGGTCAAATCAAATTACCCTAATAAAAACCTACTGGCATAAACGTGTTCTGTATCGTTGCTTTTGCTTTTCAAGAGTTCATAGAGCATTGGTTATCATTAAAAACAATTCATAATTTTAAAATGATTGATTACTGACTATAGTTACTTAAAAAAAAAATCGGATTACATAATCCGTTACATTTAATCCGTTACTATCCAGCCCAGTTCATCAATAAAGCCATGACAGAAGTACACTTCAATCCCCTTCTTTCTTACAACTTTAGATTTGACTGGCTGATTGTTTTTTGTGTCATTTGCATTCAAAACAATTGCTCAGTTTTTTTTAATGTATTTTTACTCATAGAGATTCCAATTTTCTGTCTTCATAGTGATTTCTGCAGTTGTGAATTTAGTGCATTAGACAGACTTACGATTGCCAGCGGTTCATGCAGTTTGTTGCTTCATTCACAAACATACCTGTGTGCACTGGTCACTTGTGGTCTTCACAATGTACTGGTTTGTAAAGAGGTAAACATAGAAGTGTAACTTCACACTGTTTATGGTTGAGCACACAGCTGAACAGATAATTAACCCGTTTTAGATACAATGAGATTACAGAATTGGCCCCATAACCGTTCCTTGTCTGCAGCTCTGCGACACAATAGAAAATCCTCCACATTGCGGCTTGCATTTAATAACTGAATTTGAATTATGTCAGACTCTCAGATGTTTACTCTAAGGTTCAGCTGTAAACATTTTGGATTTATATTCTCTGGTGTTCGGGCACTAACCAGATGCTGTGTGCTTCTTGATAAGGAGAGCATCTGCTGTTTGCAGAGCGTCTCAAGTTGCCTGCACTGTTCTTGGTTTCGGTGTTTAGTGCCAAATTGTATCTGGGGCATGAAAAGTAGTCCCTGACTCTAGAAAGTGATATTGCTGATGAAACTAGAGCACAGGAGTAGATACTTTAGGGCCTAATTCAATAAGGTTTTGATTTCCAAGAGAAACCACTTTTTAAAAGTTTTTTTTCTTTCCTCAGTAGATCATATCCCCTGGTTTGAATCCAACTGTACATCTGATGTCACTAACAGAGATTGTGATTGGCTCACAGCTGCAGCCCACTTGGCTGATGTTATCTGATTGGCCTCCAGAGACATACATTGTTCTCTGTGTAGAAATGGCTCATGGGTGTAGCGACCTCATTTACTCTGGGACATATGTGAATATTTTCTTTTTCTTGCAACCATGTCTCTCTCTCTCTCTCTCTCTCTCTGCTTTGCTCTTGTTAAATCTCTTCACCCTGTGCTTCCCCTTTCTTTCTGTTGCCTCTGTCACTTGCTCTCTCTTTATCACTTTATGTTGTTGGCGTTCCCTCATTCTCTGTTTTATTGCTGACAGCCTGCGGTGCTTTGATTTCTCATATGGGACAGATAAGGGTACAGGGTGTGCGTGTGTGTTTTTGTATCCATATGCATACACAAAAATGTATGCCCTGTTTTCCCTGGCCTTGATGTCGTCCTGTGGTTTACCACTGTTTGGATTGCAAATCCAATAGCTGTCAGTTTGACTGATTTACACAGGACAAAGACCCCTCAGATAACATATGAGTGACTCACTGGTGTTAATATTGATTATACACCCTGACTGAGTGTTTCCAAACATCCGTACAGAATTGACATAATCAACAAAAGTACAATTTTATTCCTAGAGTAAACAAATGCCGATGAAGTCAGCGCACATGTTTAGTGGTTACTGATAATGTCAGAGGTGGAAGCTGATTATTTACCCACCCCTGTGACTCATTAGTGGCCTGACCAGCTCAGCAGGACCAATGGACCAAAGTGTTCCTTGTTGCGAAAGTAAACATAGATAATTTTGTTCCACACATGCAACATTGACTGGGCTTGTGTCATCACTTCTAAAGAGAAATGTTGACACTGTCCTTCCAAGAAAAAAAGACAACATCAGTCGTTTCAGCAAATGTGTTCACGTGACAAAGCGATCTAGCGGCTGTAGGAATCAGACTCTTGTCCATCTGGAACAAAGGAGGGAATAGTGTGACATTATGGAGCCACAAAGGGAGGTCAGGTCGAAGGGTGAGTCAACAAAACGTCTGTATTTGACATGGGAGACGATGGGAGAACAATCAACATTGTTTTTCTTCTTTTAACCATGACCACTATTGTTCCCTTACCTTAACAAAATAGGGGTTTTTTTTGCCATGCTGGCTGCAAGGCTCTAGGCAATGTTGGTCCGTCGGTCGTTCTGCCTGTCTTTGGTCCAGACTGAAATATCTCCACAACTATCAGATGGCTTCTCATGACAATTTGTGCAGATATTCTCAGTCCCCAGAGGATGAAGCCTAATGACTTTGTTGATCCCCTGACGTTTCGTCTGCCATGGTGTTGACTTTAGTGGTTTTGAGATAAATGTCTCAACAACTATTAGATGGATTGCCATGAAATTTGGTACAGACGTTCATGTTCCCCTCAGGATGAATTGTAATAACTTTGGTGATCCTCTGACTATTCATTTAGCATCATCATCAGGTCAAAATTGTAATTTGTGCACTACTTTGGTTTGGTTTATGACTTTCAAAATAATTACATTCCCATCATCCTCAGCTGTACTTTGTGTTTAGTGCTGATTAGCAATTGTTAGCATGCTAACATCCTAAACCATATGCTAAACTAAGATGGTGAACAAGATAAATATTATTGCTCAACATCAGCATGTTAGCATTGTCATTGTTGGCATATTACCATGACACGAGCATTTAACAAAGCGCAGCCTCACAGAGCCGCTACCATGGCTGCAGATTCTTGTTTTAACCATGACGACAAAGGTCCTTTACCCTCATCTAAGTTCTAGTCATGTTAACCCAAACCACAAGGTGTCCTAAAACTAAGCAAATCTTAACCACAATGATGTCAGATCTGAAGGCACTTTTGTTTGTGCAACGGTGATTTGTTAAACTTTTGGAAGGCAAATGATCAGAAGTGTTAGATCAGAAAACACTTATGTGTTCTGAAACACAGCTATAAATGACATATTTTGTTTTTTCATTTGGAGGAGTTTTTGGAAATGTTTGGAGTTGAAACTTAATATCTAGGGGAATACTTTTGCAAGTTTGATGTAATATATTTTCCTTCATCCAGTTTTGCTCACAACCTCATTTCATCATCTTGCAACGACGCATTGAAGTTATACAGTTTACGTCATGTTGATACATTTGAACAACCGGTCAGTGCCTGAACCTGGAAAGTGTTACACTGCCTCATCATTTATTTCAAACTGTTTGAAATGGACAAGTGCATCAGTGTATTAAAGTGACTGTGCTCTTTTTCTCAGTTCTTGGCACTTGATCAACACATATGCTCTCTTGGTCAGACTGAGGAGATGTATCTCGACAGGAAACAGAACCTCTCATGGCCAGGGACTCTCTGTTCTCCTCTCTGCTCTAATGTACTTACTGACTTGAAATCTGGGTCTGGAACCATAGAGGCTTTAGCGCTGCGAGCCCAGACCAAGCCAGCTGTTGGCAGTTATGGGGCCAGTTATGTAAGCGTGTCCCTCTCTCCCTGTGAGACTCAGCTCCTCGGCTCATGCCACGCTGTGCATGAATCGGCAACTGAGACAACACCTGCAGAAGCTCTCTCCTTCCATGTCCTAGGACAGTGGAGCAATTTTACAGCTCGCTGGACAACAGCAGGGTTATACTTGTGACTTCTGACGTACTTTCTGTTCTTCCCTGCTTTTTGTACATATGTTGCAGGTTCTTTGATTTGTGCTCTTCTGCACTCTTTTTCACCCTCTTTATCTTCTTCACTCTTGGCAGTCTTTCTCTTGTCTTCTTTTGTTTCTTCCACACCCACACGCACTCCCATTTCCACCCCCCACTCTGCTCTCTTTCTAGAGTTGCCCTTTATCCCACTTCCAAATATCTGCATTCACTTTCCCCGATTGAATAAAAAAAACAATGACCTATTCTTCAGGCCCTGCCCAGCAGATTGACCTTTACCTCCTCCCGTCTCTGCCTTCTCAGTCCCTTTCTTTTCATATTTTTTTTATTTACTCTCCACCTCCAAGTTTCTTCAGGTTTCAGGGTCTGCTCATATTTTGTTTTTCCATTTTTGTAGCACACTTGTCTATTTTTTCCTCCTATTTTTTCATCCCAGCATACTTCTTAGTTATTCTCTGTTGTCATTTAGCTCCTTGTCACACGGTATACTTCCATAAACTACAAAGGTGTTTACCAATCCACCCTCCAAAACCACTAACACACACACATGCAAACAATCCTGAATCTGCCAGACCTAGTAGTCTTTTATTCCAGACAGTGAGCTCACACTGAAACTGTGTTTGTCCACTGAAGTCAAAAGCAGAGCTGCCGACAATGATTGATTGCTCAGCAATCCCACAACACACACTAAAATCCCTGTTTCAGCGTGTGCTCCACTGCACAGCAGGTAACGAGCGCCCAGAGACAGATCACATGATTGGCCGAAACAGCAGTTACCCTGACGATCATCAGTGTCCCCCTCTTTCACCAGAGGATATAAATGCTTCCATTTTTAGTGTTTAATTGCGGAAGCCATTACTGTGATCCACAAAGACACAGCGGCCCTAACTAGAGCCGAACTACCCAGTGTGACCCTGCGACCTCAGCCCTCAGCAAGCTTTGAAACCTGAGAAAGCACCCCTGACCTCTGACCTACAGCCTCCCACCTCCCATGGTAAGAGGACCCCCTCTTTCTCCCCCTTTGGACAGGATGTGACCTATGAGAGGAGCTCTGCAGGAGGGCCTTGACCCCAGACACTGTCCAGACTAAGTGTCTGGAGAAACCTGATCTGAGACTGGCAGGGTGAAGGTAAGACCTAACAACAAGATGCAAGAGGTTCAGATAAGTGTTGAAACAACAATCTGTGTTTATATCACGTTGTAGTTTATTTACTATCAATTATATACTTTAAAATCACTGCCGATCTTTTAACAGATTATTTTTGTAGTGTTTTAGCTTTCTGAACATGTTTTTCCTACCTTTCAGGCAGCCATTACCATTCATTTAATTCATCCCTATGTTACTTGAAAATTGGTTAGGTAACCGATCACATAGAACAAACTGTCCTTTTATTTTGGTCAAAGTTATGTTACATTCAGCAGCTCAATGTGAAATCTCTGCACTTTAGCCTATTACCAGTCAATGATAACATATCTTTGACAACAGACAGACATGATGTTAACTGTGATGGATAACTGATCTCAAGCAGGATTCAAAGTGACTGCAAGTTGATTTTCATAACATACTCAAATGAATGGAAACTAATGGCTGCCATGCCTGCAGTAGAAATGCATTCAGACATGTAAAACACTATGGAATGTGGAAAAATGGTTGCTAGAAGTGTGATTTGTGGTTTCAATTATGTGTAGTATAAACTTGTTTATCCAACATTGATTCACTAGAGTGAGTAAGCCAATTTTGCTTTGCAAAATGTTGGGAGAAATGTCTTGATGCAACATTTATATCTTTTTCCTAACAAACGTATGTCCTCTTTGTGTATTAAAAAATCCTTTCACACCCACATTATTCCAATGCATTCTTCGCCCTTTCCCATCCTCCACTTGACTTTATGAATGTAACCAGTCACTACCAGTTTATAAGAACAAACTCACTTTGTGATGCCACTGAGCAATGGGAATCCACATAATCCATTTGCTTTTGTCTCTGTATTTAGCTAAGACTTTTGTCAGAGTGCACCACTGAAAGGTAGTCAAACCACCATCCAAGCGTCTCTATTCAGTTCAGAAAATGCCTTTGATGCTATTGATTTAGGTGTTTTTGTCCAATTCCTTTTCACTTTGGACTGTTTATTCTTTTCTTTGTTGGGCTGCAGAGCATCAGCCAACAAAACATCCAGAAGAGCTGGGTTTTTAAAAACAGGGAGAGGGTTTGGACGTGTTGGGAACGGGGTCATGACGTATAGTGTGCGTCAGCAGCAAAGCTGCTTTCACCGCCAGAAGAATGAGAACAAAGACCCGCTGCAGGATTTCACTGAGTCTAAGTACCTACAGTTTAATAATATAATGTATTGTTCTGGTTAGTAAAAAATTACCATTTCAGTGGTGGTAATTATGAAACTTCCTCGAAGTTGACAGTGTTCTGTAGATCCCTTGGTTTGTGTGCCATTTGCATACATTCACATTTAAAATTTTGGAGAGCTGAACCTCCAGATGAGGTGAAAGCAGTGGTGGAAAGTATATTTACTCAAGTACGTTTCTTAAGTACTTTGCAGAGGTGCTTGTGCTTCATTTCTAGTTTACGCTACTTTACCCTTTATACCCCTAACCCTAGCCCTACTTTATACTACTTCACAACATTTCAGGGGTAAGTATCTTACTTTTTACTTCACTACGTTATTTGACAGTTATAGCTTCTTCAATCAAGAAGGGCACATGTTAACATGAATGTAGAATCTTTATTTGATAAAGATACAGATGTAATTGTAAATCATGTTTTGTCCCTTCTTTTTATTAACTTGTTATTCTATTGTCTGTACTAATATTGACTTTGTCAACACTTATCGAGGTGTTTGTACTTGTCCTTATTGTGTTATATATAATTGTTTTTCTTCTTTTTATGTGTAACGTCTGCCAGGGGGGCTAGAGATGGAAATTAGCTATAATCTGGCATATTTACATTTGTTTTAATGTTCATTAATATGCATTGTCCCCTTTTTCTTAAATAAATAAATAAGACGTTGACCCAATCGCTTAGATAAATGTATCGGGAGAGCGCCTTAAAAATAGCAGCCAATCGGAGATCCCCTAAGGAACTGTAGACGAGGCCTTGACGCTTGTGGTGATGGGGTCATGGGGTGGTGGAGTGGTGAAGATGCATAGACCACAATGACAGCAGAGTGAAATAAAATACAGAAGGTAAGGTGGTTTAAATATTCTTCAGCTAAGATGATCATTGGATGATAGGAAAACCTGAGCACAGAACCTGTGAAATCACTGGGTATGGTTAAGAGGTGGAGCCTCTGTGTGATGGTGAAAGAGGTTGACAGTTGTCTTCTCATGTAAATGTATTGGTCAATTGTGTTAATGATCAGCCTGTTGCTGCCAATAAAGCACATTTTTCTAGTTTTCTAGTCTCCGCTGTGTTTTTCTACCTACAATCCCTGCAATGGATTGTAATAAATTAAATTAAATTAATTCCGGATATGTTAAAATTAGCTTTAATTTGATGAGCAAAAACATTAAAATGCTCCAGCAATTTAGTGTTGTACTTTCACAAGACAGAGAGTTTGAAAAAACAATGTTCATAATTAAATCAGGAGTGTCTGAGATTTCCTGACTTTTACACCCTAATATGGTCCAAGCTCCAAATGCTCCATATCCCACAATGCAACACAGTAGCATCTTTCATTAGACCTTCACTGCCTCATAAACACCCACATCTTTCAAATACCACATCTGCAGTTTGTAATTCAGATTTCATGTTATTACCCTGATGACATCATCAGGGTTATTTTTTCAAACTTTGGAAATCTCCCTCCAGGACCGCAGAAGACATTATACAACTAATTTCACATGCTGAATAGTATTCTTCGTGGTGTGTAAACTGAAAATCATGTGTAAAAATCGACAAAGTGCCCCTTATTGCATCAGTAATAACAATAAGATGCTGTAACACGTACTAATACAACACAGACAGGGGTCATTCTGCTACATCATGAATACTTTTACTTTTAAGTACACTTTGCTGATAACACTTACATCAAACATGTAAGTACTACTTTATTACTAGTATTTACTTTTGTCACTACTGGTTGATGAAGCGAGTATACAGAGGTTCATTGTTTCAGTCAAGGTTGAACAGCACACATGGTTGTTAATGGACACATGCTGGCCACTATGGGAATCAAATAGTGTGTGTGCACGTGTGTGTGTGTGTGTGTGTGTGTGTGTGTGATCTCTCATATGGGACACTAGGCTGGTGGGAGTGAACCACAGAGAGACAAAAAGGGAGGGAGCAAAGGACAGAATGAGAAGGTCTGGGAAGGACAGAGGGAGGGAGAGATGGAGCAGAGCAGACAGTGAGGGAGTGTGATGTGAGGGTGAGTGGAGAGCGGTAACATTTTGCCCGTCTGTGGGAAAGGAGTCATGTGACAGCTGCAGCCAACAGCCAAGTTCAAGGAGAAGTATTTATTGTTTTTAAGGTTTTGGTAAAAATGTGGATCATTTCTGAGGACAGAGTGAGGCTTTATTCCTGGTGGTATTTGAGACAGAGAGGGGGAGACAGAGAAAAAGAGAGATTGAATACCTCCTTGCGGCAGCCTCCTAATTGGTCTCATTACTGTGTAACTTCCTGGTGAATGCAGGCTGCTCTGACCTTGGCCTTTGAAATATAGACCCATGGCGTCTCAGAGCTGCCGGCCGAGGCAGGACCCTTTAGGAACAACCACACTCTCTGTCAACCAGTGCATGCCTCTGTGTGTGTGTGTGTGTGTGTGTGTGTGTGTGTGTGTGTGTGTGTGTGGGTGTGGATGTATGTATGAGAATGAGCGTAATGTGTGTGTTCATGGGTGCTTCTGTGTTCCTATGTGCTTGCCTTGTGTGCCCAAGAAAGACTGGGGCACGTGTGGGAGTTAGTGGTGATCCGTCTAACATATAAATCTGGTACACTGACACAGAATCTATTTACATGTCCAGTCTGCTGCCGAATATGAGTACTACAGTGGGACTCAGGAGGACTGAGTTCTAGATTAGAAAAGCCAGCAGCAACAGTTTGTATCTCTTACTCACTTACCCAGATTGACTGACATAGACACACACTGTGTTTGGACCTGCAACTTGTACATTTCCCTGTACTTCAGGGAATAAAAACCTACAAATGCACATTCCTCCTTACTTGTGTTTTCACAAAAGCAGCTGAAACAGGAGCAGTGTGTGCACGGTGCCGTTTTACAGTGTTTTTCTCTGCTGTCACACACAATGGATGCCTGTCACTTGCTTGAGTGAAGAGCACGGCAAAGTCCCTCAGGCCAGTTAATGTCATGGCTCATACACAACTCTGCCTTCTTCAACCCAGCATAAACAACTGCTCTGTAATCATACATCATTCTCTGCATTCTTCTAGATCACAAAATCTATCCATCTTTTCAATCTTAAGTGTTCTCTCGCTTTCTTTCACTTCCCCCTTGCTCTGGCTTTCTGTGAATTTAAGTAATTCTGCCTTCTCCACCAACCTACCATTGAAGGAAAAAACTAATGAAATACGTTGTCAATGAGCACTTTGCAAATACATTTAATACAAACATATTGCAACTTACATTAATTAAAGTTAGAATCCTTGAGATTTTCATGAAATCAAACCTCGTTTTTGATACTGTCGGGTCTGCCTATATTTATGGTCGGCATTTTTGCAGCAATGGCCATTCAATGTATTTACATTCTATACTTACCTATACTAGTGTTAATTCTTAATAGCAGAGTCCGCCATTCTTGTGCTGGGATTGGTGCTGATCATGATCTTTTGCCAAAAAGGCACCTACAAAACAAGCTAGCTGATCAATTTAAAATATTGTAGGGTGTAATGGAACAAGAAGGAGCAGCCACAGCGAGCTGTTAGAGGAAGCGTTACAGGCAACAGGCCGCACACCTCCAACTCCTCAGCAAGGTAATCAACTCCTTTTACTGCGTGCTACTTGGTGGAAAACTACTAACATCATGTGCAGCATGAAATCAGATCGCAGTTGGAATTACTATTGACTGGCTTAAAACAACATGAGTCTGTTTGGCTGTGCTGTAAACATATAAGTGGCTCTTCTGTTGTATTTCTGTAGTAGCTTAAACCACACTTGCTGTTACCATCAGGAACAACGGGTGTCGTTAAATAAACCAGGAATAAAATCTTAAATATTAGAAATTTGAAAATATTTCCTCGTTGTGTTGACAAAAACATAATTAGTATTACCATTACCGTTATGTCACCTTTCTCTCAAAATGCTTTTGCAAATTAATAGAATATAAGTGGATTTTCCATGGTTGCTTCCACAGTGTGTCATGTCTATCCACTGCACTGCTTCAGATCTCTTTAAATTAAAAATCCATTATTTTTTGCATTGCATTTTTTATGTAGTTTGCAGCTCATTCTGTCTGTCATTATATACTCATAATCATTTCCCTGTTTGCATAAACAGTAGGTTACCCTTTTCCACATATCTTATATCTCCCCTGTCATTCACTGTGAAGAACACACTTTTTCTGTCTTTTTCTTCTCTCTCATTTGGACATCCTTCCATCCTGTGTAGCCATTTGTTGCCTAAAATGCGCCCGGTGACTGCGTTGGCCAGCTGCTGCAGCTTTCTCAGTGGGCCTATAGATAGAATCACTTTAGATTGGCAGGCCAATCTCCCTGCTGAAATCAGCTCATCTAAATACACACACAAACACAGTGGAAAGCCGCAAAATCCAGATGGATTTAAGGCTGCAATGCATTTAACATTACTCATAAAATATGAGTAAAATATGCATGAGTGCATGTTGACATGACACTTGCTATTCTATAACTCTACTGCACAGTCAAAGTGATGCATTCTTACATTGTAGAATATCAAATGCCATAGTAACCTGATTGTTATTAGTATCACGTTACCGTTGAGTGAGTTTAAGTTGAGCTGGCGTACTGTTAGCCATGGAAAACCTGAGTCCAAGTGACACCTGACATCTGTTTAAACAGTGTTGTCATCAGGGCGTCTGTCTGCTGTTCCACCTGGGTCTGTGTGAATAACAATGTGTCTTTATTGTACCAAAATGGTTCATAATCTCTTATCTAAATGATACAAGCCCTGAGCAAGCAGCTAACTGTAGTGACAATGAGCACACTAGTTTGTGGAACAGAAACCAAAGAAAAACAGAACACTCCCACATACTATTTAAGAAACATGGGTGGGATGCTATTTCTAAAAATATTATATTCAGTGTTTTCGGGTTTTTGAATGGCTGTTTTGTTTTGTTAAATGGACCTGGGACGCAAATGAGCATTTAGGGGTTTAGGGGTCAGCTGAGTGAGCAGCAGGTTGATGAACGACATACAGAGTATCTGTGTCTCTTTCAAAGAGCCTTATTGATGAGTTGTGGAGCGTAGACGCAGATCAACAAGACGTGGCATTCTCTTGTCCCAACATGTCACATCAAGGAAAGACAGAGTACTCTATGTCCGCCGCTATGCATTACTCTGTTCTTCCACCACCCCCCCCATCCCCCAGTTACCTAACCCACCCTAAACCCCGTTGTAATGTACTATGCTTCTACACACTGCATCCAATGAACAATAGACTGACAGATAGTCACACAACCCACAAACTTTTGCAGACAAAAGCAAACGTGTCGTACTTACTGTACAAATTTTGAGCAGCATGTGCACATAATTTAAAATGTGCTCAGTGTAAACTAAATTTATTAAACAGACTTTTCTCAAAACAGCACTCGCAGCTGCTTCAGACCCCACTGACTGGGGAGTGAATCAGACACTAGAAACACCCAGTAACATAAATATAGTAAGATAAACAGACTCGACAAGCTGCTGGATGAGGTTGCTGTGTTATATAAAGCCAACAGTCTATTTAAGACATGGTGGCTAATACAAATGCTGCCTTATCTCTTCACATGAAATTAGACAAGCAACTAAAGCAACTTATAACTTACTACTAAATAAATGATAAAAAAGAGGTCAGGAAAACAGCATAGTGACACTTTGATTGTGTCTATGGGCTGATGGAAAGTGGGTGGGGTCAGATGAGTGCTGTTTTATGGCCTGTTGATTGACAGAAGCCCCAGGGCTGTAGACATAGGGTATGACATAACTAGGGGATGTAGAAAAAGTTATAATGGGCACAATGGTGCAACTCCAGGCAAGACAACCTGAGCTCTGGGCAGAAAAGGGATGTTTAAAGAAAGGAGCTAGAGGAGGATAAAAGGGGGGAGGGAAGCAGCCAAGAGGGGGCAGGGGGAACAGATAAGAGGTGGGAGGTGAGATAGAGTGTGGAAAGTCGGGTGGAAAGAGTTGAGAAGAAGGAGAAGAGGAGTGGGGGAGAGACAATATCATAAATCTTCTGTTAGTGAAACAGATACAGGCAGTAAAAACTGTCTCCAGAATGAATTGCGGTGAAATATACACTTCAGCCTCGTCAGTATCTGTGAAGCACTGACGTCAGCCCCTCTCAGAAAGAGGGAGAAAAGTAAATATCAGGCCGGTTTTGAAAGAGGTTTGTGAGGATTAGGCCTAACAAAGGACACCTGCTTACCGTAGCTTCTGCTGCGAAAACCTATTAGGGTATTTACCAGAAGTCAAGCACACACACACACTCTTTGTTTGAAGGGTTATTATGGTGAAACTAGTGGATCTTGTTCTCCTATAGAACAGAGGACACCCCTTCCAGTAGTATAGACACGATCAGAGAGGCCTGTGTCAGTGAGATTGTAATAAAAACAGCCCTGGAAAACCTGTAGATGTCCATTTGTTTATTTTAGCCCATTGACACACACACACACACACAACACACACCAGAGCAACCACAGAGGATGCTCAGGTGTGGTGACGCAATTCAACTTGACCTGACTAGTGAAACTTTGATCATCGAAATGATTAGTGCACTGTGTGTGTGTATGTACATACATGCCAAACGTGTGATGAGACGCTGGGGCGACCTGTGGGGTCATCACATTTTAAGGTGATATGCCATGTTAGCAAAACGTTGCTTATGCACATCCAGTAGTTACTGACTGGATGTTTCAGACCACCTGGTGAAAGTAAGTCCAATATTAACTCTCTTTTAGCTCTGTTTTTGGTCTCTACCAACTAATGAGGGAAATATCTGGCTCTTTAGCTGTTAAATGCTGCTAAATAAAAACTATCTAGTGGCTAACCCTGTCTGTCCAATCAAAGGGAGGACAGATTCCTGCTGAAAAGACTGTGGTGATTATTTCAAGAGTCCTGTCATCTTACAAAACATGCATATTGTGTTCACTTACACTGATCACTCAGTGGGTTATAATTGACAGAAAGTTGTCTTCTTAACTTTGGCGCTCCACAGCACTGCAGGATTTTTCAAGTGTATCCACTCTGGTGTTTTTAACCATCTGGATGTAGATGTAGACATAGACACACAAAACATTTGATGGAAATCACTCTTTCCCATTTGTCCCCTCACTCCCAGAGGAGGAGAGTATGTGCAAGCAGGGCTGGAGAGAGGAGAGAGATTACACACCCCTGCCGGGCCAGTGAGGGCAAATACGGGGCATGTCACACTGCTGAGAGCAGAGCCCCTTTAAGCCCAATCTCAGGGGTTTATCCCAAAGCTCAGGGCTTTAAACCACATATCAGTCTTCACGCCAAATTTCAGATTTAAGGCTATATAAGGAATACATTTTTGTATTTTTTCTGACTTTGTGCTCTTATCTCTTTGAATTCTAAATGTCACAGTGGCAACAGGGTAAAGTCATATCAACTCTTTCTGTCCAGTGGTAAGGGCTCGAACTGGGAAATGTGTCACTATATTTGATGTTTACTAAATAATAGCACTATAATATGCCCTATCCCCCACATAGCTTTCAGTCTGATGTTTGGCATAAAGACTGACACGTGCCTGATATGAGCCATAACAGTGTCTCTGTTCAAATAGGAGTGCAGTTAACTGAATATCAATAGAAGACTGGTCAAAAATGGTTTCATTCCCTAGAGAACAATATGCTGTCTATAATATTTTCAGGATTTTAGTTGTGAAAACATTTTGACTATTTATTTGTGTGTTTGAGCTCTCTTATTCTCTGTCCCACTGTCTCCATTATCCCCAGTTAACATCCTAGATTTTCCCATCATCACCTCAAAACAAATAATCTCATCAGGCAAATTATTTGCTGTATCAGTGCACTGTTTGGAAAATAAAGATTTCGTCAGCACCTCCCTGTTTGCAACGTGACCTCTTCTTACAGGACACACAGACTTTGCATTCGTGGAAACACACAAACACAGGCATGTGTTGACGGGCACGTACACAAACAAGGAGACAGGGAGAGACCGATGCAGGAGCGTAATTGAATGTTTGTAGTCAGGCAGGGTGTTCAGGACAGGATGAGTCAGCATTGTTGTGGTTGTGCTTGTGAGACCACCTACAGTACTATCGGTGTTATGCAAGATGTTTAAGGTTTTTCCCTCTAGAGTGTCTACATCATCCTCCTTGTGTCTTCTCCAGATCTTTGCCATTCTCATCAATCATTTAGATAAAATTCCTGACATTTGATTGGTGCTCATAAAGAGACCAGTGGATGTGCGCTTTGAGTAGTCAGAAGACTAGAAAGGTGCTATACAAGTACAGTCCATTTCTTTATCCATTTGTGAGACTGACCCTCACATTTGTGGAGTGGTTGCACCTGAGTTAAGGGAAGTGAAGGCTTAAACTCGGCCATCCTCACAGATTTATCATGGCAATCCCCTGACAACTGGCTATCTCTGTTTCAGGCATCTGCCCTGTGCACATATCACATGTCACACATGTATGGGACATACATAACATATGCACATAATGAAACAACACACACATACCATGTTCCCCCATCTGCTGTGGGTCACTTGTTTTTGTCACTGTGACCCATATCTTCTGTCGTTAGGAATAAAACCAGAGCTCATCTCAGGTTACACTCCTACATCTGTCACATTTGACGCACATCGTTTTTTATTTTCTCTCTCTCTCTTTCTCTCTCTCTGTCTCACACACACACACACACTGTGGAGGTGGGCATCGTTAAACAGTCAGCTGCAGAGAGGGAGAGGTGGGGGAGTGGCTCAGGTGAGCAGTATATTCTGTTACAAGTAAAAGTCCTGAATCCAAAACTTTCCATATAAGTACATAAGTGCTGGGCCTTTGCTGCAGGGATTTGCTCCCACTTCAGCCACGGAAGCATGAGTGAGGTCAGCCACTAATGTTGGACTATAAGATCTGGCTTGCAATTCATCCCAAAGGTGTTGGCTGTGGTTAGGGTGTGTGCAGGTCAGAGAAGTTCTACTGGGAAAACCATTTCATTATGGACCTGGCTTTGTGCTCAGAAGCATTGTCACCTTGAAACAGGAAAGGGCCTTCCCCAAAATGTTTCCACAAAGTTGGAGGCACAATATAGTCTAAAATATCATCGTACATGGACAAGGTTATCCATATTTCTTTTGCCATACAGTATCAAAAGTTTAAGTAGGCTACTTATTGTACAGAATTGTCCCTTCAAAGAAAAGTTTGACATTTTGTGAAATATAGGAGTTAGATGAGAAGACTGATATCACTCTCATGCTTGTACCTAAAATATTAAGCTACCAGTTGCTCAGCAACCGGCGGAGACTCCAGATAGTTAATGATCCCAACCAAGAAATAGTCCCCCCAAAACAATGTATAAATCTGAATTAACGTTAGAGGTGCTGGTAGGGGGGTTTGTTACCTTTGGACAGAGCCAGATGTTTTCCGCCTGTCAAACGTCCGTTAAGGATTTTATGTTATTATAGGTGTTGGATTATTATTATTGATGCATTAATGTGTAAGCAACTATTAGAGAAGGGTTTCATTTTAACAATGTTGGGTCTTTTATTATAGCAATGCATCACATTTTATAGATCATAAGTTTTGTATGTAAAATCCTACTCTGCAAAGTAACTATAGCTGCCAAATAAATGTTGTGGAGCAAAAAGTACTTTTTGAAATGTAGTAGAATATAAAGTAGCATAAAATGGAAATACTCATGTACAAGTACCTCAGAACTGTCTTTGACTGGAGTATTTGTTTTTGATACTTTCCCAGTGTGTTTGTGAGGATGAAATCTTAGCTCTCTGTAAGTCTTTTTTGGGAGTTTAGAGTTTACTAGCACAAGATATAAAGGGCCAAAATGTTTGTTTAGGGGGTTTTTGAGTCTATTATACATAGTACAAGATATATATGGTATGGTATATATATATATATATATGTGGTATATTCACATAGTAGAAGACGTCCTTATTCAAGAAAATCTAAATCAACTTAGAATCAACTAAAAATATTAGAAACGCAATATCTCCAGGTGTCAGAGTTCTTTACAAACCCCCTCTTGTTTATCCAAGAAAATCCCGATTGTGTTGATTCCCTAAAACAACCCCCACTCCTCCCCTTAATTGGCTGAAACCAAATGTTTCACTGCATGTTTAAATTAGGTGTTTGTGTGTAATGAGGAACTCCACAACACATCCTTACATAATCCTTTCTCTGTATCAGTGCCAGAAAATGTGTTAATCCACTCTGTGATCTGGTGTAATTAAAGAGCAGCGAGAGCAGCTCACTTGAAAGAGCGGAAATCTTTTTTTTTTTTTACTTTTTGCTTTTACTCATAGAAACCACACAGGTAATTCAAACATCGTTGTTTGTTTTAGAATGCAACTGACAAAAGTCAGAAAGATTTCCTCCCCACCTTATCTTTGCATCAATTAATCATCTGCTTATGTCTGTTACAGACATGCACACACACACACACACACACACACACACACGCACATGTGCTGATATGAATAGCAGCTATTGATGTGTTTCCCTTTGAGGCCCGCACCCAGCTTGAGTGCTGCGCTGAGCAGGTAAGTGGTGGTGGGTAAACTGATCTACCCCTGGGCTCTGCTACACCCCACCTCCCAACCCAGACACACACACAAACACACACACCGCTGCCATTGTTCCCCCCTCCATGTTTTCCCATGTCTCCCTGCTTCCTGGGCCCCTGCACTACCTGCCGGCACATTCCTGCTCCGGCCCTGTCAAATCTCTTTGTGTTCACACTCTTTGTTGCTCTGTTTCCACTGTCACTCTTTCTTTATTACCCTGTTTGCATGTTCCTCTCTTCCCCTCTGCATGTGTTATGCTCCATCCACTGCTATGCAGGTTCTGATCAAATAGTATCACTGCAGTGCATCATAAGACAGTCAAGAATAATTTCCGCTCTTTCAGAGAGTATATTTTAGGGCTATAAAAGGCTTCTATAGCTTATAACTCATTCATCTTATCTGCATTATCCATGTGTAGCTAAAATAAATGCTTGATTTTAAATCATTAAATACATTTTCTTTTTAATTTACATTTTTCAAATAATATTTTATATTTAAATGGTAAGGCTGCAATATTCTATATTTTTTTCTTATTTTCAACACATCTCATACAAACACACAAAAAACGACATTTTATTGATTTTACTAACAAGTATTGTCTGTATAGCCAAAGCCTGAATAGGTTATTCCTCAGTGCCATAGAGCTCCTCATGTGTTAAATGAGTCGCACCATTGTGCTGGGTGACATTTTCATTAATTACAATAAACATTATTATTATTATTATTATTATTTATTTTATTTGAACAGGGACAGTGCACAATAAAACATTAACCCTGTATATTACAAGGAGAGACGCATTGCACCAGGTTTTAGCAAATTGCTACTACACCCGTAGTCCCTGGTCACTATACAAACATGGTCACTATAGTTTACTTTGATTTAATTCCACATACACCTGCCACTCTAAATACTCACTAAAGCACCAAATTATTATTGAGTATAATGCTGAAAATAGTCCACAACAAATTCCCTTTTTGTTCCTGTTTGAGTAACATTTGCTGAAAACTACAGTGCCCAGCTGTTTTAGGAAATTCCTTAGCCTTTCAAAAAAAAATGAAATAATATATTTGTGACGCATTTCAAAGATTTACGTCTGCAGTAGGAACCGATGAGTTTGTGGGTAAATGCAACAGACCTGGTAAGGAAGTCAGAAAGTATTGAGAGACGGATTAGACGACATTTGTTGACAATAAGGAAAGTCCAGCAAAACTCCAGCCGTATCCTTTAAGTTCCCAAATCCATTGATGGTGGTGTTTGAATGCTTAAACCCATTGACCACAAACTGTGTTACTTTACATTCATGTCGATAGATTTCCTAAGATGATGCTAAAAAGGTTTTTAAGATTGATTTTCTACCCTTCAAGCAGCCATTGGCTTCCACTTATTTCACTAGGGCCTCAAGATATTAAGAAAATCATTCAAAATATGTATTTTTGTCAAAGTTACACTATTGTTTTTGTTATTTGTTTATTTATTGCTGTCATTTCTCACAAAGGGAAAATATATTGTCAATATATTGTCAGAAAATCTAATATGAAAGATAGTGAGATGACACTGATGTCAAGACAAAGATAAGGTGATATTTGAGGTTTCTTCCATTTGTTGTCTCTCAAATCTCAGCTACCAAGAAAGCTTGCTCACAACAATACCACGCAACAATAATGGAACTCTGACAAAAAAAAATTATTGTGAAATGTGAATGACTGTGGCTACAGTAATCATCATTCAGTAACACCAGTGAGGCTTTATAGCCTGATGATGTGTCGGCACAATCTGGCAGCTTTATTGGGGCGCCTTCCTGCCTGAGTGAATGCCTTGGGACTATTATTTGGAGGGTGATAAAGAGAGATTTACAACCCAGGGACAGAATCAGTCTATCTTCACTCCATCAGTCCTACTCACTCCTGAACTAATGGTATCACTTCACCCTCTAGCACCAACTGTAATTGACTTCAATTAGTGAGGTTCTTCATCGCTCAGAAACAGAGTGGCTAAATCACACAAATCAAGTAAGACCTTACCCTCAGGTGTGGTAAGACATATACAAGCTTCAGGATGAGCATTTTCACAGATGTGAGGGTTTATTGTTTCTTTGTCTGTCCTTTAGTGAAGCACTTAGTGACCCCAACACCCATTCACAAAGTTTAAAGCCGCTTTCACCCCTCCTTCACTGTTTTTCCCATCCTCTGCTCAACTCCAATCCTTCTACCACCACTAAATACGTACATGTCTCTGATCTTCCTCCCCTTCCCTATCCTGCAATAATGCTCTCTCCTGAAGTCTAACCCCCACACCCCTCAGCCGTCCCATCCCCAGGGGGCCCCCCTAAGAGCCTGACAGGGTGGTCCCCCCCCCCCCCCCCCCCCCAACCCCTTTCCTTTTTCACCCCTTAATTTTTTTAAAAGAAAAAAAGGGGGGGGGGGGAAAATGTCTTCCCCCCGGGCCTTCCTCACCCC
>CM022478.1:13479790-13667504 GCA_011952105.1 Coreoperca whiteheadi
TGTTTGCACAGAAATCACTTTCCATGATGTCACTTCCCCTCTCAGACCCCCCCCCCCACACAAACACACACCCCCAACCCCCCAACCCCACCCCCCAACCCCCCTCTGTAGGGTCAAAAGTCAGAGGTGAACCCCAACAGTGTGTGGGAAACGTGCTGTACCGTGTGCTGTGCTGCGCCACGCAGGGAAGAGAGGAAGGAGTTCAAGCTACCCCGTTTCCTCCCTGGACCTTACTACAGCTGATTAATGAAGCTCCTGAGGTCAGCAGGACAGAGAAACGCAGGCGTGGTGCTGGTGTTGGTTACAGTTGTGATTTATTGGACCAATTTCATCTCCAAACGTGAGCTTGTTTGGGTTGAGAGGGAGGCAGAGCAGACTGGCTTAGGCTGAGGGGATCAAGAGAGACGCCGTACAGGATGATGGGGGGAGATTGTGTGCGTACTTGTCTCTGTTCATGTGTTTATGTGTATAAATGTGTCTGATGTTTGTATATGTGTGTGGCAACGTAGATCTCTTGCTGAGCATGCGTTAACTTGAAGCATTTATTAGGGACTGTCTAGCCAGTGCTGTGTCAAAGGAGCTTAAAGTGATTTATTTGAATGGCTAGTAGAAGCTGGTTATTTTACTGGCAAATTGCTGTGTATTTTAGAAATTATGGCCTTGATTCTGTCCAGTGGAGGATAACAAGCCTTGGTGGTAGGCAATACCTGGGCTACGCTGGAAAATCTGTGATAATAACAGCATCGGACAGCTAACTGAGATGATATGAGGCCACCGTTAAAATATTTCTAAAAAACACAAATAGACAGACTCAAGCTGAAGGCATGAAAGTAACGGTTATATATATCCCACCCAAACCCACTAACACACCTGCACCAACACTGAAATCCATGAGTGTGAGAATGAAATGTGCTTTTTATTTTACAGTAATGTTACAACGATAATGCAGTAATATTATTATAACACTAGAATAGACTATATAATTATGTCTTATTAGGCAGTTTGAATATTGACAGAGTTTAATTTTCTGGCTTTTGCTTCCAAGTGTTGCATCCAGTCATAGTTTTAATACTATGGGAGAGCTGAAAAAAGTTGTAAAGAAATACACCAGCAGTAAACAAGACAGTGTGCAGGAGCCTTTTCATCATTATTCAAGTAATACTATGCGATAGAAATTGTGAGTGAGCTTGATGTGGGGAGGTGGTGTTCTGCCTTGTGTATATTTATGCTCTGACTTTAAAATACTGTATTTTTGCATTTCAGTGCTGATCCAAAAAGAGGCCCATTATATACAATTGCAACAGAATGTACATATTACCAAAGACATACTAATTTTAAAAAGTCAAATACATGTATTTAAAGCTCAATTAACAATATGAATGAATTACATAACTCCCTGAACTGTTTAAGGGTTTATTGTTCCGCAGATCCAAGTGAAACCCTAACCCTATTCAGCTCTGGTTTACTATCAGTCCCTTTTAGATAATCGTTTTGGTTTTCTGGTCCATACAGCTGAGTCACTTCAGTTCTGGCACATCTCAACCATGTTCACTTAAAACATGTAACTACAACTACAAGCAGCTGATCTCAACAAAGAAGCTCACTACCCACGGCCATTTTTTGCTACCATCCCAGGTAACCGCTCAACTTTTAGCCAGCCAAAAAGGATATTTTTCTTAGGTATAGGTCAACCAAATGAAGCCACAACCATAGTGAATATTAGACCTGTTTTTCACATGTAGAAAAAATGACAATGCTAATGGTATACCGATGTTACGCTGATAAACAAGCAGGATTGGGCAGGTTTTTGCCAACACATTACCTATAAAAAAACATAATTTGCTGTTGTATATCTAGGTGCACTATTGTATTTAAATGGGCATCTGCTTCCTGTCCTCCAGCATCTCTCTTTGTAGGTCTCTCAACCACACACACATACAAAGTTGCACATAGAAGTATACCTATAAACATACGTATTATTGCAAAACCAATCCATGCCCTCATACAAAATCCATATGTGCTGATAGATATGTGTTTCGTTTACATACACACACACACACACACACACACACACACACACGCACGCACGCACGCACGCACACACGCACACACACACACCCACACACACACACACGTTGTGTTTCCATCACTTTCGGGGATATTACATTAACTTACATTCATTCCCTGGAGACTTACCCTAACCCTATGGCAGTGAAGCTCTAGTCCTCCAGTTCTGCAAGTTTCTCAGGAGAACAGCCCTCCGGTGAAACCATTCATTTATAGTATTTCATCACTTCTACCTAACATGTAAGGACTATGCATTGTGTTGAAGAGTGCTGTGTAATGTGTTGATGGTTCAGAAAATATATAGCTCTATTTTTTGTGATGTTTTGTGGATGATGTGATGTTTCCATAAAAGTATGTTGGTACTAAGAAAAAGATTGTAGTAAACCAATAAAGTAAAACAGATGTCTGACGTTCACTATAATTTTACTTATGAACTAGAATTATGAGGGGAGAATGAAATGATTCTGTTCAGCAGTTTGGTTTCTGAAAAGAATCTGTATAGCTATACACCCACAAGTATTATAAATCATCACTGATTTAGGCATGATTATAGGCAAGACTCTTTTTGATTGAGGTGCAGCAACATATAAAAACAATAACTAGATTATTTAAACTACATAAAATAATGCCTAAATAAATTGTAGAATTTGTACATCAAAACAGACAAATAGTTTTAAAAAGGAAATTACATGGTTCTTCATTTTGCATTTAGATTTTTTAATTTACATTTGTCATCTTAATTATTATTTATGTAGCACAGTGATATGTGCTAGCTGAACTGTGATTTATTACGTTGAAGGTTTCATCAGCGTGTGAAGACAGACATTGCCAGCAAATTCAGGTGATAACCAATTACAGTTCTGATAACACTTTTATCCCACTGAATATTCTAACTGGTTTCTAACAAGGCAAGGCTCTTTACAATGCTCTTTAGGCCTTCCATTTTTTGTTTTGTTCTTATGACCAATTGTCCAGTTGAGACAAATACAATCAGAGGAAGCCCAGAGTAAACTTCCTGAGTTTTTCTTACCATCCTCCTCTCTGTTGAAACCCACAACAACAAACACTTAAAAATAGCAAGATTTTACGCGAGACTCTTGGCAGCTCTCCCAAGTCACTTGTGCTGTGTTATTTTGTTGGCTTGAACTCAACAAAATGGATATTTCAATTCCCTACTTTCTCCTTTACTCTTTCACACTGAAATTCTATCACACACATCTTATTACATAATTACTTAGCCTACTATATAATTTCTAATAAATATTATCAATGAAGTTGAGTCAGTCATCACAACACACAATACTGTAGTTTGAATGTGGAAGGAAGACGTTTGAGTGTCGCTTTATCAAGAAGACAGATTTATAGTTTATGTGAGAACAAGGTGAGGTGTGTGTGTGTGTGTGTGTGTGTGTGTGTGTGTGTGTATGGGGGGGGGGGTCTGAGAGGGGAAGTGACATCATGGAAAGTGATTTCTGTGCAAACAGAGGCTACAGCCCCCAGGAGGGCTCCATGATTAAGAGATTACAGAGGAAATGAAAGAGCTTCACACACACACATACACATGCATACCCATGTGCACATGCAATAACTAAACCAAGCCTCAAGTGTGTATGGATGTCTAGAAAGTAGCGGACGATGTGTGTGCGTGTGTGAGTCAGTGTGTGTCTAGAAGGTAAAGGAAGTTAGGTCACAGGGGTTGCCTGTCCTGGCCGGCAGCCACTCACAGCTCTGAGGTAAGAATGGAGGGAGCTGCTGATTCAGCATGGCTACAGGCAAACAAACCCCAAATAAAACAAACAAACCTACATTCATTCATACACACATCAGGAAATATACTGTCTCCACCTGACTTTTCTAAGACTTTAATTTCATTTTTCATCCTTGACAGTTAAATTTCACCTGAGAGCTACACCCAGATGTCACATTTTCCACCTGAGAGATTTTTTTCCATTGTAAGAAGATTAATCAGCTTCATATGTTGGGTACTCTGTTGCTATTAATTACATGTGTGGCGATCAAAGAGAAGAGATTACACAGTTTCCACTGCAATCACAACTTCGGAGTGCTGTTTGGCTTGGCAACTAATCAATACCACATTTACTCGAGAAAGTAATTGTGCTTTCTTTGAAAACTTTTACACGTGAGGCGAAGAAAGCAGGCATCTTGTGAGGTATGCGCCACATGTTGTCCATATGTTCTCATATTGTTTACTGTAAGGTAAAGTCACACTTTGAGCGGAGAAACACCAAAAGGTTCTCATCTTTTCAGCTGTTGGACACGGGAACGTGATTAGCGGAAGCCTCCTGCTGAGAATTCCCAGCGGAGTTTATTTGTTTCTACCTTGAAGGGGGACTGGGGAGAGGGGAGTTGGTGTTCTGGTGAGGGGTGGGGGTGGTTCCCCTGTAGAGAGACTGTCATTGCTCTAAGTTCTGCTTTTGTCTCATGTGATGAATTTAATCAGAAATTAAGCATGTGAAACTCTGGGAGAAAAGTGGATGAGCGTAGTACAGAGTGGTAAAATTTGAGTTAGTGGATCATTATGTGATGCATGTTTACACTCGTGTGTGTGTGTGTGTGTGTGTGTGTCTGTGAAAGAGATACTGTTGTCAAAGGGAAGGATCTACCAAATTGTCACTTTCCCATGTGAGCTCAAAAGGACTCCTGACCCAACCAACTCAGCCTCAAAACTTGTCACTTGTACAAAAGATAATCCCCGTGCTCCATTGTGTCCTGTTCAGCCAGCATTCAGGCCACTGGAGGCGAGCCACTCAGAGCGGTGCGGCCAGCTAATCAAACCTTAGGTTTCTAAAGGCCTAGTGTTGGACCAGGGTTTAACTTTATTAACTGAGAGTCCTTTGAGGCAGTCAAGTAAGCCCTGACCCTTGAAGGAAATGAGCCTTTATGAAATTATTCAGGAAAATGGTGACCGAGAGGCTACAGACAGAGGGGGAAGCAGGCGTGGACAAGTATAGTTAGGTTTAGCCTTCTAATTAAGCAAGATGACAAGTCTGTGGCTAATGTTTGCAGTGGGGGCAGGAGGCTGAGAGAGAGATGATGAACAGGTGGTTAAAGAGAGGAGGTTCAGCAAACACACAGAGGCACACTCCTGTTGGAAATGAGAGACAGTTTTGTTTGCACAGAACCCGTCATTTGAGGTGAACCCCGACTGGTAGAGAGAGGACATAACGACAGAGCTGCAGCTGGACTTATCATCACCACCTCACCACAATAAGGTGTCCTTATCCTTAGCTGACCTTGGAGAAGTGATCCATGCTATTATATGATTTTGTTTAGACTGTTTTAATTCCATGGACCTACTTCTGTCCCATAAGAAATCTTATTCACTGTTAAAAACACATCCATTTTTTTTGTCAAGTATGATAGAGTTTAAAGCAGCTGTAATCAGTATTTTTATATTAACAATCAATCATTTGACTTATTTACATTTACTTGTATGCGGGCTACTTGTAGTGATGAACCCACAGAAAATTTTCACTAAACTCTGCAGTTCCACTTAACTAAAGTGCTTTTTTTTGACTTTCCGCTCACCTTCTGGTTTTCCAGCCCGCAACTTTACTGTTTTGGTTCACTCTCAGCGGTCTCATAGCGTAATTCTTGGCCGCAGCAGGCAGCGAGTTTTCGTCAAATTATCTCTAAAATCCCACTGTTCACTACATGCTCAGCTCCAAATGACAGACAGACAAAGTTAGTGACTAGCTGGTGAACCTGGTGGAGCATTTAGCAGCTCAAGAGCCAGATATTTCCCTCAGGAGTTGGTAGCGATCAAAAACAGGGAGAGTGAATCTTGGACTTACATTCATCAGGTGGCCAAAAACACAACTCAAAATGAATATTAATATTGCTCTGTATCTGCAATATGTGTAAATAGGCAATGGTTTGCAAACATATATTTATTGATGACTATTATGTCTCTGCATGTTCTTTCATCTGTGAATTTGTTCATGTGGGGAGATAGATGTGTATACATAAGTGAAGAACATCACTAAGAAAAGAAAATGTACTGTATATAGACCCATACCTTATTGTACTTTTACATCTATTCATCTGATAGGTCTATTGACAAGAATATCATACAGCCTTACATATACCAGACACAGTATACACTCCTCTGCGTGAGAAGAAAGGAAAAGAGTAGAATAAAGAGAGCAGCAGCATGAGGCGGGGCTGAGTTTGTTTGGAGCTTTTCGAGGGGATGTGGGATGAGAACACAATTAGAGGAGCTTAAAGGAGGGCAACAGGGGGAGCAGAGCGGTGGGAAGAGGATGAGGGTGAGAAACACTCACCTGCAGGTGTTGCACACCTGGGCCTTTGGGTGTCACCATTAGCCAAACAGATTAACCTGCCTAACTGAGGTCATTGACCCTCTCTCCTGTTACAAATAGAGAGGGGATTTTTTTAAGGTGGTATTCGGACGCATTAGGAGGTTCAGGGTTTCGACAGCATCACTTCTAAGTTTACATGTATGTTATTTTTGTTTGATACAGCTATTTATTGTTTTGTCTATAAAAGTAGTGAAAGTCCATCAAAATGTCCCAGAAATCAAGCTGATGGCATCTAATTGCTTGTTTTGTCTGAACAACATTGCAAAACCCAAAGATGTTCGAATTTACAATGATACGCAACTGTTGAAATCAGCAAATCCTCACATTTTAAAAGCTGCAATGTGCATTTTTGCTTGCCAATCACCTAATCTATTATTATTTCAGAACAAATGACATGTTAAATGGATTAAACCTTACTTTGAATATTTACTTGTGTGTTCATTTAATATTTTTCAACCATTACAAAACCCCATAGCTGTATGTCTACTGTGTTAACCATATTATTTGTGCACTGGTTTAGAATTACAATGAAAATAGAGTCAGAATTTAAATCAAGAACACTTCTAGGTGAGTAATTCCAGTACAATTATTCCAACGTTTGAGACACAAAGAGGATGTGCACAGACATCTCTTTGATTTGTGGATATATGGGTGTTGTGGTCAGGGATGTCATTCATCATGGCCTCTGACATCATCCTTAGGGGGTGCGACTGTTTTCCCTCACCGACACTTTGCTGCAGGGCCAGCCAAGGGCATGCATGAACTTGCAAGAGCGCACAAATGAACATCATAACCTGGAGAAGGGCTCCTGTTCGCATACACACTTTTGGATTTCATTCCAAATAAGTTCCACTGACCTAGACTGTGCCTGTTGTTCTGGGCTTTATTATATTTCTATCAACTTCAGTCGGGATCTGTTTTAGCAACATGCGTTAGATGTATAATCGTTTAAGAATTCATTACATGATTATAATTTATAATTATAATTACAATACATTCTCAGGCTTTCTGACAGGTGTGAGAGGAAGATAGATATGGAAGGATTTGGCAATTGTTTGTGCCTGAGGGAGGTATATGAGCCCATTGTGAGAAGGTGAGAGATAACCTCTGAGACAGGAGCGTTAGGGGCAAAGAAAGCAATTCAGGGAAGGAAAAGATAACATCAAAGGCACAGATTGACTGACTAATAATTAGGCTGTGATGATTTTAAGTTTTTTTCACCCGTTATACATAGATACTATATATGCATTGAGTAGCGATAGTAGGTAATTAGGCTTTGTGGGCAGCAGGGATTTCCTCCCTCCTCTGAACAAACACACAGAGATACAATGTAAAAGAAAGAGCCTTTTCTTCCCAGCAAGCATCAGCCTTTGTGTACGTGCAGTCTGGCATTTTCCTTGATGTTTTCTGGAAGGGGTCTTTTCAGTTAAGCATGCGTTGAAAGACAAACTGACAATCACATTTGCTGAATACCCCTAAATGAAGAAATACAAGTTCTTGTTATTTGCAATGCTGGAGCTGAAAAGAGAACAAGCAGCTTCAGTCAGCTACAGAAGAAGGGAGATGTGGCGCCTCTGGTTACCCTTTCACTTTTTACCCCACAGACCTGCAAGATGATCTTCACAGCAATTCTTTATGAATTCCACATATTGGGAATGACATCATGCAAATATTCCTTAACAAGTTACATCCAGTATGCATGCAGTGAGAGCAGATGATAAAACCTTCCACATGTCAATACGTGTCATAACATGGGGCAAAAGACTGTGATTGATTATCTTAATGGGGCCAAGAAGAAGACAGGAACACATTATGTTGCTGACTGAAATATCATGTGGTAATGTTTTTCCCCTTATGATTTCAGCAATACCCTGATGATACCAGACTTTTTTGCAACTGACTGATGCAACAAGTGAAAATAACAATTTGGTGTGGATGAAAATTTAACCTCGAAGGAGAATACATGATTTGAAGAACAGGAACCTATAGCAATAATCTGCTGAGAAAGACAAAGTGGCATTGTCTTCTTTCAGGATGTGTTACTTATTGTTCCTTTTCCTTCCCCCAGCAGACCATTCTCTCAGCCCAACTAAAGCCTTCTACAGTGCTCCTTTAAAGTTTCAGGTCTTATTTTGACATGAAAGAAATGAGACACTCTCCAGACACTCAAGGAAAGGTTTTAACATTTTAGCATGAGTGATTGTGAACTGATTTAACAATCAAAGGTTAAGGAAATAAAATTTTTAAAAGATGCCAGATATATCAACAGAACATTACAGGCTGGTTTCCCAACATTAGGGATAGCTTTCAAAATGTAGGGCTTTTTCACAGCAGATATTTTGACTTGTAATAGTGGAAAAAGCACAGGTGTTACTAATGACATTAACGATGGCTCTGTCCTGTTCAGTTGTCCCAGTAAGCCGGGACAGTGTGCCAGTGAGCCAACATGCACAATAACAGGAACCTGAAACTAAAGCAGCTAAATGGAATTTAGGCACCATTAATTATATTATTTACACCTGTGCTTTGTTCTACTGGGGCGGCTGTGGCTTGGTGGCAGAGGGGTCGCCTGCCAATCGGAAGGTCGGCGGTTCGATCCCCCAGCCATGCGTCGAAGTATCCTTGAGCAAGATACTGAACCCCATAATGCTCCCGAAGCTGCGCCTTCGGTTTCTGAATGTTCCATGTAAGTCGCTTTGGATAAAAGCGTCTGCTAAATGACTAAATGTAAATGTACTGTGACATGTCAAAATGTCATTCGTGAAAAAGGCCTAATTGTTTTTACCCAGGACATGGCAGAATCACCGTTTAGGAAAACTGGCATTATGTGTTTTACACCTACAACCAAGTGGAGAAGTGTAGGTTTCGTTCACAAATTTTACTTCTAAGTGAAAAAAGAGAAATGTCGCAGCACAAAAACAAACAACGTAAAAAAACTCTTCCTGCCGGCTCCAAACACCTGACCGCAAACAACATTTGGCTGCCCTCCTTTTCTCCTCCAGGCTGTGGTGTGACACTGTGGAAAGGTGAAGGAGAGCAGAAGTGGTGGTGTGGAGGTGAAGAGAGGTGAGTTTGTGCACTGAAAGTAGAAGATGTATGGAGGAGGCTGCTGGACTTAAGATAGTGATCTGCCACTAGAGAAGTCGGCAGGATTCTTTCCACTAACACAGTCCACGCTTTTAACCTATGATCTCCCCTGGGCCACATCTCTAAATTAAATGACCTCTTTCTCAGTGAAAACACTATTTGTTGAAGAACCTAATAAACATACATACATTTAGTCTAACTTTGGTATAAATAGGCTGGACAAAATAGTGTAGAAGTATATAGTATTTCGGTAACACTTTCAACACGGCACAAGTCTGAACTGACAGATTAATGTAAAGGCTGCAGCAACGCAAGGTAAAACATGCAGAGAGAGAGATTAAATGCACATCTTGTTCACCTGATTAAAATCACTGTAATACATTTCTAATGTCAGTATCACCTCCTATGTGCAAAGAAAATAAAATCAGTTAAATAAACCGTGAAACACTGTGTATGAGCCAATGTCACGGTGTTGGGGAGATTTTTCTCAGATCAGTTTTAAAAGCCATCAGTGATGCAGCCTGAGAGAAAACAGAAAACACTCTTTAAACTTTTCACGTCATACACCTCTCAGTGTAAACCAATACAATTCGATAGCACGTACTTTTATGTTAGTACTTTTGTTAGTAGTTTTTTTCACTATTCTTTGTACCATGTGGTTTATGCGTGTATTGCTACTGTGATGTGAATTTCCCCCTGAGTATAAATATGTGTCTGTCTATCCATCTGTCTGTCTTAAAACAACACCTCTTTAAAACGGTTTCAACAAAAACTGAACATTATACTCTTCATGAATGTAGGATTTGTTGCAGTTTTAGTTGGGTGAACCTAATAAACTGGTAAATGAATTTGTTTCAAAAATGCAATTATGCTCAAATTTCTTTGATGGATAAACTCTGTGTGACTTTGACTAAAATGGGTCGTAAATCCTTAGTTCAGTCAGCCAACTCATGTGGAGTAGATTTACTATGCGAATATCTAATATGCACAGAGTTGACATTTGGCCCTCAAGAATACAACCAGCTCAGAGGAGATCTGGAGTGACAACGATTAGTGATATTTCCAAGCACACAACCACCAACTAAACAGAGCCAAGAGTGAATCAGTGATCCTTAACATTTCTGCAGGGAGTAAACCTTTTGGGAAGAGTCGCCACCCACTCAAGCTGACAACACTGACAGAAAAACTCTCCTTTCAGCTTACATGACGAGCACAAACCCGATTACACCTTCAAAATGTCGTCCTGAAGTGACCTGATGAGGCAATTCATGGTGATCAAAAGTGTGGGCAGTGCTCTGACAACTTAAAAGAATTGCCTTATTGCAAAGGGTGTGTTGAATATATGTTGCCATGTGCGAATGTAGCAGTACAACTGGCCTGCCTGATCTAGCTCACAGGCTTTGCTCCATTACATTTTAACCCTTTAGCATCACCTTGTCTTCTAGAGCTGTGGTTGTTATGAGATGCCTGGGTTGTTGCTGTTTTGGGTTTGCTTGGACCCTTGAACTCATTGACATTCTTCTGTTCCTTTGGAACTTGGTCATACTTCAGTACCCCTTTGTGGCCACCTACAGAGTGAAGTTACAATAAGTGTATTGGAAGATAATGCTTCTCTGTATCTTCACTTGAGTCTGTAGATGTGTTCAGAATTAAATCTGAAAGATATGAATTTATGCTTATTCTAAGTTACATTTATCCAACAGCAAATATAATAGTAGAGTAATTAATAGAAGCAAAATTAATGTTCTTCTCTGCCAAGTGAAAACCATTGTTCTATTTTAGATCATCTCTCCACAACAGCCTGTATGCTGTGGCCTTAAAGGAAGTCGCCTTTTAGTATGTAACTTTCACATCAAAATTACTTATTTTTATTGGGGAAATGGTAGACTTCTGTGAACACATGCGAGGCATCCACACTAAACGAAGATGGAACTCTTCAACAAAATGCAGTCTTTTTAAAGAAAATCTTGATCCATGTCTACACCTGATTTAGCAGCTGTGCTACAGTAAGTCTGTAAATATTACTGCAAACTGTTTCAAATCTCTTCTCCTTTATTAACAAGTGTCAAAACAAAGACAGGTGTTTAATATGCATAGAAAAATATAAAGAAGTTAATCTGAGATAAAATCAATAAATAATAACGCAATGTCTGCTCTGATTGGCTCCAGCCTATCCCGTGATCCTCAAGGATAAGCGTGTATAGCTAATGGATGGATATAGAATAAATAATAAATGAAACTATATTGTCAGCATGGTGTGGGCATGATAAGATAGCCATCCCATTATGGTCTTATTTTCATAGATGAAATGCAGTACAGTACGCTGTAATCTCTATATAGTTGACTGTAGGGGATCCACAATATTACATCTCTCTTGATAATGGAAATATCAAAGAGACTTGAACTATGAATAGCTGAAAGGAACTTGACATGACAGACCTTTCTCTTTTATTTGTAACCCTCAGTTGGACTTGGAAGATGTTCTCTTATTCTTCCCACTCATTTCAATGATTGCATTGCCCTTTTGTAAACGCATGGCTCCCATTCCCTTCACTTAAAGTAATTCAAATAGCTTGGGGTTTCTGCTTTAATGTTTGGTGTCCGAGTGGAGGTTTACAGACTTAGGCAGTGCAGAGTGAAGTACAGTGAGTTGGGACAGAAACTGTAGTGGATGCCCTGGCGCGCAAACAAACAGTTGCACAAGTGCTACTGTGCAGAGCAGGTATGCAAATAAATACACCCCCTCAGTCTGAATCAGAGCTGTACTGTTCGTTCTCCACTCCAACCACAGACGGTATAAAACAGACTCCAACACACATAACCATCTGTCTAAGAGCCTCATTCAGCTTCTGACAGTTGGGTTTTAAATCTGTGATTTTTTTAAACTTCAGTTGCTGCAGTCACAGCGCCTTCTTAGGTAAAGTCTGTCAGCTAAATACTTTATGCCTTTACAGAATTCTTGTACTTGTTTCAATTCATTAATGCATTCACACCTTCTGGCTATGTTTACACCACCATGTGTCCTAATAGCCCTTACTTCATAGAATTCCTTTGTGTCTGTATATAAAACAGAAGGTTGTCAGGCATCCCTCTGTTTTACTGTATGGCCAGTGACTCATGATTAGACAAACACAATATTTACAGTGTTTCCAGCCGGCAGCTCACCTATCTCAAGATGTGATTTACTTAAACTGTCCTCTGGAAAATGACTCATTGTTTGTTGCAAACATTGTGAATGTTGTTGGGTTTATTGAAACTGTCTGGACGGGACAAGAAAGGGGCCAACTTATGTTTCTATACCCCTCCACCATAGTTATTTTCTGTTTGACATGTCTGTCTAAAAGCATTTGTGAATCCATCCAGCAGGCCTCTCTGCTGTTAGTCTGAACTGGCAGTGACAAGATAGTCCAAGGTCAAACCCCCCCCCCCAACTACACACACACACACACAGGCCAAACAAATATCTGCTCTGATGCAATGGACAAGAGGGAGGATGAGAGAGACAAAACACAATGAACATTGAGACACCCTTAAAGGTAAGCAGAGCACCTAACGGAAGCAAAAACATCCCTCTTTTCTTTCTTCCTGCTGCACACCTTTGAGGCCAGCCTTTCTTGTAGCCCACCTTAGGAAAACATCCGTGCCCCCACACGATGCTGAGCCACGTGTTTCCTTCTGTCTTTAATCTTAGTGAAAAGAGCTTTTAACAAGGCTGGGGAGGATGAGTGGATCTGCCAAAGCAGAACAAAGACAGGGAGGAACTAGGAGAGATAGTAGCAGAGTGGAAGGCTCTGTAATTTATCACCTGTTGCCCTTGGGCAGCCTGCACTCCACGCCCTGGGCTCTGTGTGAGTGTGTGTGCAGGTATGGAAAGGTGATGAATGAATAAGCAAAGAACAAGAAAACACACATCGATCATTCCTCTAAAAAACTCAAAAGACTTTGAGCAATTATTTCCAGTGGAAAGTAGTCATCATCTTTCCAAAGACTCCACATTTATGTATAACCCCCTTTACCACACTGACTGTTTTCTGGCCAATACATGGGAGCAGAATGGGCAAAATGTATCAGTTTCCATTGGAGATGTTTGACCAGTGCAACATAATAACATTTGAGAGAGAAAAGAAGTATTGTGAAATGTTATATTATGTTATGCCATGTCATGTTCAGGCTATCTAACCAGTTTAGACTCAGTTTGCTATCGCTAGAAAAACCTGTCCTCAAGTCCCTTTATCGTTGCCTGCCACCTTGTGGGCTTCTGTTGCACCTACAGACATACACAACTACAGAAACTCAGTAAAAATAATGTTTGATTTTAGACGTTTTCTAAGTGACCACTTTCTTCTCAGTACTGAAAATGACTTGTTACGAATTTTAAGTGATTTAAAGACAACAACAATGGGAACTGCAGTAAAATAGCTTTTTGGTATCATTTGCTTTATTTAGAAATTAACAGGGACACATTTTTGACAAACTAAAGAATACAAGTGCGAATTTTATAATAGATTAGCCAATATGATGTAATTTTCTATTTGATGCATAGGGGTATTAACGGGATTTCCGACATATAGTCAAAATACGACCCATGTACAAACCACAACTCATCAAATTTCTCTTATTCTAAAGAAAACCATATTTTCGACCACTTTGTCGCGCTGGTCATGTTTGCCTGTTTAAAAATTCCTACATGGCCCAAAACCCAGAAGGTAACGCAAGACCACGAATGACGTAGCACGCAGCTGCCGTGTTTGGTGTGTGGTCGGAGCGGAAAAAAAAAGCAGCTAGGAAGGGATCAAGGAAACACCTAGCATCGTAGAGATAAACACCCTACAGAGGTGTGAACCCATCGAGCACACAACTGTCACAATACCAAGAGAACAGTAAAAAAGGCCAGATTGAGTCCTTCATACAGCGAGGGTCAACATGTCTGAGACATACGGTATGTTTGCGCGGGGCGACAGACTGTAACGTTAATTTCATGGTCGCTAGCTGCTACATACACACTGCTCTGTGGTGTGGTGGGACAGGCTGGCTCTTAGCGGCGTTGCTAGTTAGCTAGCTACACGGTTAGCTTAGTTTAGCAGCCACCTCACCATGTCTGCGGGTTTTAAATGTGATAACCAACGTCTCCCGCTGATATTTCATTCAAAGGAATATCGGCTTAATGTAAGGCTTCGTGTGTGTGAACTGACACCTCTGTCCTACGGTGGCGGAGTAACGTTACATTGCTTCCTTAAACGGTTTAGTAACATGAGCAAACAGATGGTGATACGTTTCCAGGCAAAAGTTGGCCAAACTCGAGACACAAAGCTACAGTAGCGTGTCGATACATCAAGAATGTGTTTGCAGACGCTGAGGTAGCCGCAGCTAGGACTTTCAAGCAGATTTGGTGACCTTGTAATGTTGCATTCAGTCCTAGGTGCTGTGTGTTTTTACTTCAGAGGTAGCCATTAGCTACTAGGCCTATATGAGGAAGTAAGACGTCTGTGGATTAACATCAGTGGTTACCTTCAGAGCAGCAGCTGTCATGCATGTCAGTGGTCTCTACCACACCTGTTCCCATCCTGAAACCAAGTAGGTTCACTTCTGTCTATACCTGAGACAATCTACGTTACATTAAGTTAATGCAGACAGAAGACATGGTTGCAACTGTCTTTGAGCATTGACATTATGACCGACCACCAATACTACTGACAGAAAGTTATTATTATTCTTCATATTAAATTCCTTTAACATGACTCTGCCTGATAGTATCTGTCGCACAATGGGCTTGACACAATAGACCCAGTTGTTTTGAAATGGTGCACCATCATCCTCTCCTGTTGCACTCCCTCACACACGCTCTTTCTCCATCTGTTTCTACTTGTACCCTGTCTCCCTCGTTCCTTGCATGAAACTTTATCCCAGCGGGCAGTATTTATGTAAAAGTGCCAGCGCTAATGGTACCTGTAATAGCCTTCTATTGATTTATGTCTGTCTCCTGTGCTGTCTCCTGGAGGGCCAGGGGTTGGAGCTGGCAAAAAGTATTATGAATACAATAAGTACATGACCAAATGGTCCCAGATGGAATTCATAAATTATAGTATTATTTGGTCTTTGGTCAGTATGAGACCCTTCCATTAGTTTATCTTGTATAGTTAAAGAATTTGGTTTATATAAGAATATAGAAAATATTATGATCATGCACCTATTAAATAGCAATGTACTGGGAGCAATTTTTCAGTGTAATTCTCTATTAATTTATTATAGATATATATTAGATATACTAAAGATTTTGTTTGGTGTTAATGGACAACTGAGCTAACATATTTCTATAGTCCATATTGCTCGTAGTAGGCAATATGTAAATAGATACTGGTGCTGCAACCAACGATTATAATGAAAAAAATTTATTTTCATTAGATTAATCCATCAAGAATGTTTTGTATTAAGTGCTTAGTCTATACATGTCAGAAAATGGTGAGAAATGTATTCATTCTGTATTTGAAAAACAAACAAACAGACACTTGTGTTGCTTGGCATTGATTTTGGACGTTGTTCCACATGATCTTTTATTACTAATGAAATTCAATACAACCTCTCCAGTTTCCATATTTTCCTTCTGTCTTGTGCTGCATTCTTGGAGTACACAAATGCAAATGCAGTAAGGCAAACTCATGTAACTTAAGTGCAAATGTCCTGCAGTAGATCAGAGGACACATGAGACATAAACTGTAGGTAGATCTAGGCCTGAGTGTGTTAAGTGTTGTCACAGTGTAAGTGGCGATAACCATGTTAGTCTGTTCCCCCGCGTGATTTAATATTGATGTGTGAAGAATACAATAGCCTGAAAGGCTACTGTTGAGAGATTCCTCTCTTCCCTATTGCTTTGACATATTGACAGCTTGATTGTTGTATGCAGATCTCGCATGGGAATATGTGATGTCTGGGAAGACGTTGAAAAGCTGAGGCAAGCTTTTAAAACCGAGCTGTGAGCTTTTGATTCTGTCAGTTCTGCTGTCACGGCCAGTGACAATGTGTGGTTGAGATGTAACGGTGACTGCTGTTGCAGACGAAAACTGTAAGTGCTTGTAGTCTCCTTTGCTTTGCTTTAGCAGTTCTGTTGCTGTGAATTTGACCTCTAGCTTGTGTTGCTTGAGAAAACACCCGCTTCAACAAACAAAGGTGCACCATAAACTGAGCTGGCGGTGGTGTGTGTCGGCCGATGAAGGTGGCTCCAAGAGCACTATCATAATAAGTTCAAATGCCGCACAGGAACTAAAGATCAATTTCATCCGCTTCTCTTTTGTTCTAAACTACTGTTTCTGTTGACCTCGTGTGGAGCCGAATACTTTTCACCTGGCTAGTAATCTCAACAGTGTCACTAATCATTTGCCAGGCCAGCACTTCTACCTGCAGCACCAGTGCTTAAACTTAAACAGAAACTGCACACTGTCTTCAAAATCTAACTGAAGCAGGCTCTCAGGAGGAAAGGTGCAGGCTAGGTTGCAATCATTATTTGCTCTCACAGTCTTTGGAACACACCATCCCTCTCAGATTTCCTGTTTTTCTTTTACTACCTCTATGTGTTGCTCACTTATGATTCTCATACATATACACACAGTTTTCATCTCCTAAGTCATCACATGATTTTGTACCTCATGGATCTAGTCGGAACAGCAGCACAGCCTATGTATGTAAATGCCCCCTGCCTGCACTATCTTTGGTCACAGCACACAAAGGCGTCTGAACTTTGGATGGCCTTGCAAATCAGGGGCCAGAGTCTTTTGGGCTCTGGATCATCTATGCGAGTTGGCTTGTACTCTCCAGAGCAAGGGCCCGCTCTCCACTACAACAACAACAACAACAACATCTGTACAACCAGCTGGCTATGGTCATGCAATCCCTACACAAGTCAGTTAACCTCAGCCTTGTTCGATAACTCTTGAGCTCTGGCTTTGCTCTAAGGACATGTTATTAAATGCTGGTGTCATTTTCCACCTCAGACAAACAAGCATATTAAATTAGAATCGTAAGTAGCAGGTTGAACTGATTACATGCAAGGCATTGTGATTAGTAGGCTAATTTGGGGTCGTTGGATACTGTGAAAGTAGAAGCTCAATGGGATTAAGAGCTAAGGATCCTCTCTGAGGATGGAAGTGCAAAGAGCAGCAGGTTCAGATTCTCCCCTGACGTGGGTGTTGCATTGATCTCTACCTCCTCTCCTGTGCTTTCAGACTTCCTGTTTAAGTTCCTGGTGATTGGCAGTGCTGGGACGGGGAAATCCTGCCTCCTCCACCAATTCATTGAGAACAAGTGTAAGTTTTCTCTCATTAGTCACATCAGGTTTGCAGAAGAGTGAATAAATCACTGTATTATTTACACAGACACACAGAAATTGACATGGTACTGTTGATTTCACGAGTTGTTTCATGCCACACGTCAAACAGACCCTCTCACTTTAGTGTAATCCAATAAAACACCCAAACTAACAATGGCTTCAAAAATTGTGTTAAATATACACTTCTCTTTCAACAAAACTGAACATCATAATATTCACAAAGTCAGGATTTATTGCAGGGCTGTAGGATTACATTAAATTGCACAGGTGTCCCTAATAAACCTGTAATTCAGTGTAACTATCTGTTAAACTCAAAAAGATGTTGATAAGCAAGTAAGAAAGAGTGCCAGTAAGCTCTGAGGACTAAAACGTGTTTGTTTTTTACCTGCAGGTAATCAATGGAATAAAAAATTAGTAGAGTGATAATTTGCTAGCACTCGTCTAAAAAGCCAGTTTTTCTTTTGTGAGTAATGTAAAAACATATGAAAAGTCAGACACATACACACATTCACAGACATGCTCTTATTAATTTGATGACATACGTGTTGGGTTCCTGTGCTGTCACTGAAGAGTGTTAACAGTGTTAATCTCATCTTGACTCGCTCTAGTCTCTAATGTGGATATGGGCAGTCTGAAGAAAACAGCTTTGGTCTTTTAAACAACACACCAACATATTATAGATTACAGTAAAGATTCTGGGAGCACAGTAGAAAGGGCAGTGCACACCTGTCGGTTAACTGGAACACCACATCCTCTTGCCAGGAAAAAAACAAACACATAATGGCATTAAAAGAAGAACTGTGCTGAAGTTAGATGTTCTGCTGTGCTCACGTTCTGTCTTCTCTCTGTGCTCCTGTTGCAGTTAAACAGGACTCAAACCACACCATCGGCGTGGAGTTTGGTTCCAGAGTGGTCAATGTTGGTGGAAAGACAGTCAAGCTGCAGATCTGGGACACTGCTGGCCAGGAGCGATTCCGGTAACGGCCTACAATATTTCCTGCTATGGATTTGGCAAACTTTATTAGAAAATACAAGGTTAACGTGAATTATTGAGCACACGTGCTTTTCGTGGGCAACAGTTACCCCCAGTCGCATGCAGTGAAGCCACAGTGTCATACCTCTGAGCAGCTCCAGTGGAGTAATTACATGCCTGACTGATGATAATAGCTAAAAGCAAGGGACAGTTTCTCATTCACCTTCCCCAGCCAAATTCCACCAGCTGATATTGATGTTGTGAATGCATTATTTCAACCAAGATTCCTGCATTCTCTCCACAGTTCTGTGACACGCAGCTACTACAGAGGAGCAGCTGGAGCGCTCCTCGTCTACGATATTACCAGGTAAAACAATCGCTGCACTTACTGTCCCACTATCTTTCTGCAAATTACGCCTTTTGTGTGAATGAATGAATGAACATTTACAAATGTTGTTTTCCAAATTGTGGGATATAGACACAAGCACATGACTTACATTTTCCTGCCAGTGTAGGAAATGTCTCCCAGACTGACAGTTTTTCTTCATTAAATTACAAAAATAATCGTTAAAAACTACAAAAAATATATACAAAACACAACTTTGTAGTGAGAGGCGCACACTACCACACATTCACAGGAATTAACTGTTGAAATTAGATCTAAACTCTAAATTAAAACTTACCGACCCGTGAAGCTCAACTGTAAATGTTATTTCCTTTACTTAACTCACTTCTAGCTATTTAACATCTATATTGTTTTTTTCAGTCTGTGTGGTGTAAAAAACTATAGTGTGTCCAATCCATACCACCTCCAGAAATTGTGCAATTTAAAGACGGTGCACTGGGACCCATACAGTGAGATATACGGGCCTGTATTTCAAACGCTTTGGGTTGCAATCGAGGGATTGTGAAATCAGGATGGAGTGAATGCAGTAATGCATAGAGACAGGAATGTAATACAGTGTGTGTTTGTAAGAATGTATGGGCTTTTGTGGAGGGAGAAGTGGAGTGCAGAGTGGCAGGAGCTGTAATATAGAGGCATCCTCTGGCAGGCAGCAGCAGCTGGGAAAGCAGAAGTCCATCACAGGAAGTGTCACCTGAGGGAAAAAGAAACAACTGCAGGGGGACGGGGCGTGAGAAGGGGGAGATGGGAAAACACGAGAGTGCGTTGGAGATGGAGACCTTTATCTCTTCTCACAGGTGAAAAGGTTAGCAGGAAGATAGACAGGAAAGTAGTTGAGAGAGAGAGTATGTGAATCAGATTACAGCTGAGCCGCTTGGTCCCATCAGCATGTGGATGAGGAGTGATGTCATTCTTTGGCTGTTTGTGAAAGCAGCTGTTAAACATCATTATGCTGGCCCACACCCTTCCGCTCACCTCACTGGCCTCATGTTACCACGGACACCAGGGTCCGGTCTCCGTGGTGACCGGTGGCTTCAACCCAAACTGACTGCTCATCCAGTGAGCTGAGGAGTGAAGGTTTTCTGTTTTTAAAGTTTCAGAAGGCATACTTTTGCTATTTTTTTAAAATTTCCTTTGGAACTTGCTCTGAATAGTATATAATCATGTTACAAAGTTAGTCTTTATTAGCCATTTATACACATTAGAGCACCATTCTGTTACCCGCCAACCATGTCTTTCATTGGAGGAAAAAAGTCTTAACACCCTATAACAACAGTAGCCATTGTGTCTATCTGTCCTGTCCTGTCTTACAGTCGGGAGACATATAATGCCCTAACCAACTGGCTGACCGATGCAAGGACTCTTGCGAGCCCCAACATTGTTATTATCCTGTGTGGCAACAAGAAAGACCTAGATGCAGACAGAGAGGTGACCTTCCTGGAAGCGTCGCGCTTTGCTCAGGAGAACGGTAACTGAACATTATCTCACATATCAAGTCTCTATCTCGGTCTCTTATTCTTATTTCCTTTTGTCTGTATTATTCTGTATGCTTGCTTTTCATAATATATGCCAGCCCATCCTGTCTTTTGTTGATCCTTCTGTCTTTTTCCACTCTTTCTTTTTTCTTCCACCTTGAATTATTATTTTTTTGCCTATGCAGAGCTGATGTTCCTGGAGACCAGTGCTCTGACAGGGGAGAATGTCGAGGAAGGTTTCCTGAAGTGCGCTCGCACCATCCTCAACAAGATAGATTCAGGTACACTCCTCGTTTCTTTGTTAAAGAGGTGTGCCTGAGTTGGGCGTTTCTGTGAGAGCATGCATATGTTTTGACACCTCTGTGCTTGAGTGTATGAAGTCCTGTGGATCTGCCTTTAGTCTAGTGTATATGTCTGCACCCAGTGACATTTCTCATTATGGTTCATTTTAAAAGGTGAGTTGGACCCAGAGAGGATGGGTTCAGGTATCCAGTATGGAGATGCTTCATTGAGGCAGCTGCGACAGCCAAGAGGTACTACCACACAGAATAAACAGCAGTGTAATTGCTAGGGGCCCCACCCTCACCTCAGCCCACAGGCCCACACAGACAGGACGCCCCTTACAGGTCAGTGGCATGTCATCAACCCAGGCTGTGAGTGCTACTTTTAAATAAGAGACTTTACCTGAAATCTGTCTCTAACTTGCTTCAGTATTGATGAGCACGTGTCAGTGATCGCCTTCTCGTCTCCTTTCTCTTCCCACATCTCAGCTCCAGGTGTTTTTTGGTGTGTGGGACCCTTCTCTCTGCAGTCTCACACACCTTGGATCACCTGGATGAGTGGTCATGGAAATCACTGCAACCCCTTTGCCCCTGCATCTGGGCAGGGAAACCCCTCAGTGTGAACACGCTGGGGTCATAAAGAAGAGGAATCCTCTTCTTAAAAAATGGTTTCTGACTTACTTACCGGACAAGGACGAGTCAAGGGTTGTGTGTATGGGCTGCCCTACTGTTGTTTTATCGCTATGCTTTTCATTCTGGTCTTAGTAACACCTACATGCTTTCTACGTTTGCACATCATTGTTTGTAAATTATTATTGATAAACTATTTTGCGCATATTCATCGTTGTACCTATTTGGATATGATTTATGATTAGTTTGGTCAGCACTTTGGAGTCTTAACATTCAGAAAGGCACCCGTTGATATTTAGCTTTTTAATATGCATTATTTGAGTTAACTTCCCATAAATTCAGCTTGTCATGATAGTGATAAACTGTCTAAACGTGTCCTCTTATAAGTAAAATGTAGTCAACATAAACAGATTTTGGTTTAGAATTACTGTAGATATGTTAAAATCCGGGTACAATGCAAATGTTTGTAAAGGTTTCTGCAGTTGCTGTCCAGTAATTGTTTCTGATCCAAATGGAAGCAACTAATCAGTGAGTTAAAGTGTAGTTAAGATTTTTAAAGTCATACAGGCCCAAACGTAGAGCCCAGTTCTTTTACTCATTCTGACGTGTTATATTGAGTCATTTGACTTCTTGGTTTGTAGTGTTGGCCTTAGTAATATACTTGACATTGTGGATTTACAGTATATTATTTATTCTTGGTCACCATGTCTCTGAACTGTCAAAGGGAACGCTCCAATCACTCCACTCTACATCCTCATAGATGAGCCTGTGGGTCAGGTTTAAAGCACAAAAAAAGAGACTTAGCTCTTTATTTTACTCCCAAGTTCCCAAAGTCTGTAGATTTGGTAAAGTCCCAGTGCCTCTGGTCATATCACAGAGTAAGGTTAAGAAAGGGTCATCAAACCTAGCAAAACTAACAATGACTCCTGCTGTGCTTTTTCTCCATTTCCTTGACCACGCTATAATTCATGCTGTGCAAACTGTATAAGGGACGTCACCGGAAACCACAGTTAGTTTTGCCTCAGTGCCATGTTTGGGAAACTTTCATACTGCCCACTCGACTCCCTCCTAGAGGCTTGACACTGCTTAACCGTGCAAGGTTGTGTAAGTGCGCCTTGATAAAAGTCAGGATTCTGCTTTTTAACCTTTTCAAGTAGTTTTCACTTCTCTATGTCAAGCACAGAAGCAGCTCCAAAATGTCATCGCGTTTGCCAAGCCGACCCAGATGTTTTCTCCTTAGAACACAGACCCTGTGTTGCCCCAGAACGAAACAGGGAATTTCCACTGAAACGTGGTTTCCGCTTTCCGTGTAACACTGACGGCACAGTTTGTGGTGCCGCTGGAGGAGAATGAGGTTGCGAGTTAATAACTTAAAAACATCCCGAACTCATCCGCCCTACTGTTGAGTGCTGTCTGATTCACTGAGAGCAGGTCACACTGAATCAGCCAAGAGGAGATCAAAACAAACTTGCAAAACCTATTTCTCATGTCTTCTCCCCAAGTGTTAGCATATTTCCTCCCAGACACACCGTATGCGTTTTAAGCTACAGTGAGCCAACACACTTACAGGAAAAAGATGGTGACTTGTGCAAACATGAGATGGTATAGGATATCAAGAGACAGATGGTCAGAAAAATGTAGTTTTCATAAAATATTGGCATTTTGTGATAGTTTGTCTCCTTCTGCAAGTGCACTTTTACTTTTGAATTTTCATGTTTTGTTTATATGCTGCAACAATAGAAATGTACATTTGTTTTACTTGAACAATATACTGTAATAAAGATTTTAATTGTAGATGTTTTCATTTCTTACTAAATAACAACTGAGATACTTAATTTGATTTCCTTGTTTCTGCTGTCACGAGGCAAGACCGATGTAGTGATGAAGCACTCCTGCTGTCTGAGGTTTGATTTGTTTATGGCCCACTGCTGACGTGGAGGTAACGATGAAAGGATGTTGACTTCCTGAACTGTAGGAGGCCGTCAGCAGCAACTCTGAACACTCACATTCATAGGTTGTTGCGGTTGTTGAATAGCGTTGAATCAGAGTTCAATCCGTTATCAGCTTGCATTCATCTGTGTGTATTTATTGTACAGTTCCTAATAAGCACTCATCAAAATAACCATAGAAGATGAGTACTATTTTCTGAATTCATCCAGTCTGGATTCAATCATATGATGAACACAATCCAACTCAGTTGTTGCTTAGTAACTAATGTTATGTAATCAACCTAAATCCTACTGTACATCTCAAGTAACCTATGCTGTAAATAAGATTTGTCTATTGACGGTGAGTGTTGCTCATTGATTGTAATGATTATGCAATTCCCAGTAAACTGCTTGTTTTTTCACTTAATACCTGTTATCTGTCTCCTGGATGTTAATGTTGATATATGCGCCTTGTCTCTAGGCAACTGTAGGTTCCTGCTTAAGTGCTCCATTTGTTGTCACAAGGGAGTTCAAGTACATAAGATCCTTTTAATATAGGTAAATCGTAGCACAAATGTTAAGTTATTACACATGAGGTTTACAGTACATGCAGCTGACCTAACAGACCCTGAAATTTAACAAAAGAATCCATGTATATGATTAATTTGCCTCGTCTTCCGTTCTCCAGTCGAATAATTTCTCTCAAAGGCAGTCAGGATGCTGTTAGGATATCAGAGGACTCATATGATGAAGAGTAAACGCCCTCGGTGTCCAATTGTCTGGATTTATGTTCTTGGGTTGATGGAACCTCGGTTAGAGTGGTTTAATGTAGCTGAAGTGGATATATTGACTGATTTATTGATCCGAGACAGGCTGTCAGGGTGACCTCATAACCAGGTTGTATGATTTACAGCGGAAGAGCCGTCGTTTTACCACTAGATGGTGCTAAAATACCGGACAGTTCCCCCATTTGAAGCCTATCGCACTTACAGGTCATTGTCTCATGTGTTTCAATTAATCGTTTTCTTGTTAAAAGCCAGCAACTAGAATAGAAGTTAAATCATCAATTAGAAGCAGTTGATGTTCATGTTTCAATTCATCTGTTTATTTTATTATTTACATAAAGTGGGACATATTGGTGTGGGCAGCTGAATCAGAGACAGCAATACATAAACACACAAGTTCCATCAACAAACTCGCACAGGTGGACAAGAAGGGAAGCAGTACATATTTCACTATTGCCTAATCATTAAAAAAAATACAAAAGTCCAACAACAGTAACATTTGAAACCACCTTTGACACCTTTGTGACTGGATATGGATAAAATTAGAGCATGACAAGTAATCTCAAACATTAAAGTCCAGCAAAGGGAGATGAATAAAAGTGGATTTTCAAAGTTCATGAGGCTTGTAGGAGGAATTTAAAAGGCAATTTATTTTATGCAATGCCAAAGGAATTTATGGATCCTAAACAAGTAAATACTGCTCAGACCGTACAGTGAGCAAGAAGCACTATTTCTGGAATTAATGTGTTAATTTCACAATATTCAACATACACACGATACACTGTATGTACACACCATTCGAAGTAAACTTCACAGTACTGCTTTATGTAAAATATACTTTATGTCCAGGTCTTTTTCCGTCTGAGTGCGTTTGTGTTTTAAGTGTGACCAACAAGCACCATTTAATGAGTTGCATCAAATGATCTAGATAATTTCGAATGCAATGAAAACGATTACAACGTCCAGAGTGCAGCCATCTGAGCTAACATTACCCACACTGTTTATCATCATCAGCCATGAGGATGTCTGACACAGCACAGGTTGCCATAACACACCATCAAAATGGTACTCACCCTAAGTACACTCCATTCAATTATGAACTTGCCGTGGTGGGTCAATTGCTCTAAAGGGCTTTCTAGTTGTAGTTTGCTTGTACTGTGATCCAATAAAGCAGACGGCGTGACTAGTCTAGTACGACATCACTGGCAAGGTCGTTCTTTACATGGAATTATAGAAATCGCTGCAAGGCTGTTGAAAGCGCTCAATGCACATGAATCATTATAGGCAGTCTTTCTTCATACACGGTGCTTGTTAGTTACCGTAGTGCCATTAAATGAATGTTTAGGTTAATAAAGGGACGAGAGGAGGAGGGTAGGACAGAGCAGTGTCACACTGGTGGATCTGCATCAGTGTTTCCACGCTGCACGGAGATAAATGCAAAGACTAACTGGTAACTACGTGAAATAACTCATTTCTGCAGCCTCTGGCTTTGGGAAAAAGTGAACAGAATATAAAGTTGATTGGTTCTTTGGCGGTATATTAAATGTTTACATGTTGAAATGTGCCGCCTTTATACTGGGTGACTTCATTAGAAGTACAACAGAAACATGTTGACTGCTGTGACAAACAGGTTAATTGAACTTCCATATTATGAATCCATATGTAAACAATAGTGTATTTCCCCCCCTCCTCCTGAAGTTCTGTGAGGAGTGATGTCTGCTCCGTAGAGGCAGGAAAATGATAGGGGGTCCTTTCCAGAGTGGCGGGAACAAGGTTGAGGTGCCAGGGCAGCAGATTAGTGAGCAGGTAGGAAGGATGGTTGTCTGCTTTCTACTCAAGGGACTGGAGCATGAGGAGCTGCTTGAGGACCTTGGTCTGACTGGTTTCCCTGATCTCTCCCGCCAGGAACATCTCATCTACCACCGTGTACACCTTGAAGTGTACACACACAGGAAGTGCATTAGGCGCCAGACATGGTACAACATTATGGTGAAAGGAAATTGGAGGATTAAGGCAATGCAGGACTAAAACGGAGTACAAATACCACAAAAAACATAGCACTGAAACCAAAGTGATATTATCTTTTTCCTTACATGTGAAAGGATTTTGCTTTCCTGGAATATTGCCCTATAAAATGAGAAGTCATCGTGTAGCCTGGGGTCTCCATTATTCAGCTCCACCTCTGTGTCATCAATATATAAAAATAACCGCTGGGTGACTACATACACTGACGTGCTAACATTATCACACATGAATTAACGTGACAAACATGATGGGATGAATCCGTGGGTGACTGTGAAATAGTTTTGGTTTAGGAGCAGCAGCACGTCAGTGGATGCACCTGAAAGTCCCTTATATTGATGATGTCTCCTATTTGTCAATTTCTGGTTTGTAACACGTCAAACGTGGGTGGTGCTTCGTTAAAGTTAAGCATGTGGGCAGCTGTTCAGTCACCTTGAAAATTAGTAAGAACGCTAGCAGAAGTTGGGGGGAAGGAGTTCAGGTATTTGTTGCTTAGCATTTCTTTTTTATGAAGAATATACAGTGTATCCATCCCACACTAAAATGATTTAGATGAATCTCACTGAATGACGGGCTTGAGTTGTGACTATTATATCATTTGCCATGGCATTATAATGAAAGAAACGTTTTCTCATCTGCCATATGTACTCCTCTGCCCCTTGTCTGATCAAGATGTTAACAAAACAATTTGTAAATCTCACAAGACAAAAATAATCTTGCGATGTCCTTACCTTGTAGAAGTTGAACACAAGGTCCAATTCACAAACGTTGTGAAAATATTCATTCAGCACCTTAAAAGAAAGAGAGGAACAGCAAAACAATCAAACCTTTAATTTAATCAGATAGCAGCCAGGAGAAAACCAAATAATCTACCTTGAGAAGACATAAAGGTGTATGGTAATTGCATGTCTTGATGTGATGCATTGTTGCAGAAAAAAAACTGACGCTGTAGTAGCACACGATCCACTTAACAACCATGTAATAAGCTGATTTCCATTAGGACATCCATCTAAAATACGCCAAATTAAAATTAATGTGGTTCTCATCTCACCTTGTTTCCATAAGAGATCGTTTTTGAACAGTGATACTGTGTCTTTCACAAGGGCAGAATTACTGACCCCTCGTTGAGAATTTGCTAAAGTGAAGGTTGAAACGAGCACCGTGAAGTCGTGCTGTGAGCTGATGTGCAGTTCAGCTTAGTTTTTCTTAACATGTGCATGGGTGCAGTGACCAAAAAAAGAATAATATTATCTAAAAAAATAAAACATGCACTGTACTAATTTTAAATTGGTTATTTCTCCGCGAGCATGTGGCCATATGAAACAAGCATAGAAAGTACAACTTGCGACTCTGCTGTGCATTTGAGAATGCACTTAGATGCATTCCTTCATAGTCAAACATTACATCAAATGACCTTCACTCTTGAGGGCTCTGGATAGAACATGGTCAACTGTTTGCCTTAGCCAAAATCAGTAGATTATACCTTAAGCTCACAATTTCAGTTGGTGGTACTATGTGATTTATAAAACTGAATATGACTAGAAAAGAAAAAAGGTTGTTGCACCACAATTAAGCAAACTAAGTGAACTTAGCACTTGAGCTGCCTAATGCTTTCACATAATCACCAAGATTTATAATTCACATAGCAAGTTATGCTGATTAAGTCATTGATTCAGTCAAATGAAACAATAATTAGCTAACTAAGGATTTCTATTTCAAATGAGATATCCATCATTTTAAAAATGACACCAGCTATCCCATATGGACTGCTGGCATTAAGGTCTTTGAAGGCAGCATCATTTTTGTTACACTGCACGCGACGTTCAACTACTGCCTGACAAAGAGAATTATTCCAAAATATAGATTCTACATTTCTGGAATGAAATTGTTCAAACATTTCTGTCTCACCATAGCGGTCTGGGTGGTGTACAAATTCATCGTGGTGTTTGAAAACCCCTGCTTCAGAAGCAGATGCCAGCATGACGATATTACGTCCCACGTGCAATATAATATGGTGGCAGGGAATGATACGCTGCAGTTACGTGAAGGACAAATTATGACAGACGCAGTGATCAGTGCAGGCCGATGAGTCCGCGTTCCAGGTCACACAGCTCCTGAATAGAGCACTGGAAGTCTCATTTTTCATCCGAACCACACGGTCAGAGGTCTTTGGCGCTGACGTTCCTACTAATCCACAATGAACATATTTAGCCTTGTGACTCAGTTCACTCAGGGAACCATATAAAAATTTCCTGTGTCAAAATAAGGGCCAGGACCCTTGAAACTTGCCATCTAACTTTCAATTTTTTGCTTGCTATAAAAGTTTATTAAATTTATATAAAAACACTTAATATACTTGTGAAAGTAGCTTGACTGATTCACTTCACTGAGCTGTTTACACAACTTTAAGTAGACTACTGTTTCAGGAAGACATTTAATTTATGAACTGAAATAAACTTTCACAACTAAATACACCAGGACTATTCCTTGTTTACTGCCATACACTGATGAACAGACTTTTGCAAACCACTTTTAATAATGCAATAGGTAATACTAGTAAAATAGAAAAAAAAACAAAAAAACACCCAGAGTCAAATTCAATTATTGGTCGATCTGCTGTCAAGCAACATCTGAAATGATGAGTAGCGTAAAATACTGAAGAGCATTTAGTTTGCTGTTTTTGCTGCAGTAGCCCTTTATGGGCCCTAATAGAAGGCACAGACATTATTAGGAAACAGCAAAGTCTTTATCTCACCAAAATGCACATTATGAAAGTATTAGCTCCCAAATCTGTAATTACTGTATCGTTACTATTAGCAACATCTGTCTTTTTGAGCATATTGTTATTAGCCACTTCAGTGCAATGTCTGTGCAGTCAGTTGATATCAGACTCAGTTTTCGTATTATGTGATCAATTTGTTATTTTATTGCTGAAGGCTTATTTCCAGCATCACTTTACCTGGCATTATCTAACATTCATCAAAGTCAATGATGACGCATCCTGAACATAAGAATGTAAAATTAATCTGATTCGATGGAAACTCATTGTAGTGTGTTTTGGAATTTGTACTGAAATAGACTGTCATGCTAAACGGTTAAACTGTGACTCATTTGTTGTCCTTGCAACAATCTGATAATCCATATTCTGTTGAAGACAAAACTTTACGTCATGTTTATCATAGTGATTTAGAGACCATCGCGAAATCATACAGTTAGTGTGGAAAACACCTTATTTGTCTCTTAATATAAAAGTGTAAAAACTTGAATAGTGAATAATAAACACTGAATTTCTTCCACTACATGTCATTTGACTGCAGTCCATATTTCCCGCAAGAATACAGGTTTGATATTAAGGAGCTGTGAGACAGAAGAAGAAGGTACATTTTGAAGGAAATCATTAACAGACATTCCTGAAAACATTCAGACCATGAGAAGTAAATCATCATAGTTCACTTACTGGGTCCATATTATCATGTGTTGTGTGTGTCAGTTACCTCTACAAAGTTGTGGATTCCCTCGAGGTATGCCAAGTTGTTATCAGTCACGTCCACACAAATACAGAAGTACAGACCAGCATAACGCCGGTAAATTATCTTGAAGTTCCTGAACTGTGAGAACAAGACAGATAAAGCCTCTTAACCACTATGTCTCTCATATTATGACAACAGCAGCAGCTTTACTTGGACTTAAGCCTCCCAGCTTTAAGGTAAAACACACCCAATATATTTCTAATAACCTTAGAGCAAAATGCATAATCAAACATGTCAGAAGACCAGGATTTTGTTTCTTCTTTCTTGACAGTGTATTTCTCTAAAATGCCACCAATTAACTAAACTTCTTCTTTTACAAATTGCTTTAGAAAATTGACTTATGATTTGTTTAAGTAGCTAGTGGAAAAAGCTTGTAATGGGAGACACATATGAGTCACCCAATTATTTTACTGTAAAGTAGCCACGACAGAGATTTTTTAAGGACAGTGTGGTTTCAGTCATTATACTGCGGTCCTTGATAGGATTTAGAAAAAACGTTCTGGTTCATCTGAACAAAGCAACATAAAGGGGCATGTCACAGAGCCACCCAGTAAAAACGAACCATACAACCATAGATGCATACATATAACACTGACTAACCCCATACCTCCACAAAGTTGGTGTGCTTGGCATCCCTGACAGTTACCACAGCATGCACTTCCTCAATCAACTTCTGTTTTTCATCATCATCAAACTGCATGTACCACTTGGCCAGTCGCGTCTTCCCCGCTCGGTTCTGGATGAGGATGAAGCGGATCTATGTGATAGAGAGATGAAATTGAGGTTACAGCAGAGTAGTCTAGTGAAATACGTGTCTTTGGTGTCGAAGTGATTTGAGACACAGACAATTCATTGATCAGACACAACAGTCTAACGCTACTTTGTTAGCTATTAGCTGTTACTCGTTTGTAAGGCAGCATTAAAGGTCCTTAATATCCGTAGCTACAGACGGATGACAAATTAAAGAAAAAACCAACATGACGCATCTTAGTATGGAGTCAGGCCACCAAGAGCCTCCAGAACAGCTTCAGTGCTGTTTGCCACATCTGTGGAAGTCTACTGGAGAGATGAACACCAATCCTCCACAAGATAATGTGTGAGTGTGTGTGTACTAACGTTATATACATACATATATATATATATATATAATCAGTTAACGTTAATCTCATTGAGCCAAGATCTCTTTTGCAAGAGAGACCTGAGTACAGCAGCTAAAAAGATAAACAAACATAGCCAGACATAACAAAAGGACATTTAGCATCAGAGACCGTCACAGACATCACTTAATAAGATTTAGCGTTAGATAAATACTGGTAGCGTTAGCTAACGTGCAAGCTAGCGTAAGATGATCCACACCCAAATAATTTGACAACATAATTGTGCAAGACCTTTGAGAAAGTCTAAATTATTGCCATGCAAGCTGTTTGAGCTCAGTAGTAGTTGGTCTGTTGTAAAACATCGTGACTTCAAATCTGTGGCCTTGGCCTGCTATGGTAAGTAAGCTAACGTTTTCTACAGCCTGAATGAAGAGGTTATCCTGCGAACTCTTAAATGCTAGCAAGCTAGCGGTAATACGCTAACATTATGAGACGAAAATAGAACAGTGTTCGTGTGTGACATATTTACCATTGTCGTCTCCCAAAAATGGACCTCACTGGCTCCAGAATAGCACGTTCCTGAACAATTATGCTACGATTTTACATAAGTACATCAGTAATTTTTTCGACCGCTCGTCCGCTATCTTACCCGAGCTAACAGGAAGTGCAAACCAAGGCTATTTTGCGTTGCATGGTGGGGAATGTAGTTCTTATCGCCCCATTTAGAACCCATGGAAGGTAATATGTAACTACAAGAACCAGCGTCCCTCCATAGAGCGTCATGTTAAGTCGTACTTAGGATCACATGAGAAGCAAAAGGGCCGTTTACTGTGTAGTTACCTACATATGAATCTAGACAAACTGTGAAGATGGACAAGGATGATAAACATTAAAGACATTTTAAAGTGACACTTAATATCACTCAATTAGACTTATCGCGTGTGTAATTAATTAAACTAAAGGTTTTATTTAAATTCAATTGAATATACAAATAATCGTCAAGATTTCTTTTATGAAACACCCAGAGTATTTTTACCATACCAAATGTAAAAAAAAATGTTTTAATAGTAGTAGTATTTTAGCCACTTCTCCATAATTGTTTTTAGTGTGTGTTTGTATGTGTGTAGCCTACCATATTTTTGATACGCCTCAGAATTACTTGCATACACAATACAGAATGAAAAAGTAGCAATGTATATTTCCACCCTCGAGGTTTCGTCATTTGTGGTTGTTTTCTGCAGAGTCAGGGCTCAGAGTTTGTTTACTAGTCTGTTTGGGCAGCCAATTCACCGCAGAACATCGCCCAGACAGCTTGGACAGCTTGCCTCTCTGAGCGTTCTGGCCGTTTAGGGAGTCAGAGGGGGATGGGGGAACTGTGATTGTCAGGGATTGCACAACTGTGAGTGAAGGAATGTGCTTGCACCTTGGGACCCAGAAATATTTCAGCTGCAAATACAGAGAGGGTTGAGGTGGGATAGGGATAAGAATTAAAATGAAAGGGAAAATCAACCCTTGAGTAAACAATACAATTAGTGGGCTTTTTTTGCAGCTGTGTTTTGATACCGATGCATCCAGGGTAATAAAAGCACAATTAATGTGGTAATCTTTATATGGGAATTAAATAGCACAAATAAACGTGTGTTATAGGCTAATATAACAATTAAATGAACAAGAGTTTTATGATAAGGCCCAGCCCATGTTGAAAAACCAGTGGTAGGAGAAAGGGATGTAAAGCAGATTATTCAACAGAAACTCTGACCCAAGCTAATCTTGCACTGTGTGATTGGGGTCATGCAAATATTGCTGAGAACAATGTGATTGGACAGAAGCTCGTGGACTTATTCAAACGGAGGGCAGAGCACTTTGAACCCTGCTCCACTGTGTATTTAATGGTGGGCCCCATTTCAAAGCACACATAGTGCCCTTTATAAAAACATTTTTACAACTTATTTAGGAATAATATAAGTTCTATACTTACCAAATTATTATTTGTTATGTTTTGGTTGAATGTTGTTCCATCTTTTACCTTAACTGTAGCGTACCAGACAAGCTTCTGACATGATGTCTGTATTGTTTCCAGGGTGCAGTGTTTCAGTCTTTTATATACAGTATATATTCCCTAAAGTGTCAAATTCTATTTCAAAATCAATACATTGGGTTTTTACAGCCCTGTGAAGTATTTGTTTTCATATCACACATAGTTTAGATTACCAGATTAGAATTGCATGTTCGAGGAAGGTCAAGGAAGGACTAACAGGGAGAGAGAGAGAGAGGAGAATTCCAGGAGAAAAATTCTCAATGCAAGACACTAAACATCTGTTTGAGCTGTTAGTACAGTGTTGTACAACATTGCAGACATTTCTCTGTAGTATGTGGAAGTTGCATTGCATTTTCTTTCTGGTGGTGTGTGTGTGTGTGTGTGTGTGTGTGTGTGTGTGTGTGTGTGCGCGTGGGGGCTGAAATCTACTTCATAAGCTTACATTTATTTAGTGGCTGAAATCATCAATGGACAGACAACTTCATAGTAACTCTAACTCTTTCACCTAGTGGATGACTGAGGGCACAACACATATAATTAGGACTAACCTTTAAGATGATTGATTTTCTCAGGTGGGGTATTAAATATTTTCCCTCTGTGTTGCTCGATAAGGTTTTAGGTAGGAGTCCTCGGGTGAACGCAGAAGAAATCTATTGCCCATTATGTAGCAACGGAACATTAAAATCTGTTCGAGGATGACAAATGTTTGAGTTTGTATGGGGAACCGGGAATCAGTTGTGAAAGGAAGTGTGTGTGAGGCATGGGGCCAAGAGGGCAAATGGACCAAAATAAAGTCAATTAATTACAATCAAGATGACACGATCACATTCTTTTTTTCCCTATAACTCGGAAACAGTGTTGCAATAGAACAGATGTGATTGTGCCTGGCGACAATGTTGTTGTTTCTTTTGACATATAAAAGAATACAAATTTAAGTAGACCTTTAAATTATAGCAATGAATTATATTTTATCGACCAAGTCGACTATGTGCTTGGGATGTGTATGTTTATCAAAGTAACTAGTAGCTCCTGATGTCAGAAGTACCATACAAAACAATAAGCAAAGAGAAAACAACAACAAAAAAGTGTATATATCCTTCTGAAATGTAGCAAAGGTATAAAGTAACAGAATGGAAATACTCAAGTACAAGTAGGCCTACCTTAAAATTTTAGCGCAGTAGCCTACTTAAATCTTATAAATATTTTTTAATTTGTGTGTGTGTGTGTGTGTGTGTGGTTTAGGCATTTGGCTATTTATATATTAGATATTTCCATGATTTGAACGGATCATTTTGTCCCCTGATAATTATACACCTACAGGTCTGTATGGTTGTATAAATGTATAAATCAAACTACCAAAAAGTAAAGAAGAAAATCACGTGCAGAAAGAAGTTGTCACCTTGTGGGCTTTCGTCTGATGTCATTTTGTATCATGAGTATTTTCACGACAGGTTTAAAAAATATATTTAATAAGTGTTTTTTTTTTTTTATCTAATAGTCACAGTTGACATCGTGTGTAGTGATGAACGGCGGCACCAAGCAGTAATATTCATAAACTATGTGCGTGTGTGTTGTAATTGTGTCCATGAACCGCTGGGCGAGACTCTCTCTCTCTCTCTCTCTCTCTCTCTCTCAGTTGTGTGAATAGGAGGGGGGATGCAGGATTCGGGAGAAGGTCCGCCATTATTGGGAAGCTGAAAAAAAAAAATAGACTTATACACACCGTCACACATTTAGCCTGTAAGGGTCCTAACGTTAGAAAGGAAAACACCAGGGTTTTGGGACGAGCTGGTGTTCACTAAAAGCGGCGCATTCGCAAATGAACCCGAGCTTGTGATCGCGTTTCCTGCGGACTCTTTTATTTTTGACACAACAAAGGAAATAATAATTGGTCAAAACAACGTGGTGGTTGAACGAAGACGAAAAAACACACCGAAACAGCGCTCTCCAACGCCTCCCCCTTTTCTCCTCGCAAGACGTTTCCAGGCGTGCAGTGAAAAGACTGGAGTTTGAACAGCATTTTCTCTTTTTCCTGACGAGAATTTAGTTGTTTTTTTTCTTCCTCTCAAGACAGGGGAAGAGAGAAGGCGAGGGATGCACCTCTTTCTGAAAACTTCAGACTGATGAAAATGAGCACTTAATGTGGGAAGCAATGGACCGAAAGCCTTTATACTAAAAAAAAAAAAAAAGAAGCGGAAAATAATCGATGTGGTTGCTGGTAGGAAGTGTTTCGTCTGTTTTTAAAAAAAGTCTTTAAACCGGCTGTGAGTCGCAGAGAGAAAGAAAGGAGTGGACGAGAGCTGGAGAGAGGAAGGAATGCTATGGTATGTAGACTATACTAGATCCTCTTCTTTCACGTCAGATAATACATGTGAACGGACAATCTCAAGCGCTAAACCGTGTTAAAATATAATTTAAGGCGTTGACCTTATTTACTTCTCCCTACATTGCAGCTTGGGTTAATTTAAAGTGCTGCGGATAACAAGAAACTGGGAGTCAACCCCAGTCCCCCCCGAGGGCTGGTGTGATTTGAAAGCCCTTTATAGTAATAATGATGATGATGATTTGAATGATGATGCATGGGGGTATAACAAAATAAAACCTGTTCTAAGGTAAGTTACAGTTGCCGTCTACATGTTTTTAAATGGGAAGTTTATAAAGGAGAAGGGGGGGGGGCATAAAAATGGATCTTGTCCAAACGTTCAAATTGTTTGTACAACAACACCTGGAAAGCATCGGTGTTGTCATGCCTGGAGAAACCCCCCTGGTATGCCTTGAATATGAGGAGCAATAAGGACTTTCAATCAGAGGGGAAATAGGATGTTTGGGTTGGACTATATGGACTGTCAAGCAACTGTTTGATGCTGTGTCTGCATGTTATGCTTGAGTATTCATGTGCTCATCAACCCCTGGTTAAAATGAACATTCAAGTGATTTATAAATGAGGATTTGTGAAGATTTAAGTTAGTGTGTTAGTAGCCACAGCTGTGGCCTTCGTCAGATTTAGCTCATTATATACGCTCTTAAACATAAGAAACATTTTTCATGAGTAATTATTTTCTCTCATATTAAATGTCCCACTAACTTTCAGAACATCAAAGCTACATGTACAGGGCATCCAGGTGACAGATTGCTAATGTGCGTATGCCATGCCAGGAGTTAACTCTGCTCGGTTCCCTGAGAGGATATACAGTGTATGTCTAAGTGAGCTATTTTTCCACCAATAAAATTTCTTAGGTGAGGATATTTAACTTGCCTCTCTGGATGCTGCATGTCTACCCCTCCATGTTGTAAGATTAAGGTAGTGATAGACTGATTATTAGAGTGACCTAATGATAACAATTAACACTACCATTAATCTATTTTTGTGTCACCTGTATGTCATGATTTTATTTCACTGCCACTGTAACCTGGTCATTGTCCTACCAGCCACTCCCTTTTTGTCAGTCTTTCCACTGGACTTAAGTACTTTTATTTTGAAGGTGATCTCTCAACCTATTTTGGAAATATTGATTTAAGATTGACGACCTCAGAGAATGAGATAAGTGGGTGAATGTCTGTGTGAGTTTGTGATATGGCCTTAACAGAGTTGCGCAGCAAGGAGTGTGGCCTGTACTGCTGTGTCACTGCCAGATAGAGGGGACATTTTCAAAACAGGAACTTTGTCATTTGATAATGGATATATGGTGGTGTGTTGTGGTTTTTACATCCTTTTCAAGCAAATAAGTTGACTCATGACCCTTCATTTTCTGGCAGTGCTTTGTCTGAGTTTCTCTTGCTTTGATTTTAATCAACCTTGCTGGGAAGTAAACACACATACACACACATTGCCTTGCTAAGACAGTCCCTTTGCTCCCAGGTAAATGCATTAGCAGCTGTCAGCACTTCTGTTCTCTGCTTGATTGGGCCCTTTGCAGTGCAGTCACACCTCTCCAGGAAGCCTCTTCTTCCCCTAATAGCTGTGCCATTTGCCCAGGCAGCAGGCTAGCTACCAGCATACCCACTCACCCCTGTCTGTCTGCCTGTCTACCTCTGGCCTGCGGATTGTGTTGTGAGTCCCTGGGCTAGAACATGTTCTGGGATTAGAGGAGGGCAGGCTTTGTTCGTCAGGATGTAGGCCAGAGATGCGGATACATCCTTTGATGAGGGCGCTGGAAGAGAGATTCAGCCCCATATTATGTGGAAAGCTAAACACAGGGTTTGGCATGCCTCGTAACAGAAACTGTGGGCTCCTACTCCTCATGTCACTCTAATTCTAATTCTAATAGTCCTCACATGACTTCTCAACACTGGACCAGTAATCAAATGAGAAAGGTAATTGGAAAGTACTTGAGCCCTTTAGTGTGAAAAATGCCCTAAATCAGTTAGCCGAGCTGTGGGCAGGTTATTTTAATAAGGCATGATGTGTTTCTGGCTTGTAATACCACTCAGTTTGAAAACTTGCCCAATAGCATATTATTTCCTTGTCAACCCAAGCTTTTATTTCCGCAAACAACTGAATGCAACGGTGGCCTCTCACCTGCCCATGTGCAGATTTCACAGCTAGCATTGCTGTCAACGCAGGGTGACTACATATGCCAAGGATGTAAGATTTCCACACTCATATGAAAATGTGCCGTTCCCCAAATCTCTCCTCTCCCTTGTATTACAGGAGAGGTTTGCTTGTGAGTCAGTGTTAGCCTGTGTTTGATGGAGAAAGGAGCTAATTATAGCGGGCGGCTTTGGAGTTTGGTGGGCCAGATTACAGTCACTCTCCTCTCAATGGCTGCCTTGTTCTGGTGGCCGATTATTAGGCAGAGAGAAGTGCATTCTGGGATGATTGTATCTGAATTTCCATTAGAAAGTGTGCCTGCCACAGTTGAACTGAGGTTCTCTTCTCTCCCAACTGTTTCAGCTCCCTTGCTCATTACAGATTTGCAGATGGGGACAGCTTGATATAAAGGCCTCTGTAGTGTGCCCCTGTTCTGTTTTAGAGCCAGTTTAGCTCCGTATCCTGACTGGCCGAATTATAAGTGAGGGAACTGACCCTGAATCAGCAATGGTGGTTGTGTTTAGATTTTCTTTGAGGGAACAAATGTCACCAGTATTCCTGTGCATAAGCCATTTACAACAAATGGTTCACCCAAAAACTTAAATAATTTTCACTGAAATCAATCAGTAATAAAGATTGCATTTGCTCCATATCCCAAGCCCACATTATTATGGGATTGCTTTTCCAATACAAATGCAATATTAATGTATAATGCTCGTGGAAAGTAAGCGCTTTAGATATGACTAATGGGTTGAATGGTGGCCATAGGGCTCTGTAGAGATAGTTTTAACTAGCCATTTAATTTCTTTGTGGGGGGGCGATGACACTCACTCTGTTTGGAAGCATGGTGACCATGGAGATGAAGGACCAGGATGTAAGCCAGAGAGGAATGGTGACCTCTGGACTTGAGCGGCCCTGCTTTGCTATTCCAGATACAATTACACAACAGAGGGACAAGCGTAATGGACTATGGTAATTTGAAAGAGCTGTAGAGAGGGAACATGAGGGGAGAAGTGGGAGAAACTAGAAACAGTGAGAGTGACCCAGCAAAGTTGGTAGTCAGTTGGAGAAAACAAAAAGCTACAAGAATGGGAGAGTAAAGTAAAGCACAAGCAAACTGCTGCCAATTTCTGCTTCAGGCTGTGTTCCTGGTATGTGCCCTTTCAGCTTTGTGCTTAGGGATCAACCAATCAATGACAGCCATTAGTAACCCTGCTTGGCTATTGGCCACAGCTGAATTCCATGACTCAGCATGTTCGTAGATAAGATGTTATGATTGAGTCGCTGCCAATAAAATTAGGCCATTGCCCGGAGTTCAATAGGTTGGACTTCTGCTGCTGTAATCACACACAAAAAGTTTGTACCACCTACATTCAGTGCCAACATGGTTCTTAACCCTAAAGTTCTCCAAGTTTTGTGTATTGTATAGGGGACTAGCCTGGAAAGAGAGATTTGTCATACATACTCCATTAGATTATCATGTTAAGGGTACAATAGCCTCTGACGGTTTTTGAGTGAGTCAGTAGTTACCTTGACTGTACTTGGGATTTTAAAAAGGCTGTAGAGACTGAAAACTTCTCACCATCAGAAAAAAGAGAGGCTGCCCTGAAATCCACCTACACAAGTATTAAAGGATAACTTTGAGCATGTTTGTAGTCTATACACACACTCGCACATTTCCCACACTAACCCAACATTTAGTTTTCATTTTTGTCTTAACCTGTCGCGCTGACCTACCCTTATCTCATTCGCTTGTCTCCAGGCTTCAATGCCTAGATTGGGCTGGAGTCAGGAGGAGAAATCCCTGTGTGTCATTGTTTGACTTTCTCTCTGGAGATTCTCCCTCGTGGCGCCCCTGGGTTTCCTGTAGGAAGTCCACCTACGATGCCTGTGTGTGTGTGTGTGTGTGTGTGTGTGTGTGTGAATGGGGAGGCCAGAAGATGTGGACAGGGTGGAGGGGAAGAGGAGAGCTGAGGGTCAAAGGTGAGGGGAAGATTCAGAAGTGGGCAACAATGGAGCCATTTTTATTCTACTAATAATTAGAATAATAGCCAAATCAATATCAGTTGAGCTATATTATAAAACCAGCTGTTTGAGCCCTATTCAGTGACGGCCTCATCTTCCTGATTGCCCTGAGACAGTGCACCTTTGATTCCATGTTGCTGGAGAGTGCTTGGACCCTGGTATTCCTGCTTGCAGGTCTAGTATTCTTCTAATAATCAGAATAATTGCCAAAGCAGAATAAACTAGCCAGGAATGTTAGAAATACTTCCTTTATTCAGATGATGGTTAGTCATGTAAATGCTTTCTGTACTTTTTGCACATGCTTCCTGTTCTGAATGAGGGCAGGTGCCGCGTGTGTCACACCTTCTTCCGTGTAATAGCTGCAGGAGTAGTTCTGTATATTCTGATACAACTTGTTGGTTCAGTAGGAAGCTCAGCAGACAAGCAATAATGGTGCTAAGCGCTCAATGCACATCTATCCTTTCCCATCCAGGTGGAGTGCTGGATTTAATATATTGCTTATGATGGAGGATTTTTCTCTGATTACCTACTGTGGAACATGTCAATAGGACACCCTTGTGCAGTCATTTTATTTAATGCTGGAGTTATACTTTCTTGGGCATCATCAGTCAGATTAATTTCATTCGGAAAGGGGGAAAAAGGCTCGTGTAGCAGCAGCTTGTGTGTGATGGCGAGACTCTGAGGCTGGGGTGTTATCTATGAAGACTGGCTGTACATGTAAGCTGCACTTGTCATATATAATATTGTAAGTTCAGAAATGAAAAATAAAACTTGCATTCTCACCTCCGCTCCTCTCTACTCAAACTATAAACATTGTAATTGGAAGCAATATGTTGTGTGACTAACTACAGCTATTAGCCATTACACATTAGCCATAACACGATCAGGTGTCTACTGAAATATGGTGCAGGAAGCGAGGTTGTGGTGATACCTAAATATAATCTATGGCCCTGTAAGTCGTCACAGTAACCGTTGTCAAAATATAACCACTTTAAGTATGTTAATGCTCATGGTTAATGCATATTGACACTGCAGGAACATGATGTTTAGTTTGTGCGTTATCCCGGCGTGTTGTCTATCCATCACGATGTCTCAAACATGCTGCTTCTGCCCAGAGTTCTGACAACTTTATTGGAAGTGTCTTTGTACACCTGCAGCACTAACAGAGAAGAGAGAGGTGGAGAGTGGGAGGCAGAGAGGTGTTCTACTTCTAATGTATTCTAATTAAAGTTGGCAGGTTTAATCACAGACTGATAAGCATCAGAGAAGAAAGCGAGGGCCAGAAGTAGAGAGGAGAGAAAGGGGAAAGGGGCCCACAGACCCAGACAACCAGAAGCCTTCGAAAGTACCTCACTTGACCCCAAGTTTTTCTTACTTTTCTCAAACTCCTCCTAAACTCTATTGATTGCCCTTGTATCCCCTCTGCCTCTTTTTCTTTCTTGTCTTTTTCACATTGTTGTCGAATATTTCTGTTCATTTCTGTTCCCATGGCTCTCACCATGCCTCCATTTTCCTGCCCTTGGAGCACAGTGCATTGTTATTGTCAGCTGTGGTTAAGGACACAGGAAGGGCACCACCTTGTCACTAGATGTTTGTCTCAGATGCCACTTCAGGGGGATCTGGCCACCGCTCTGGTGGCCTTTGGCATCTCCCCAGTGAACATGTGCTGACACGGTCTCTTTCCCACACATACAAGCAGACGCAAAACCCTTGTATTCTGACAAGGGACATTTTTAACAATGTTTTGATTAGGTATTCCTAACTTCGAGCTTGCCTCCGGCATTTTAACATTTGCCAATCATTAGGTGATTGTTATTGTTTAGTATTCATTGGTGATGCAACTCAACTTTGAAAGAACGCACAGACACACACACACACACACACACACACAAACAATGTAACTAACAGTGGCTGACCCCTCCTCACCGTCACGACAAAACTGTCAGAGTGGTTTTGGCTGTTAGGCAGCTTTGTGACAGTGGACATCATATCCTCTTTAGGTGAGAAGATAAGGTGGCTCTTCATAGCCATTTGTTATCACAGGCAGTGAGTCCCTGACACCTCCACATCCCTTATCTGGCCTAGTCCCAGTTTCTGGCCCAAGCTAGGGCTCATGCAAGCCCAGGGCTGATGAGTAAGCACTGCTCAGCCTGCAGATAGCTTGGCCTGCCGTTATCGATCTCAGTGCCACCGCCTGTCATCCAGCCACCACTTAGCTAATGATGTCCATACTATTGTCTCACGGCTGGGAAAATGGCCATAACACAGAGAGCGGCGACTAACGGCAGCATCAGAGGGGAAGATGGATTTTACTGATAGAGGAGGCACACCCAAAGCAGCCTGAGCCAAATGATACTGTGTTATGCTATCTTAGGATGGTAGCACTGTCATTCTTGTTACTGCTTGCACTCTCTCTGTTTCTACCCCCTCCCTTTTCTTTCTGTTGTTGGCTGTCTTTATTGTGATGCCGGTTGGTCCAACTGCATGATAGAAAGACAGACCACGATTTCCGCCAGTCTCTGTGTTGGCCTGGTTTTGACTTTGTTACTCTGATTTTTACTGTTGTTGGGAAAACAGCACATTTATTTGTGCTAAATAAATACTCTTAGTGGTGAATCACCTTTAGTGCTTGAAACTAGAAGCAATTAGAAAAAGCTGCTATGAATGCTATAAAAGATACATATCCACTGTGCTATTTTAGAGGATTGTAAATGGATTTAGCTCTGTGTTGAGTTTTCTTGGGGGTGACATGAGTCATTTCTCTTGTCAGTGCCATAATTTCCCAGGATGCAGTAGGGGCCCCAAGGTCCATAGCTCTTATGTCAGAGTTCATTTCCTGTTGCAGTGCTCCAGCAGCTCCTGAGGATCCACCATTTTGTAACATCCCTGAATAGGACTGGAGAAATGTGTCTCAATTCACCACCCATTACTCACAAGTGTGGCATTTTAATTCTAAAAATATATTTTATAGTTGACAATTATTTAGGATCAGCTGACCCAACCGCTGTTGTACAGAATGGGGAAAAAATGGCAATGAATAAACTTTAAGCATAGTCGAGGTCACACTCTAATGCCTAGTATAGTACAATCGTGAAATGTCTCACAATAGTTTTTTCTGATGTTTCTGTTTCTAATTATACTTATATACACCATTGTTGGTTGTAAATCACCATTGTTGGTTGTAAATCACCACAAACCTGAGTCTGCCTCTCCCTTTGTTGCTATGCTGACTCTCATGTATGTCCTAAGTTAAAGAGGACAAAAGTAAGGGAAACATGGGTGAAGAATGTAAACATTTCTAGGAGTTGTTTTTGGTTTGAGGGTTGTTCAGGGAGAGGACAGCCTCACCACACCAGGGCTCGTATTAGTCACAGTCATCGGAGAGAAGAGAATGCAGACCTTTTTGCCCAATGAGGGAAAAGGTCGTTGGGAATGCAGTTTGTCAGGTCAGGACGAGCCGGGCCCGTTGTAGCTTAAATCCATGTGACTGGCAGAAAGAAAATGAGGTAGAGAGAGGTGAACCTCAGCTGGAACTCAAATTTTCTAGTGAAACATGAATATCAAGACATTGGCAGACCATTTTTGTGTGCCGTTTATGTATTTGCATATTGTAATCTTGATAGATGACTTATTGGTTGTTCATTTTTATTTCAGTTACAGTGTCATTGCAGTCTTAGATTTCCACAGAGACCTTTTCTCCACTGTAGTAGCAAAGTTGAGATCACTTTGGTGGGTGTAATTAGGAGCACAAGGTCATTATTGCAGAGTGGAGGTAGCATTTCCCCCTGTACATTTGGATTAACAATTGAATTTTTCTAGTTGTACAGGTGGACATGATCTTTTAAAATGACACGTCTAATTTACCTTTTTCAAGTAATGAGAAAATGATTCACACCCATTTATGGGATACTCCACCTACTTAGTCATTCATTTCCATAAAGTTAGGGGATTTGCAAGAGACAGATTTTTAAAAAGAATTGCGTCCCTTTTTAAAAAAAATTGATTATGAGTACACTTAATGGATGTACCAAAACTTGAAACGATATTTCAAGAACAATTATTGCATGCTGAAATTCAAAATTAAAATGGAACTTGATTCTAATTGGATCCCAACCAAGAAGGAAACTGCCCCTCACTAGTCTGACGCTACTGGTGCTCTGTCAGTGTTTGTTCATGCAAGCTGTTAAGTTTTCACGCAGTTACTCCTAAAAGGCAAAGTAGTTAATCACTAATGACTCTGAATGACTAATGGTGTATTCATCCTGCAGTGATTGTGGTAAATGGTGTTTTGTCTTTTGTTTTGAGTTGTTGATCACATCTGGTCAATAAGAAGACATTAATTCACAAATATATTTGAACAATCAAGAAAGACATTAAACAAGTTCAGAGACATCACGGTATTGTGCCTCAAATTTGTCCTTCGCTAGATCGCATAGGCTACATCATAGATTATGAAATGTTTGGCTCCATTCCTTACATCAAATTTAAGATACATTATGCAAATGGCATTTATTTATAAATGAATCAGCCTTTACACAAGTAATGCTTGAATCCCCAGCCTGGATTGGTCCTTGCTAAACATAGTAGTAGATAGATTGAACTAAAAGAGAGTTGATCCAAAAAGCCACATATTCACGCGTATGTGAACTCAGGCTAATGGCTTTCCTAGCTTCCTAGTCTATAGTCTTTTTAGTCCAATAAAGTCATTTGAGAAGAAGGAGGTGCTTGAGTTTATAAGTGGAAATCCATTCTACTTCTCTACTATAAGTGCTATCTGATAGTACAAATGGTAATGCTTTCTTTTAATATAGAGTACATCAATTTTGAGACATTACTACAGTTATCTTAAACAAGAGTAGCAGCATCGAACAGCTTCTATATAGCATTGTACATTGTGTGCCATGCAGTTAATGTGCATGATTGATAGACATGAAGAGAAATTTTTTTACAGCCCTGTTAAATGATACACGGCTCCTGTCCAATTCTGCTGTAACTGCATAGTTTTAACATGACATTAGCTTACATTTTCAGAATGCAAATTCATTATTATCAAGTCTCATTCCTTACCTTGGTTCTCATCCCTTATGTTGGTTCTTATTCATTATGGTGCAATACACCGACGTATACATGGTGACGGAATGGCGAAACATCCTCTTTGTGACGAAAAGCAACAGCGTCTTGAAAATGTGATCCTAATTTAGTGAAATACACAATGTATCTTATAGTAGCTTTTATGCTTTTAATGTTTGATTTTAAACAAAGCTAGGGATGATTCTGCTCATGGGGGTGCCCCGCGCACCATATGCTAAGACTGAGTCCTTACCGCGGTGACCCGGCCTCGATTCCAACCCGGGCCCTTTTCTGCATGTCATCCCCTTGCTCTCTCTCCCCCCCTTTCCTGTCTCTCTGCAGCTGTTCCTATCTAATGAAGCCCGAATGTTTTTTTAAAAAGACAAAAAAAAAAACAATGATTCTGATCATGTTGGGATATGTGATTGAAATGGTGTTTTCCACTGTCATCTTGGAAATGAACTTTCAGAACCACTGTTATAGCAGTAAGTGCCAATTACCTTACCTTTTATGAGTTTCTGCCAGTAGTGACATGAAAACTATTATTTAAGGGGTGTTGATGCTTCCATTATTTCTACCACCTGCTGTGTATATATTGTGAAAATATGTATGCGTGTGTCAGAGAGATCAAGAGTCAGAAAGAGTCAAGACTTCCAAAAAAAAGTATGAAGAGAGGAATTGTATGAGAAATCCAGAAAGTATATCAGAGCCATCAGCTTAGGTGTTGCTAAACATGTCAGATCATTTGAGTCGTGCTAGTTTAATTGCAGGGCACTTCTTGCTTGTGTGCTATTTGGTAGATTGAACAAAACAAGTCCCTGAGACTAGTTTAACCTGCCTTTGAACCACAACTCAAGGTATCACACATGAGCACACTTATTGTCAGACCTTAAACAAACTCTGTTTCAACATACTCATATATTACAGACTCCAATCCACAATATTTCAGTTTTTGCTTCACATCTATGTAAATATATTCTCTCTCTGTCCCCAGTGTTTGGCCATAGTGGGTGAGATTCTGGGAAATTCTGCAACGCTGAGAGTTTCCACGTGCAGCTTTTAGACCACTGAGAAGTGTTTTCATCTAGGGCCTTGCCTGTATCTCTCTTCCTTTCGCTGCTCCCTCCAGAGGTCATAGTTGACAGGAGACATGGGTGGGTGATGTCAGCCCTCTCCTGAGGGGATCAGGGGGTCCAACGATGAAGACAGGAAGCAGCGATGGCAGAGAGAAGGAAGGGATAGCTCGCTGTTGTTCTACTTTGTTTGGTTTTTCACATGTCAGTGCTCAAGAGGGAGACCCAGGATGTCGATGGTTTGGGCTCTTTCGCCAAGAAGAGCTCATTCATGAGTGTGTGCACGTGTATATCTATAAGCTACTGGAACCAATTTGGTACTCCACAAGGTCAAGATTAGAATTTATATTGTGATTTAGCAGTATTTACTTTTTTTTTTTTTTTTCCCAGAGATTAGTTCGTTTTGCTACAAGAATACGATAAATTGAGATTTGCATTTCTTTCTGTGGGAGCCACTTTCCGAGCGAAAGGTTGTTTTTGTGCACGCTGGGTCGGTGACTTGTTCAGAGGGTCTATAATGTTCAACATCATGTGTGAAACACTTGTGCAAAGGTTGAGAGCTCTGCGAGCGTGTGAGGCGATGCTCCCGGGCCTCCCTGATGATGTACCATGGTAAACAGCTCCCACTGCTTGCACAGCTGGGGCACACTTGACGGGCCTCTGCAGTGCATGTAGAGAGGGAGATGGAGAGAGGGATGGTGAGAAGGCAGACAGAGGGGGGGAGTCACTGGACCGATACAACAGAGGAATGCTGTGAGGGCCTTCAGGGCAGGATACAAACTGCAAAAAGGACAAGCGAGTGCAGAGGAAACAAGAGAAGAAAACTGATTATAAATGACAAATCCCCAGCTCTTGCAACCAAACAGTGTTAGCTGCTGTATCCTGAGGGTGGGAAAATGCAACAGTGGTAGCTCCGACTCCAATCTCCTGTATCTATTCTGCACACATGTGTGTGACTGTGTTTGTGTATGTGGCCTCCCTAAATTCAGCAGACAGAGACAGGAAATTTTGCCCCTCCCTTCATCCTCTGCCCTGTGCTCGCTGCCTGGTGCTGATTGGCTGATGGGAAAGCAAGGGATGAGGTTTTGTCGTCTAATCTGCCAGCAGATCACCACTGATGGGCCTCTGTAGAATGGCTTTACTAAATTACTGTTCCAGGGAAGGGCAAATCCCTTCCATCAGATAGCAGCTCTCTCTTCATCTCTCTCTCCGTTCCAAGCCCGGCGCTCTCTTTCTCTTCACTGTATCAGTCAGGATTTGACTTTATCTCTTTATCGCTACCTTGCTCTCTTCTTCTCGTCTCTGTAGCTGTTGGTCTCTACTTCTCTGTCTCATTCTTTTCCTTTGTTCTTTCTTTCTTTCTTTCTTTCTTTCTTTCTTTCTTTGTCATTTAGATGCCTCATGTTGTGCACCTATTTGTGTGTCTGCAGTAGACCTGATTTCTCTGCACCTGGACTGAATGAGGTGAGTTGGTGTCAGGAGACGCTTTGTGGATTTTGCTCTAAAGCTACTCATCGACACCAGCACGTTACAGTCTGTGAGAACAGTATCCTCCATCCCCTGGTGTGTTTGTGCATGTTAACAAGATAGACCTGTTTTGAGGGCGGCCATCTTGCCTTGCCCAGTCTGAAACCACACAAGCGCTAATACTGTAGCCTACATCCTGCCCCAGTACCTGGAAGATGGTGTGTGTGGATTAGAGGGAACTGTTTTTTGCAAATGGTTTCAGTTTTGCATACCTGTGTCACAAAAGATATAAGCAAGGCTGGAATGAAGGAGATTAGGGAGTGAGATACCTGTAGATACTGATAAAGGAATGTTTTGGTCTACCTGTAACTCGCTGTGCGTGTGTACGCCTGAGGTGGGGAGTGTTGCCTGCCATGGAAAGCTGAATGGAGCCACACTCCGAGTGACCTCCTGTGTTTTGTTACAGCTACCTCCAAATACCTCCAGAGTCAAAAAACAATATTGTTGCTCTACGCTGACATATGGCAGCCAGGCATGTATGATGTCAACACGACGCTGGTGTTGCCGTGGCAATACTCCAGCGTGATAATTAAGAGGGTGGTGTAAAGGAAGAAGTGGACAGCAAATACACACACACACACTTTTCAGTTCAAGTGTGTTTTATTGCTGTGCAGTTGTGATGAGGTGTCTCACCAAACAAGATTTACAGTAACCCAACCCAGCAGAAATATGTTTGGTGAAGGTTGCTGTTGCTATTGTAACGGTTTTCACAATTCTGAGTCTCATGCTGGTTTTGATATTGTTCGAGATAAGACATTTACAAAGAACATGAGAAACCTGGTTAATCAAATCCCTGTTTACAGATTATAACATGATGGGTTTGTAATCGTCTGAGTTGGGGCACTTTGTATTTTACTCTGATATTTCAAACATTCTGTTTTTTTCTATTCTGACTGAGTTACTTAGCTATTGAGGATGAACTCACTTTGGTATATGGCTGTCTGGACACTGCTGCTAGATTTACTGTTATGCTGGATCACCAGTTAAATGGAAAATGAGATTATTTTCATCAACGATGAATCTGCTGATTATTTTCTCGATCAATCTATTAATCGTTTGGTCTACAAAATGTATAAAAATATTTCTAAAAGCCGATAACAATGTTTTAAAACCCAAGTTGATATATTCAAAGCGCAAATGTATTGATTTTACCAATATAGGAGACTAAAAAAACAGCAAATCTTCACATTTGAGAAATTGGGTATTTTTGCTTAAAAGTTTTATAGATCATTATATAATTTATTATCAGCTTTTTTGGTCCTACATAACTAGATTGAGAATGTGCCTGCACAGACGGCAGTGATCAAAAACCGTGCAGTACAGTATCTCCATTTCTATCAGAGTACTACAGCAAGCAAATTTAGGTTTCTCAGAGCTTGGCTGTGGGCTTTTCAGGTTTCCAAAACTACGATATGATGTTACATGCGTAACACATACCCAGAATACTCCCAAAACCTGATCACAACTGGAATGCTTGTGTGCATGTTATTTTGTAGGGAATATCACTCCTCTTTGGCTTATACAGCTGTAGTTTTAGATCGTTACCTGGACCACAGCGGTCTTGGTCTGTTTGGTAATGCTGCTGTCTGGCTGGTGATGTATTATTACTCTCTGATAATGGGCAGACTGTAGGGCCTAATTCTGGCTGATGTACCAATACTGCTTAGAATGACAGGAGAACTCCTGTTTGGTGAGCTCCACCCTTTTTGTTTTTTTATCAAGTCCCTCCCCCTGCAGTCGGGAAAGGAATCATCTGCCTGCCCGTCTGCCTCCCCACTGTGCGCCACACGTGCTCTCTCCCTCTCTCTTCACAGCCCACACTGCTATCGCTGCGACTGCTAGCTATCCAGCTCACGCCGATGTCAGAGCCTCTAATCTCTCTAGCATAAAGGCCATGCGAAGGGAATTTATGTTAGGCTGCCACGGGAAGAAAAGGAGAAGCGGGGAATCGTTTGAGCAGGTTGACAGATAAGGCTCTTGTGCTTTCTGTGTGGTGCTTTTTAAGCCATGTTAAGCTGCTTAATTAGACATAATCTACAGACCCCAGACTGAGGCGGAACTAATGAAGTTAAAAGACTCAAATCCCGTCCTACCATCACACACTCTTCTACTCCACACCATCAGTCGTGCCTCTTGGTCTCATCACTACGCTTTCCTCTCTGCTGCCCACTATCACACTCCCTCCTCCTCGCAGCACACTCTGCCCTCTCTTTCTCTTTACCATCCCACTCTTTCCTTTTTAACACCATCAGTGTCTTCCATCACACCCAGATGTTCTGTCCTGCCTACAGTACAACCTTGAAACCTTTGCTGCAAAAAAAAGCCATAACCACATATATTATCATCAGTTAACAATTTCTACAATTCTGATACGACAACTTGCTGTACGATTGTTTCTTTAGAGAAGTGAAATGTTCCTGCTTAGCACCAGCATATCATCAGAACAAGTGAATGAGTAGCATGTTGAACCCCAGAAACAGATGTAATTATATGGACATCAGTATACTGTAGGTGCTTGAGTATTACATTTTACAAAACATGTTGAACTGTACCCATATTTTACACTGTCTGCCTCTAATCTTGAAGCTGATGAGTAAGAGAAAGGTAATTGGACAGTTTATTCAAACTGCAGCATGGGAGTCAGGAGGCTCAAACTCTGAAGAAATTCTAATGGCATTGTGATGAATATGCATGCATATAGTACAATACTCATACAGTAGTATACATACAATACCAGTGATAAATACTATGTTAAAGGCAGTTTAGGAAAAGTTGAACACCTCTTGCCTCGTCCATGCTTGGTATCCAGTGTTAGCTTGACAGAGAAGGAATCCTGCACATCTAGGCTTACAGTAAAAGTTCTTTAAAGAGCAAATCACATAAAACATAAAAAATATAATGAGGGGTTTTTGAGGTTAGGCACTAGTGGTTGCAATGAAAAAGACATTCAAAAGGTTGAAGCCAGATTGAGAACCTGGGGGAAGTGATGAGTGTTATAACAAGTTACTTGGCAGAGTCTGCTGTGTTTTAGCACATTTCCATCTCTGCAGCAGTTGTGCTTCCACACTCTTCCCTGCCCTTGTTCTTAAGCCATCCCTCTTCCTCTTGCAGAAAGAGAAGAGGATGTGTTTCTCATGTCACTAACACACTTCCCTTCCCTAATCCCACCATGGGACACATCTGTGCCCAGGTCATGTGTATGAATATTTGATCTTGTAGGTGGATGAGTGATACCAAGTTTTTGCCAGCTTACAATATGCTTTGTTCATGCACCAGCTCTTGATGTGGCCCCCCTGTTGTTGCTGTGGTGTGTTTACATATCTATTCTATCGCCGCATCTTGCAGGACCAGCTTCTTTGTCATGTTTTGAGTTTTCCCTGAAGCTGAACAGCAGTTATTTTTACTTCACAGAGGAGCGGCTGGCACGCTAGCTTGTAAACGCTCATCCTCTGTCCACGAGGAGATTGCAGCTGACCATTGTTGGGTTTCATCATCGTTGAATGCGCTGCCTCACTGGTGATGGCCTGTCAGAGAATTTTCTTCACCCCATTATCTCTCGGTCTCTCCTTCATGCCCTCCTTTAGCCCTCTTTCCCGCCGTAGTGGTTACGGCCTTTTGTGCTGTCAAAAACATTCTCTTCACCATGTCTTGCATGGGCTACTGCATATTTACATTCCTTTAAATAAGGGCAAATGCAAACACTGACCAAACCGTTGCAATCAAAATTACCTGTAGTGCTTATCAGCTGCAAAAACTTAACCGGTAATATCGTCCTGTGGATATTTAGTCTTCCTGCTCCCTCTCCTCCTTATGGGAGAAACCTCTCCCCTCCAGTGGTGCCCAGTATCATGGTGCTGTTGAGTGGATCTGAGAGCTGCTGAATTCTGGTCTTGCTTGATTAGCCAGTGTGTGATGCTGTAGGCAGCTTTGTTTTGTTGCTGAATGGGCTGTTCCACTGAGAGCACAGGAGACGACGAGGAGCAGAGGAGGAAGGAGGGGATGGGGATGGAGAGGAGAAGGGTGGAGTGGAAAAGGAAAAGCAGGAGAATGCTGGCCAAAAAACCCGATAAAAGCTTAGGGGGAAGGATATAAAAGGAAAGGTGGGGAGTAGATAAATGAGACGGGAGAAAAGGGTAGAGCAGAAGGGGGAAGCAGAAATAAGGAGAGGAGAGGACGATGATGCAGAGGAGAAAAGAAAAAAGAAATGACCTCTCCTCCTGTGGAGAGGGAAGATAACTGAGTGTTTAGAAATGCTGAGGTGGACAGAAGCCATATCTTCCACCAACACAGCACCTGCTAGTCTGCCTGCCCCCTCCCATTCATTGACCGACTTTTTACTGTGGGTATTTGTGTGCTTATGTGTGTCTTTCGTTGAAGTGTGTGTGCGTATCTGCACATACACATTGTTATGCATAGAGTTAGTACACCATTTATTTTTTTTCAGCCCATAAGACAGCAGCCTGTGATTTTGTGCTCGAAACATGTTAATACTCCGACACTACAAATCCCTGAATGCCTGCACTGCACCACTTTAATACATGCATGCTTTAATAGCTTTTCTTGTAAAATATGGAAAGAGGTCTGTGCAGTACTTTCTCGCTCACTGTGTGTACATACAGTATCAGAATTGTACACCATATACAGTTTACCTGTGAACATGTGGTAGCAGGAGCACAGTTCTTTTAGAAGTCAAATTGAATGCTCTCATCGTTGCACTGCAGGTCCATTTGGTCGTGGGCGTGGTTGATGATGAGGCAGAATAACAAACTACAAAAGTAGTGACCATACTATAGGGCTGAAAGATAGCTAATTGTGAGTTTGTTTTTGTACCAATATGGCGATTGTAATTTTTAAAATGAGATTATTCCTATGAATTAAACTTCAGGCCTGTATTTGTGGTCTACATAATATTTGACTACACACTTAATACTACTGTTAACTGCTCTGCACTGTATCTGCTTTAGCTAATGTTGGTTTCATAGACTGAGAGAACAAGCTGCTTCACAGCTTTGAATGCTGTTTAACTTTTAAGGGGAGTAGCTTAAAAAGATGTGATGTCCCTAAAAGTTTTAAGTGGCAGATTCCGACAACTGTCTTTACCAGCTGTCCGTCATTTACACTCGGCAACTACCGAGCTACCTGCTTGCTACGGGTCTAAAATTCACACGAGGCATTTACTAATTTCATTTATGTAGAAAAAGACTTGCTACTGTGTTGGTTTTTTTATGAATAGCAGAAAAAAGACTGCCCCCCCTTTTTTTTTTTTAAAAAACATCATAGTGGTGTTTCTTCTGTGACAAAACAACCTTTGGCGTAAATAGTATTATACGTTTTGTTGTGACACCAAGTCACACAATTAACGATAAATAGCTACAGCTGTGGAAACTTGACCGTAACCGTTATCTTTACAGTCAGTGAAATAGCTGGCTTAAAATTTCACTTGCTACAGCTTCCCAAGACACAGTTAATTATGTACCTTTATAATTTGAATTTGCAGCTCTTGCTGTATGTATAAATTCCATTCTTTTATTTTGTGATTTCCATATAAAATCAATTAATCATTCAGCCATACCATATTCTCCTTATAGGTGCCTACATGAAAGGTGACAGGCTTCAGGCCAGCTCCTCATTTGGATACGTACATGCATGGGGCCCATAACACTCAGTACTGCTTCAAACACAAATCCTCACCTGTTCTCCTAACCTGGGCCATGCCATCCTGTGTCTGATGCTTGTCTGATAACTAAATTCTGTGTTTATCTGGTGTAGACAGATGGAGGATGATGAGAGAGCTCAGAAATTTTGGGTTATTTTTTTCATTTTAGTATGAAAAGGAACGATTTTCGTGCTGCCCAGGCCTTTCTTCCAGAGATGTTTTTGTGTGTGAGTATTTGTGTAATTCTGCACGCCTGTGCCAGCGTGTATGTTATGTTTTGTCCAAGCAGACTGCGTTGTAGATGGAATAAAGCCCACTGTGAGTGTTGACAGTATTGGCTTGTTAGCGCTGATGGGGTGGATGGCTGCTGAGTACTGTGGGCTGGAATAGGAAGGCAGATCTGCAGTGTTTTCTTGTACCGAATGTGTCTGAATTCTGCAAATCTCTCTTGATAAATTCAAGGTTGTACACTAAAATGAAAATATGACAATGGTAAGCCCTCTTGAGCTCCTTCTTTACCTTTTCTGCTTTTCTGAGCCTCACTTCTTCTTTCATTGCATTTCTCTTCTCACTTTCTCTTATTACTCTGTCCAATAAGTGATTCCTCTCTTCTGCCTCCACTTATTTTCCCTTGTTAATAGAAACCCTCTTGCTTCCTATACTGGTATCTCTGCATGTTTCCTCTCCTCCCCTTTAACAAATGGTCTGTTTGATAGACGATTGGAAGAACACACACTTGCACACATTCATTCACACACAAGCGAAAGACTTAAATAAAGAAGCCCCTTATCTCTCCTACCAGAGACACTTCGTTCATGTGCTTGCATGCAGATGAATAATAAATGTGGATACAAGCACGCACACGCAACACAAGTAACCAATTGGTGGTGATGCTGACATGGGCTGTGCGTTTGTGCTCTTTGTAACACAACTGCGTACGTGTGTGTGCGTTCGTTCTGCTGACTGCTGTCACTGTGGAGGGATGTAGAGTCTCCAGGGGCATGGTGATGAATGGGAGTGTTGTCACTAGTCAGGTCCAGCTGCCTTTGTGCTGTCTTTATACTGCATGTTCTCCTATTATACCACAAGCGCTGCATGTTTGGTGTGTCGGCACAGAGAGTGAGAGTGGGTGGGTTTTGTGTTAATGTGGCTTGACTGAAACCATTCACATTTGAGTAGGTGTTGGTGGTGTTCATGCGCCATATGTGCGCGAACAAGGTGTTGACACGCAGGACATTTTTGAGTGATGTTTATAAGCCATGCGTGGAGCTCCTCATCATGCAGACATGCACCTGTGTGGACGTCTGATTGCTCCAGACACACATCCCCTGCATCAGATAGAATCGCTGTGCTCCCTTCATTTGCATGGATAATTAGGTGAGCATGTGTGTGTGTCTGTCTTTGACTTGCAGTCGGTAAGAGAGGGTGTCTCCTGTGCCAGCATGTAGATATGTCCGTGTGTGAGCAGTGGGCTCTGAGAAAATGCTGTCAAAGCAGAAGCTGAATAATTTGCCTCTGGATGCATTCATGATACAGTGACGTGTGCGCATAAATTTGCCTTCCAGTAGACTGGCTGTGTGGTTTACAGATAGTGTGTATGAGATATTAGAAAACCCAAAGTTGAATGTGGAAGCCCCCCCCCCCACTGTTCTATACATGAATAGTGGTCCCACTGGGATCTCTTAGAAGACAACGAGTGAATGCGCACGATACACACACCACATTACACACACTTCTATGTGGAGAGTTGTGGAGATTTTATGCTTTCCTCTGTGCTTTATGCAGATGAATCAGGTTGTGATTTGTGTTCAGTAGTGTGGAAGCAGGTAGTTCTGGAATGGGAAATTCATGTAGAGCCTTATCGGAGTATTATGGCCCTATTTTTACCTAACACATATGATAGCAGGTGTGACTATTTGATTAACTCTAAGCATATGCCGTACCCAATTTTACACACATTCCGTCTAGCAAGTCAGTTTTACATATACCTAAGGTGTTCTCTGATAAAGAAACTCCAGGAATACTTAATACTTATTTCAGTTCTTGACTATGTAGTATATCTTTATGTGATGTCTGAGCTAAAAACAGTCTGTTCATGTTTTATCCAAGTGATCTTTAAAATTGTGGATTCTAAAAACTTCTCCCAAATCATCTTTTTGTTTGTCTGTCTGAGAGTTTGTTAGCCATGTTTTTTGTATCCTACTGTTCAAGCTCTGAAAGCCTTTTGGTTGGGTTTGACTGATCACACATTTTTTGCTTTATTGGCTACAGTTTGGACAACACCCAGTTGGACATTTACTCATATGTGGCCAGTGCTATAGGAAACTGTGTTGCGGTAATGTGTTCTGGTTTCTAGGAGAGCCAATGAGAGTATAACATGGGTGTGCATAAATGGTTGGGTTTATGGTCTGGGAGGCATCACTCTAATTGTCTATGGGCAGTGCTGAGTATGTTTTGAATGTTGCTGTGTATTGTTGAAGTCCAGTTCAGTGTAGCACCTCATCAATGTAGATCCATGCCATATAGATGTAGGCTCACAAAGTTTGCCTGCCACTTTCTGGAAAGCAAGCACTTTCTGTCTTGCTGTGACGGAGATGCAGGTGAGCAGTGTAGAAGTGTAGGAGTTTTGTGTGAAATCAAGGATGCAGACCTTTCTGCTGCTTGGTCATATGGCATATGATCTATTGAAAGTCCAAACTGTCTCTGGAAACCAGGTAGGCTGTAATTGTGTATCTCCTATATGATTATTTTCACTGCAGCTTTACCTTGTTGATGTTGCAGAGCAAAGATACTGAAAACCTATCAAACAGGACTGAAGAAGCAACAGAGAGGAGTCGCAGCTTTGCACTGCACCACTGCAGTCCTACAACACCAAATCCCAAGATTGTGTGTGCTTACTTTATTCCAGGTTCTTCAACATCCGGTTAATGTTCTTGTCCTTGGATTTTAATATACTGGTGTCACTGTAGCAGGTGGAGGATAGCTTGATACATGTGGAGCATGGTAATTTGCATGTTGTACATGGATTTTGTCCTTGGTTTGAAAGTAGCCTGTGTGAATGCTCCACACCTACCTGACACATTACAATGCAGGATACTTGTCATTTTACTCCATTCACTCTGTACCTTGTTAATTTTCAAGGATGGTACTCTGGTGAGAGACAGAACGCAGACTGAACTAACTCGTTCCACTGTTTATTTTGCAAAGCATTTAGTGACACAGGTGATAATAACAAAATTAAAGCAAGGCCTTTTGTTATTGTTGGACACTCCGACACGTTCTCACCTCTCTGTTCTTCTTGGGGGATCTAAATGGGAATCTGACTGGAGGTAAACATGTCATTGTGTAGAGCAGCCCAGCAAACAGACTGCCTGACAGGCCAGTTAATGGAGAGATGAAGAGATAGGGTTTAATAGGCAGCGGAGAAAGAATAGTGGGTTTATTTAAAAAGGGCAATATTTACCAGTCTGGACAATGTCAGATTGTGTTTAAATTGGCCTCACCATTCCTCACCGTGTCATTTGCCTTTAAATTCTTCTTATTTAAGTCTGCTCATTCATTATCATACTCCCCTGATTGTGCCAAGAGTTTGATTTAGCTTCCATCATACGTTGTTTCTACTGAGGCAAGAGCCTCACTTGAAAACCCAAACATCAGAGTGGTTTGTGGGATGGGAGCCAAGAGCAGTCTGCTGCTGCTGCCATGCGCCACAGCCACTGAAGGATTTTAAAGGTTATTGGAAGCTAGGAAGTGATATGTAAGTACATTCTTTTAAATCCATGTTGTTTATGAATCAAAAAGTTTCTGGCTGCTGTATAGACCATTCTATATGAATCTGTTACTAGCTGTAGTAACAGGTTTCAGTGTGTGACTCAGCTTGCCACTTTCCCTTTCTTTCACATCCAAGGCCCTTGAAAGCTTTCTCTTCCTCTCTCCCCTTTCTACAGCCATGGCAGCAAGTCTCCAGAGTGCAATAGGAACAAGGCTTTATCTGGCTTAATTCGTTTATTCCTTTCTTTCCGGTCTTTTATTCCCCCCTCCTTCCCCAGTAGATTTTATCACATTTGGATGTTTGGTTGTGCCCCCCTGTTATGTAGTTTGGCTTTATGAATGAGCCTTCTCAAGGTCATTTGGTCACTGTGCCTGTTGAGGCTTTGCACACGCAGCTCGCGCATACTTCCTTTATCTCTTGATATAAAAAAAACTGTAACTTGTTGACTGGCTCACACCTCCCCCCCCCCCGCTCAAATCCCCATGGAGACAGGAGAGAAAGAAAACTAAGCAAAGTGAGCCGCAGACATTGTAAAAGAAAGAGAGAGATAAAGACAAAGATAGAACCTTAAGTCCCCTGATGTGTGGACACTGGCAAAATAATCCCTCTTTACCTTCACACGACAGTAATGACCTTAGCCTGCGCCCATCAATAGACAGACTTGCATCTTCAGGGGGACAGGTGGGGTGTGTGTCTGTGTGAGTGGCCTCCTCCCTTTGTCTGAGATCAAGGATTAGAAAGGCTTAAGGATGGTACGCCTACCTGGGTGTGCACATTTGTGTGTCTTTGTGAGGTTAGCGTTATCTATGATGACGTCAGCACTTAAAGAGACTTGTGTTGCATTTGAAACTCTCAAGTAGAGAGGCTGCAGTAATATTGGCTCTGCTGTGAATGGAAAGTTTTAGAAACAGAAACACATTTGGTTTCATTTCTGCAAGCCATGATAGTCTTATGGGGTCATCACTACTTTTAAAACAGGATTGGTTTTGTCCAGTTTTGTTGAAAAAGACCTAATTGGCAATTGTGATAAATATAACGGCAGTGCACAAACACAGACAATTACTTTAACCCCCTTTTTAGCATTTATGAGCAATATATAAATACTTACTAGCTGTTTATAGCACACTATAATGTCGTTTTTAAGCAGATAAGGACAGTTTTCAGTGTTTCGGAATGTATTTGTCAATAGTTATATAATCTCCAATGAAGCATCCGTTACTGGTGTATAAACAGTCAATGAATAATTGATAGCACAGTATGACATATCTGTCAAATTTTAATGATGAAGACATGTTGAGTCTGACCTTGAAGATAGTAATTTGAAAAAGTAAAAATTAAAACTTAAAACACTCAAGGTCCTACATACTAGATTTCATCCTGGGCTTTTGTTTTGTCATGGAGAGTCAAGAAGTATATAACATCATATTAATATAAAATATGAAGACATTTTGAACATCATTTTGTTCTCCATTATCGGTTCCTTTCTCTGTAGTTATAGTTGTTGAATACATTAATTAACACTTAACAATGTCCTGCTTACTACATTATAGTATGTTAAAAATAATTGAATTGCTTATATGCATTTTATGGAGTTCAAGCTTAGTTTAACGCACGTATCGATGTATTTTCTTTCAAAAGAGAAAGGGTATTAGAGCAAAGAGCAGCATGAAGGACTGCACCACACTTTTCCCACGTAAGGCGGGGATCCTTGTTTTGCCCCCTGAACTTGGAACTGTATCAGCTAACCTGATTGGCCAGTGGGCTCATACGAGAACCCTGGGATATGAGGTAGTGAGGTACAGTGCCAATCAGAGGGGAAAGAAGGAATGGGTGGGGAGAGGAAGGGAATAGTGGAAAGGAGTCTTGGCATCATTGCTAAGTAGAGGAATTTAATGTGTGTGTGTTCATGGGGTGGGAGGTAGGGGGGTAACACATGGATTAGAGCCAGGAGAACTGCTTTAAAACCCAACCTGGTTCCTTTCCTGTTTCAGCAGAGAGAATAGTCTAATTCTCACCGCCTGCCTTTTCCTGAGACATTTTCTTCCTCCGGGCCTGAAGAAGAATAACTTTGTAACTTTTAGAAATGAGGAGGAAGATGAGGTCAACAGAGGTCAAGATCGATAATGTTTTTCACTATATGGCTGCATCTGTGTTAGTGGTCTGCCCTTATATTTATCACATTTTAACAATTGCACAGCATTGCAGTGTGTAGCTTCAGACTTCTCTTCTACTCTGCAGCCTCTCTGGCTCTAATCTGCTCCACAGCCTGTCTTAACAGATCCAGACTTCTAGTCCACACTACTGTTGTGACCGCTGGTGGCCTCCAGCTGCCACTCTCAACACAGGCATTTTTTTATGGGAGGGGGCAGATTGACTGGAGACAGGAAGAAATAACTATTGACTTAAGGCTGGACTGACCATAAAGCATGCTAAGCTAAGCTAACTGCCCTGATGGCTCCATAATTAGCATACAGACACACGAGTAAAATATGTATGAGTTGAGTTTCTGCATTCCTATAACCAGTTAAAAATATATATTCACTTTGTGGAAAGATATTTCTGACAGTGGCATAATGTCCGTTTACAGTGAAAAAGGACAAGCAGAATTGTATTTGATACCTTAGTACAATTTCCACTTCTGCCGTCTCTCCTTTTCCCCAATATTGCTATCCTCTACTCAGTGCTCAGAAGCTCCCCCTCATGGCCATACCATGTTACTGCATTAAGCCCTATTGCGATAACATAAATCCATTGACAGTGTGGCACTATGTTTTATTGTTGTATTTCACTTGTCTTCTCACTGCTATTTCCTATAACACCAAAAGTACAAGCAAAATTATTATAGTACAAATGTGACGAGTGTATTGGCAGTACTCCAGTTACCACAGAATTATCATGTATGTGCGAGAATATTAAATAAGACAGTTTTGTGATGCGCAAGGAAACAGTTACAGAATATCCTGCCCCCTGCAACATGTTTATCTCACTGTGGTAAAAGCTGTCTCTTACCCTGAAAGGCTGCATTCCTCTGAGTGTGATGTAGACTGAACCAACTGGACAGTGGACACGACTAAGTGAGCCTTGGCAGGCAGAGCTCGGCCTTGGGCTCTAACTGTGCGCTCATGAAGCTGGGCCCTCTGGTCGCTGGTTGCTTGCTGCCAGCCCTCGCCAGGGGCTGGACACTCCAGGAAACCGGCAACCGCAACAGTCAATTCCTGCTATGGAACAAATATTTGCTAGGAACTTCAGTATATAGGTACACGTTTAAATCCAGTGCAGTGTGTCGCTGCTAATTTGCATAAAGTTCAGTTCTGCTCAACTTCAATTCGGCGTTTTCATTGGTGACATTGCACCTCTTGTTGCTGCCACGGCATAGGACGCCTCTCGTCCCCAGCTCCCATTACATATGAATGCCTGCCGGCCACTTTTGTGGTTCATGAAGCTTCTGGTTTGAGCGCACAGTAAGACTGCTACGGCTGCAGGTAGATCAGTGCAGAGCAGCAAAGTTTTGAGCTGTAATGGCGCTCCAGTGGCTGTCTGAAGACTGATTTAAAATGGATGACCAAGCACAACCGCTGTATCCTCTGGACAAGCTGCCCCAGAGTCTGTCGGCTTCCTCCACTCAGACTGCAGAAGGAGCTCTGAAATGACACTCCCGCATGCACTGCTTTAAGAGTGCTGAAAGGTGATGCGTTTACATATGCATACTCTCTTAGAGCTTACAAGCTACATTAGACTCCGGGAAATGTACTGTATTTCAGTCTACTCACCACTTTGCGCATGTAATCCATTCATCTCTGCACCTGAATCTGGTTCATTTCTTGTTACAAAAGAGACAAAGCAGAGGCCAGGGGTTATTAAAGCATGGAAATGGTTTATTTGTTTGGCTTTGTATTGCCCCTGCATGAATTGCACTTTGGTGGAGTTCGCGGGAGGGCAGAAAGAGAGAGTGAAGCTCTTGGACAAAATGAAAGCGATAGAGGAAGGGAGGGAAGGAATATTAAGGGGGGAAAAAGCCTCTGTAGCCATCTGCCTTTGTGCCAACAGTTGGTTACTGTGGCAACCAGTAAAATGTCATTATCTTTAATTTACACTGTGGCAGGTTCAGGTGTTTTCAATTGTATCATTAGCTTTTTTCCCTCTGCAGTGACTCACCCATCTTTGGCAGCGGTCCTCCACTTCATTCTGGGGCTCCTCATTCTTTTTTTCACGTCATCCTTTCTTTTAGCTGCCTCACTGGCAGGTGTGTGTATCTCAAGCACTTATCTCCTTAAGGTTATCCTGTTCCAGCATGGTGCTACTCTGCTTTTAGATGGTGAGGAATATTGATGGGTGACCCGATGGAAAACGACATAGAAATTGAGTGGCAGCAGAAACAACTGTAGGGACAGTTGAGGGCAAAGAAGTAGAGAAAGTGGTTGTCTATCCCTTTTTTTAACAGGGGCTTATATATTTCATGTTGAGGCTTGTCAGGGCGGCAGCAGCAAGAAGTGCAGATGAGCGATCGTAAAGTAGCCCTGTCTGTGTACCATTAGCCAACCGCAAGTGCTAAGCACTTACCAGAAGCTGCTTGTGTTAACCTCCTCCGCTCCTCCCCCAATGCTAACTCTCTCTCTCTCCCCTTGTTACCTCACTTTGCTGGAAACCCTTCTTGTTCTCTCATAATATTTTTCATTGCCTCATTTATAATTTCAGACATTTGCCTCTGCAAATACGTCCACATCCAGGAAACGTTTGTGCTTTTCTTTGGGTCATTTCATCTCTGTCTTTTGTAGTGTGGGACAACCTAGTTCTTGAAAGGTTGCATTTACTGATGGAAAATAATTTCTTTTTCTTTGAGCCACTCAAAATCCAAATAAAAAACACAATTTTGCTCCGGTGTCTACAAACAATAAGAGCCTTCAAAAGCCATTTGTAGTTTTCAAATCCATTTTATTATAACAAGCAGTTTCTGGCCGCCATCACCAGCTCAGTCGATCAGTTTGTGGGTATAAAATGTGTCCAATTCGATGAAAAACTATTTACACAAACAAAGCCAGTATTGGGATGTTTTGTCTACAACTATTGTTTGAATCTGGGTTGTGCCTTTAACTTTCAGTGCGCCTGTCAAACCCAGTTGGCAGTGCAGTGTCCAGGCGTACCTTTTATTACTGCTGGCTGCTTTATTAGCCTTCCACAGAGCAGGGAAGGATTGAGGGGATTGACTGGAGATGCGAGTGGAAGTGACACCTATTGACTAGTTTGTCTTGTTGTGCTGCTGGCAGGGTGCGATGATGCTATAAGGATATTGCTGCTCAGGCCAGGCCATTAGCACCTGGGCTCCACACATGAGAACATGACAAGAGCAAACACATTCACTGCCTCGCAGTGACGTACCATAGCTGCTGATGTACAGCGTTTCCATAGCCAACACTATTTTCTGAGCTTACACTTTCCAGCATTCTGTAGAAATTGGTTTATATTATCTTCCATTTCCCTCTTGGCCCATCCTTGTTCCTTCATTTCTGTCACTTTCAAATTTAATTGGTCTCAAGAATCGGCAGCGCCTTAGCATTTCTCTTGGCTGAGAAGAGGAAAAAAGGCAGTTTTTAAAATACAGTTTATTTAAACTGTTACTGTTAAAGCAGAGTAGGCGAGTTAGAGGGCATGTCTATGTTTGAGATGAGAATGTGGCATATCTACTTTAAAGCATATGGTGTAGGTGTTGGGTGACTGTTTGTGTGTGTGTGATGACCATCTGTCACCCAGTAACAGTTTGGGTGATCTCTGGTTTATGTAAGATCTACCTGTAGGGTTCATAACATCTGATTATACACAAGGCCTGCAGGTTAAAAGTCCAGGTGAAAAGACTTTTACAACATTGCTCTTATATTCTGAGTGCTGATCAGAACTCAACTCCATTTACATAGCACTTTACACACGACACAGTTGATCCAAAGTGCTTTACAGCACACACAGGGGAAAACAAAAACACAAGAGAAGTGATGATAGTAGTAGGAAGTAGAATAAGATCACATTGTCACCCAGAGCCCATGATGACAACACAGACCTACAGAGACTTCAGGGGAAATACCTGAGCTGGATAAGTTAGGCCCAGTTAAAGGCTAGTGAGTAAAAGTGTTTTAAGATGACTCATGAAAATCTTAAAAGTGGGGGAGAATTGGATGGTGGGAGGAAGAGAATTCCATAGTTTTGGAACAGCGATAGAGAAGGCCCTGTCCCTACAACACTTAGTCCTGGATCTCGGGACAGACCGAAGTCTTTGCTCAGTTCTCTCACAGTGTGATATGGGGACAAGAGTTCTGTAATGTAAGAGGGGGTGAGACCATTTAACACTTTGTAGGCAAACATCAGGATTTTAAAATCACTCCTGTAGTTAACAGGCAGCTCCCTCTTTTTGGACCTTGTTAAAACTCTGAGTGAGTTGAAATAATTGAGGCGGGAGGATATGAAGACATGGATGCCTTTCTCCATGACAGAAGCACAGAATTGATGAGTTTGGAGATGATGCGAAGTTGCATGAAGCTGATAGATTTGTTTGTAAAACTTCAATCCTGAATCGAATATGACTCCCAAGAGTTTTTGCATGTGTAAAAGTCTTGGTAGCACGGAGTCCTGTATATTTAATATAGTGTATCTGGCCTGATGAGTTTCAGCAGGGGCTGCAGTTTATGAATGGCTCTCTATTTGAAAAGAAGGATAGGATAATGGCTATTGCTCATTGTGCTTAATCATAACTTTATTTATTTTTGGAGTGTAGTGAGTTAAAAGGCCAAATAAACAACTTTTGTAGCTACTTGGGTACCACCACATCTAAATGAATTAAATATTGTCATGTATATTTTGACGTTTTGGAAGCCAGTCTCCCGCGGCAGCATTTTGCTCTAGCCATTCTCCCCTTTCCTTCCACCACCCGTTTAAAGCAGGAAGCCGGAGATGCAAAAGACGCCGGTGAACACAGACCATCTGCTTCACGATGGAAACTTTCTGTCATAGCAAGGCAAAACAATGGAAGCTGTGTAGCTGCAATCAGGTAATTGTTGCAATCAAGACTTTGCTGTGAGTTTAGCCTGGCCGTCACAATCTTCGCAGTAGTAGATAAAGTGATAAAAATTAAACTCTGGCGACAGCAGCATCACTCTGCGAGTGTGCACAGCTTTCCCATCTCGTTCACCATCTGGAAAGCGCACTCACTCTAAGGATGAGCGCTCCCCTGAAAATGAGTTAATAATGACAATTAAATTCAAGGTAATGTCAGCAGTTGATCTGTCGCTCACAAATCATAGTATTTTATGTGGATGGCTTTCTCTGCCTGGGAGTGGAATTGTGGTTTTGAATAAGCGGGAGTCACTGAGTCGAGTTATTGAAAATCTAAGAAATGTTGAATCGTATTATTTGTTTTATAAAGACATACTCTTACAACGTGAACCCTTTCCACCAAGAGTTCAGAGTGCTAATCCATCTACGGTAGTTATTCAGGCAATAAAGAGAATAAAGTTCTGTTCAGCAACTGTTCAGCTGTACTATTCCTTCAGAAGTCTCAGAACACAACTGGTTTTCCAGGTTATAGACTGTTTTATTGAGGAAATCGATTATGCACTGTCTGATTTTATTTGTAAACTGAGAGGAAGTTCTGGAAGCAATTTTCAGTTTAGACTATGGCACCAAGACAGACAAATGTAGGAATTTTTGTTTTTGTTTGGGAAAAACTGGCATAGGTATGAAAATATCCCGCAAATCGCAAATGAGATCTAGCCCTGGGTATTAAACAATGAAGAGTGTCCCCAGTTCTGAAATGAGACAGACAGACACACACACACACACACACACACACACACAAACACCATTGCTGTCAAACCATCTACGCTAGCAGTAAGAGTTGGAGGCTCATTCAGGTGGAAGATTAACAGCTGGGTTTGAAGACCCACCACCCAATCCCCCTCCTCTAAGAAGAGAGCAAAATGCGGTCATATTTAACCACAAAACTGGTATGTTTTTTGTATATGCAGCATGCATGCCCCCCTCTTGAGTGTATTGGACATATTTGCGTACGGTCTATATCTGTCTGGGTTGCAGCTGTTTGTTTGTGCTGTTGTATCGAGTTTGGCTGGGAGGACAGGGCAGCTGTATTGGATGTCTAAATGTGTGTATACAGTTGTGCTGATGCTGACAAGCCTTCTAGCAGGGGAGCAGAGATCAGATGTATGCTAATATTACCAGCAGACAGTCTGCTAGTCTGACAGGGGCTGGGCCACGAGGTTAGGTATTACTGTAGGAGAAGATAGAGCAGAGAGAGAGCGAGATGGAGCACAGCAGAGACTGCCGCTAAGACGGAGGAATATAGAGACAGGAAATATAGGGAGAATTAGAAAAGGGCCAGGGGGCATTGAAAGAAATGAGAAGTAAGGCAGTTCATGCCTGGCAGAGGGAATTAAGAGGGAGGGAGAGTAGAGGCCCACAGATGAGCTTTTGTACCAAAGGAAAATACAGGCTTGTCTGTCTTTCTGACCGTGCATGTAGGCCTAAAGCAACAGTTGTTGTTGTTGTTGTTATTATTGTTGTGTAGCCTGTTGAACAGGGAATTTCTGGAACAAATGTTTCCATGTACCGAACTGCATGTTGAAAGGGCACAGCTTTCAATGTTTGGTCCAAAAAATCCCAGACAGTTAAGCTGCATTTTGCTGCATCTTGGGCAGCAACATCATTTCGCTCCTTTTCATTATTGAGTATTCTGTCTCTTATTTTTTAAATTGCTAAGTTTGGGTTAGGGTTAGCGATAGGGTTAATATGTAAATGTATAAAATGTAAAAGTAAATAGATAAATATTATTTTTGAATTTGAGAAGCCTAAATGTTCAGCGCTTTTGCGTGATAAGTGAATTAAACGATTAACCAATTAATTTTCCGTTGGGAATTTTCAACTGTTCAAACAAGGAATCGACCAGTGATTCCAGCTCTGTCAGCATCATTGAGAAATCATTATCTCGGGTGAATGTGAACAAAAGAAGAGAATTTGTATAATAAAGTTTAGTGACTAAAATCAAAGATAACTTCACAGCAAACTTGTGTGAAGGTCAGAAAACTGGTGTCGCACTTGGCCAGGTTGTGGCTGCAGAAACACTGTAGCCTCTCACTTTCACTTGCTTGTTGTCAGTTTGTAGAGGAATGACCTTATCATTGAAGAAGGTACTTCACTGTGAATACTTGTGCATGTATCTGTGCCTGTTTGTAAGAGTGGATTTATGCGGTGGTAGTTAAAATTCATAGCTGTCATTGTTCACGTTTCCAGCACATTATATTTAGCTGTGCTATCAGTGAGGCCTTCTGGCACAGCTGAAGAGGTTAAACCACAGTGACACGCTCCTTCTCTGCCCTTCTCGCTCCCTACTTCCACTCTCCAAATAGGTTGTCCACTCTTTCAAGAGCCTTTCTTTATCTTACTTAAATCTTGCTCTTTTCTTGTCACCACTCCTTGAACTGCTCAGCTATAGTCTTGAATTTCAGATTAGGCTGCGAATATGGTCTTCTCTGCCTTCTTCCTTTTGTCTTATTCCTGATATCCTGCATTCTCGATTGTTGACAGAGTGTTTGTTTACGGTCTTTGTCCCTGTTATCCTTTTTTTTCTGCTGGTATCCTGCATGCTTCCTCCCTCTGTCTGTCTGTCTGTCCACCTTTTTCCTAAGGGGGTCTATCAGTAACTGGCCTTCTATCTCTGCAGTGCCAGGCGGAGGGAGGAAGTGGAAGTTAACCTATAGTTGAGAGCCTGGTGCGAAGCGTCAGAGCCTGGCTTCATGGCAGTTGCACTTTAGGTTACTAAAGACTATAAGAACCTAGGACATAACAGACGGGTGTGGATAAATCACACATACTTTATATAAAATGGAAGATATGGATTTGAAAATCATTTACTTTATGCGCATATATTTATTTCTATGTCAATACATCTGTGTGCACGTGTCCTAATGCAAATCTGCAGTGTGATTGAGCAGCAGTAGGGGGATTTGTTATCTGCATCTGGTCTTTTTTTCATGTGCTTATATGAACATGCCATCGGATCATGCTAGTGCACGGACAGCGCCATTTGTGAGCCAACAAATGGAAAGCTGCAAATAGCCAAAGCTAATCCACAGTGTTGATAATCCCAGTCACAACTGACCAGCTATCCTGGATCAGGACCTGAATATGTGATGGCTGTTTGGGCACTGCATTAACATTTCTGTGTTTCTTAGTATAGGAATAAATATATCACTGTTGGATTTGCTCGTGTGGTGTGGTTGGTGTATTTTGTGCACCTGGTCACATATGAAATGCGTAAGCAATGGTGCGGCTGCAGTGTTTATATTTTCTGTTGGTGCGCACACACTTAGTGTAGATGGAAATAGTGAGGAAATTTGTATTTCCTGTTTGAGTGATAGATGGATGTGTCGCATTTGTGGAAGAGACAAATTACTTCTGTTTTAGTGGATATATTGTATACACTGCACCACAGAGCACTTCATGTAAAGTGCATTAAGTGTTGTGTCTGGAGGCAGATTTTTACAAATGTCTATATATTATTGAAGTCATTTTTAAACACTCATGTCTGTGTGCATCAGTGGTTATGCGCTGTATATTTGCATTATGTTGTTTTTCACCTGCATACATCAGCATCTATCTTCCTCTCTTAATTCTGTACATTCAACTGTGTGTTTGTACCCTTGTGTAGTGAGAGAGCACAGCTTGAGCAGGAAGTAGTATCAGTGTAAGGACTACCCCCAGCCGCCCACAGCCCAATCCCCTGCCCATGACCCTCGTTTCTTACTAATGGACAACAAGTCTCTAGAGAGGCGGAGAAGACTGGAGGAGGAAGAGTGTGTGAGAGAGTGATGGAAACAGAGAAGAGTTAGAATGGAAAGAGATGGGAAATCTATATGATGAGGATAATGTTGTGGATGAGCGCACGGGAGACAGACAAATAATAACGGCGAGGAGAGTGTAAGTACAACTGATTGCAGACTTAATTCGTGCAGAAAGAGTGAAAAAGAGAGGGGACTTTTTTTTGGACTGAAGCAAATGGAGGGCCAGCCAGCCTTGCATCTTGAAGAATAAGGGAGAGAAAGAGTGAGTTTTTCCCTGCTGCCTCTCTGTCATCATCATCACCATCACATTTCATGACAATTTCATGACCTTTGTTTCTGTCAACTCCCCGCCTTCCTGAGTGTATAATACTGTGCAACCAGAGGGCTTGTTGGGAAACCATGCAAGCAGGCTTCCTTATTTAGCAGTTGTCAATATGGAACTGTATTGCATTCATTAAGTAATATCTGATAGTTTTGTTGTTATGTTAGGTAATAACTTTAAGAAAAATTAGAAAAATTATTTCTGTTGTCAGCACACAATATTCCTATTGTCCACTAAATACTTAAATATTACTTAAGTTCCCTCATAACCCCTTTTCTTGACTTGGATTTTCCTCATTCTGGCTCACACGCAGGGTTATCTCATTCAATCCATGCGCACTCTTCATTTAGGCTAACATGTCAAAGTGATATGGATTTTTTTTGGTATATCAAAACAGGCCTGACTGAAAATGGCTTCAAACTCCTGGGCAATACTCCCTGGCTAACTATTCTCCTTTGCTCTGTAATGAAAGGAATGTAGCCACCCCGTGAAGGCTACACGGTCTCTCCTCATGGGCAGTGAACACAGCCGCTTCCCTGCTGCCCTCTGTAGCATGTGTTATGATGAACTGCAAGCCCTGCCGCCCTAGCATTAGCTTCAGGCTGCACTCGAATGCCCTACAGATGCATCCTATCTTCCTTGGCTTCCCTTGTCATAGAGACAGTGAGTGACCTGGAAAGGGTTGGTTTAGCAAGGAGAGATTGCGGTCTTATGTGTGTTTTGACTCCTTTAAACCAATAGATTGGTGAAAAAGCAACAGGGAAATGGAGATGTGGTATTTGGGTATGTCCTGCATGTAGTGCTGTTTGTGATTAGGCAGCAGGAGAGTGATGTGATGGGTCAGAGCCTGACCCTCAACTCATACAGGCCTCATCATGCCCTGACCCTCTTCCCTGAGGGGATTCTAACGTGTGGCTCACATGACCCAGGCCACTAACCTCTCGCCCCTTACCCTCATACCCATTCTTCTCTATACCCCTATCCTCTCTGTGTGCAGTAACTTTCCACCCTCCGTCTCCTCCCCTAATGCCTTCCACCTCTTCCTACTCTCTCTCCCTCTCCTTTTCTGCTTACCCTTGGGTTTTAGGGTCAGAGGTAGATGCAGCACAGGCCATAACGTATCTCTGCCTTAGCCGTAGGCCTCAAGGCAGTGGTATGTGGCTGGACATGCGCACCAGACACCAGGCCTCAGGGTGAACTGAGAGACTGCCTGCCTGACTACTCCACAACTGGACTACTGCACTAAGGCTAGTTGAGCCCAGTCAGTGGTGTCTTTATAGGTCTGCGGAAAGAGGAAATGTATTCCCTAATTGACTGGATCTATTGTGTATGAAATGCTGCACTTAGACTGCCAGTAAACTGGCTGTTGAAACAAGCTGAATTGTGCAGTTGTAATGTCATATATATTCCATGTTTCTGTCAGTTTGTCTTGGGCACGGAAGTCTGTCTCAGGAGGCATTTTTTCCCTTCCATTATAAATTGCTGCTATGTTCTAAACCATTGCATTGCGCATCACTTAAGACCGAATTCTGAGTGGTCTTATGTTTTTCGCACTGACGTGTTACTCGGACAGACCAGAAAAAAAAGAAAAGAAAACTGCATTAGGTGTCTTTTCTGTTTGCCATGCCTTTTGAGGTTATTGAAAATAGGCCACAGTACTTCATCACACTCACACACCTAACCTGCACTCTACTTCAGTGAGTGTGTTAGTTGACTGTCACAAAATGTGTATGAACTTGTACATTCACATACACAGTGCAGACATAGGAACATACTTAGAAAAAGATAGGTGGGGTTAGTGAAGCAGATGTTAGCAATGCATCTATGAGAGTGTTGAGCCTGGCTAGCCTCCAGGTCCATAGGGACTTTAGGAGTGCTTGACTTTATTTAATCCAGACGCTCTCACAACTGGTCACAAACAGGGCCTGTTTCACACATGATCACCAGGGTATTACATAGGATTAAAAAGTAGCCTGTGTATGTGTGTGCACAGGCAAGTGTGCATTTTTATTTGTAACCTCCTATAGGTAATTTGTGCTAATGTGTCTGCACAAGGGCTTCCATACTTATCTGTATCTAACACCCTTTGTCAGGTCTGTCTGTAGGCAGCTACTTCAAGCATGTCACAACAGTTCACTCTTTGCAGGGATGCAGTTCATAGCAACCTTTGCAATAGCAGAGCTCACAAACCTACCTGAAATCCCTCTTGGTTGACCTCCAAGATGAAATATACAATTTAGAATATAATAAATGACATCTGACCCACATTATTGTAAAAGCACTAAATAAAAATGATAGCAATTAGTAAGGAGCTGTTGATAAATTAGCTACCAAATTAGCTTAGGTATTTTATGGACTTCATATTGAATGGATCTCACAAGTAACGATACATTTTTATGTCGATGAACTTGTTCAGTGGATAGCACAGGAGGGGATCATGTAGATATACTGTATATTAAAAAATATATAATTAGCAGGGTGGATGCATGTTCTGTTTAGCCACTGGACCACATCCAGGTGCAGCAGGTCATGTTTTTTTGTAGTTGATTTTAGTTGAGGCTGGCTGCTCTGTAATGTGAACATGACTAGGTCAGGGCACAGGTGCACTTTTAACCTGCTGACTCTAGCTCTATAGATACCACACCTGCAGTTCTTCTCATCTACCTGCAGTTCTTCTCATCTAGTCAGCTCTGAATATACTGCACTTTTTCCAACTGGATGTGCTCAGTGAGCACAGACTGTACACAGATATGGGTTCACACAATAGAAATTGTTCATTAACTGGTGTGCGCATACACAGATACACACACACATATGCAGTAAACACACTTAACAGAGAGTCCGGAAAGAGAAGACCACGAATTAACCATAATTCCCAAGTCATATACCTATAAGACTGCATCAACCAGCAAGTCTGGCTGAGCAGAGCACATATCACACCTTATTATTACATGGACTGGGTCTATCCCTGGGTGCCTTGATACATTTTTCATGCATGTTTCGTCTACAAATATCAAAACACAGGACATTCTTTTTGATAGACTATTCTGCTGGCACTTGTTTAGATACACCTGGTGAAGCACTGGGGGAGGTCTCTGTAATGCTATTTCACAGGCTGATTGGAATTTGCTTTGGTGAAACTCAGAGTTTCAAGGCTTTGCCATAACTGTCAGCTTTTAACTTCAATTAGTGGCGCTCAGCTTTCCAAATAAAACTCATATTATACAGTATAATATGCAGTATTCGATACATGGCAGGTGTGAGGTTGATATTTATCTGCAGTGTGTTCCAGTGTAGTGAGTTTGTTACTCCTCCTACTGTTTCCTTTTCATTGTCTACCCCTGGTGGAGCAGTGTTGGACTTTGAAGTTCATCTTTGCGCATCCTCAGTGCTCTATTGTCTGACAAACTCAATACACCAGCAATGAATGCTTTGTCTGCTTTTGTGCTTTCCGTCAAAAGAGCTATTCATGATTAATAGTGGTTTTAATGTCTGTTTTACTACATAAACGCCTCAGTTATGACATCGAGGGGGTGGTCTCACACTGCAAGTCTGTGTCCTGGCTGTCTTGGAAGATTTTTGTTTCCTACAAACTGTGATGTCTAAGAAGCCCATTCCATAAAGAGCATCTCCCATCCCTCGTCCGCTCTCTCGTTGTTATTAGGATTGATCTACTGTTGGAATAAATTATACTGGACAGGACGGCACCAATTTCTTGCAACTACTATATGTAAATATGTTGAGACAGTAGTGATGGTACATCAGCCAACTCTGATCTGTTTGCAGAGTGCCGTTTGGTGAGAAACATAGGAAAACATGTTTTTGATGGAGACGAGTCAGCCAACAGGCAGTGCAGCCTTTTAAAATGCAGATGGCTTTCCCTAGTTGGCCAATTAGTAACTTTAGCTCTGGAACACTTATCTGCTTTCATCTTCTTGTGTGTGTCTTTCATTTCGGGTGCAGGGAGCTTAGTGGGCCTGTTTTCACAAGTGTGTGGTGGTGCCTGTGCGCATGTGTTTGTGTGCACATTCATATGTCTGTTTTTCGTGATAGTGAAAACCCCACATAACTTTATTCTACTGCTGCTGGCAGTGAGACAACCAACCATACTGTTAGATGTCAGATAATAAACCAAAACACATATTGGGTTTCAACGAATATAAGAATGAAATGTGCAAGTGCAGTCATGGCAGTATAAAAATGAAATTAGTTAAATGGGGAAAAATAGCCTTTTACTGAGCTACGGCTGGGTTAAGTAATGTGCAGCATTCCAGCAGCTTTGCCACTAACCTCAATCTTTTCAGGAAACATTCAGTGGAGAAAAAGGATCACAGATTAAACATTATTAACAGCACATAGGCACGCAGTAGGAATTTAGATGAGACACAATAGCGCTCTAATTATAAAGCTTGTCATTGTAATGTTTTTTTTTCTGTATTTCTCTAGATTAATTACTCTCCTCATTCTTTCCCTTTATCATTCAGGGACAGACCCCAGCCCCCTGAGCTCCTCTTGCATGGAAACCCTCCTTCCGTGGCAGCCTTCTCCTCTCCCTAGAGCTAGTGGCCAGCATGGCAGGATGAGCCTCTGCCAGCGACGATGATGGCCAAAAAGCAAGATGTCCGGCCACCCACCTACAACCTGGTCGTGGTTGGGCTGTCTGGCACGGAGAAGGAGAAAGGCCAATGTGGTGTGGGCAAGTCGTGCCTGTGTAACCGTTTTGCCCGGCCAAGTGCAGATGACTTCCACCTAGACCACACGTCTGTTCTCAGCACCAGTGACTTTGGAGGCCGTGTGGTTAACAATGACCACTTCCTTTTCTGGGGAGAGGCTGGACTGACAATGGAGGAGGGGCCAGAATGCCGCATGAATGTGGTGGAGCAGACAGAGTTCATTGATGATCAGACGTTCCAGCCACACCGAAGCACGGCACTCCAGCCTTACATCAAGAGGGCAGCTTCCACAAAGCTGGCTTCGGCTGAGAAACTGATGTACTTTTGCACAGATCAGCTGGGGCTGGAACAGGACTTTGAGCAGAAACAGATGCCTGAAGGCAAGCTTATGGTGGATGGCTTCTTACTCTGTGTGGATGTTAGCAGGGGTATGAACCGTAGTTTTGAGGACCAGATGAAGTTTGTTACCAACCTGTACAACCAGCTAGCCAAAACGAAGAAACCTGTAGTACTGGTTCTCACCAAATGTGATGAAGGAGTTGAGCGCTATATTAAAGACTCACACACTTTTGCCCTAGCCAAGAAGAACCTACAGGTGGTAGAAACATCAGCACGCTCTAATGTCAATGTTGACTTAGCCTTTCTTACACTGGTTCAGCTAATAGACAAGAGTAGGGGAAAGCCCAAAATTATCCCTTACTTTGAGGCACTGAAACAGCAGAGTCAACAGATTGCCTCAGCCAAAGACCGCTATGAGTGGCTGGTCAACCGAATTGTGAAGAACCACAATGAGACATGGCCCACTGTCAGTCGCCGCATGCAGTCTGCCCCTGAGTACAAGGACTATGTTTTCCTTGAGGGGACAGCTAAAGCAAAGAAGCTCTTCCAGCAGCATGTGCATAGACTTAAACAAGAGCATATAGAGAAACGTAGGAAGGGCTATCTAAGTACACTACCACAGGCCCTGTCTGTACTGTTACCAGAGTTGGATGAGATAGATCACCTGAGCTGGTCTGGAGTTCAGAAAGTCCTCGAGACAAAGAGAGATTTCTCTCAATGGTTTGTAGTACTAGATGACACCCCTTGGGAGACCACACCACACATTGATAACATGGAGGATGATCGAATCCCCCAGGACCTCCTAGAGACCCCGACAGCTGAAACTATCTATGAAACTCACCTTGAGCAGCTAAGAAATGAGCGCAAACGGGCTGAGATGAGATGGGAGTTCAAGGAGAAGCTAAGTGTCTCTCCTTTCATCACGCCAGGGAAACCCTGGGAGGAGGCCCGAAGCTTCATCATGAATGAAGACTTCTATCATTGGCTGGATGAGGCTGAATATCTGGATATCTACAACAAACACCAGAAGGAAATCATTGACCGAGCCAAAGAGGACTTTCAGGAACTGCTTCTTGAATACTCTGAGCTCTTTTATGAGCTGGAAGTGGATGCAAAGCCAAGTAAAGAGAAAATGGGAGCCATCCAGGAGGTGTTGGGTGAGGAGCAAAGGTTTAAAGCACTGCAGAAGCTGCAGGCAGAAAGGGATGCTCTGGTATTGAAACATATCCACTTTGTCTACCACCCCACAAAGGACACCTGTCCCAATAGCCCTCACTGTGTGGACAGTAAGCTAGAACAGATACTGGCTTCCAGATTCCCTACCCGTTACCCATCATCAGACAGTTCAAGACTGGATGGGGGAAGGGCTGAACGGATAAATCTTGTCATCCTAGGGAAAGATGGGCTAGCCAGAGAGATGGCAAATGAGATACGGGCCTTGTGCACCAGTGACGACCGGTACGTGTTAGATGGCAAGATGTATGAGTTAGCCCTTCGTCCCATAGAGGGCAACGTACGTCTGCCAGTCAATTCATTCCACACACCAACCTTTACACCCCATGGTTGCCTGTGTTTGTACAACTCAAAGGAATCCCTCTCCTATGTTGTTGAGTCTATAGAGAAGCTTAGGGAGTCAACTATAAGCAGAAGGGAAAGGGAAAACAGCTTAGGCCAAATCCCACTGTCCCTCCTTCTGGTCACCAAGCGTGGGGTAGGGTCCATAGGGGATATTGGGGGGGAGACAGCTCAGACTCTTATTCAACAAGGCCAGCAGGTTGCTGGAAAGCTGCAGTGTGCGTACCTGGACCCTGCCTCTCCAGGCATGGGCTACGGGCGCAATGTCAATGAAAAGCAGATCAACCAGATGCTGAAGGGCCTCTTAGAATCACGGAGAAGCATAGGGAGCAGTTCCCCTCCCTTACCCCCTCCATCTTCTGCCTTCAGGGAATCTCAGTCCCAGCCAATGCTTGAGGCAGACCTGAGGATAGTCATGTGCCTGATGTGTGGAGACACGTATGACTTAGACCAGCTCCTTGCTCCCTTCCTGTTGCCCCAGCATTGTCGTCCTGCCTCCAGCCTCAGCAGTGGCACCTCCGTTTTGCTGGATTTCAGTATAGGAGGTCAGAGGCAGAATATTGAGCTGTCACTGCTCTCCTTCCATTCCTCATTCTCCCTCCGCAAGACCAGGCTGGTCCATGGCTACATTGCCGTTTACTCTGCTCGCCGCAAGGCCTCTATGGAGACATTATGTGCTTTCTTGTGTGAGGTCCAAGACATCATCCCAGTCCAGTTACTAGCAGTAGGGGAGAGCCAGATGGAGCTGTCAGACTCCGAGTCAGCTAAGGAGCAGGTCAGTCAGGGAGAGGAACTGGCCCATGAAATAGATGCCAGGTTTAACACAGTAATATGTGGGCATGGTGGGGTAGTAGGGGGACTTCATAAGATAGACCTTTTCCAACCCTTCCTCAAAGAGGTTGTAGAGAAGCGCACTATTGTTGAGGCCACACATATGTATGATAATGTGGCTGAGGCTTGTACCAATGAAAGCATTAGCCCTCGCTGTGGCTCTCCTAGTCCAGTCAACATTATGGACTCAGAGGACGATATTGACCCATCACCACCTTACCCTATCCTGAGGGAGGATGGTAGTCTCAGTTCCCACCTGGGAAACTTAAAGCTGCCAGAACTGGATTCAAGTGATACCTTCTCTGTTATCTCTGAGCTTAGCACCTTTGAGAGCAAGCTGAACAACAAGGTTCCTCCACAAGTGAAGCCCAAACCGGTCCGTAAGGTTAACCTTGGCCCTTTCATGGACCAGCAGGGTGGCACCAACCGCCGCTCTTTGCCCCAAGCTGTCACTTGGGCTCCAGGTAGCGATGGTGGCTATGACCCCTCAGACTATGCAGAGCCCATGGATGCTGTGACCAAACCTCGACCCACAGAAGAGGAGAATATTTACTCTGTCCCTCATGACAGCACACAGGGCAAGATTATCACCATCCGCAATGCCAACAAAGGTCACTCTAACGGGAGTGCTGGGGGGAATGGGTCCGACAGCGAGGCTGATAGCAGCTCACTGGAGCGCAGGAGGAAGTTGTCCGCCATTGGGGTAAAGCCCAAGCTGTACAGAGACAGATCCAAACGGCTTGGCAAGTTCAGCAGTTTTAGGACAAGCTTCTCTATAGGCAGTGACGACGAGATGGGGGGTCCGCCCAAGGCTATCCAGGATGAGGGAGGAGCCCAGAAGGACAACTCCATTGAGGAGAGTGAGGACCCCAAAAGGAGAAATATTCTTAAGAGCCTGCGCAGAAATACAAAGGTTAGTGTTTGTGCATCCATCTGTTTTAGTTAAATATGAGTGACATATGGGATAAATAAGAAAATAGGCCTCAGCTATGTTAAGTGACAAAAACAAAGGTTAGATCTTAAATTGAGAACATTTGAATTTAATTAGTTGATTTAACTATTCCCAAACACAGCAGTTAACAAGTGTTCTTCCAAAATGTCACACCCATTGCCCAAGTACATCACTTAGTACCTTTAAAATATTGAAAGTTTTCTCAACCAAAGCTTAAAATAACCTCCTAACTGAAAAGTACCATGCCCTAATAAGTATTCGGCCAGGAAAGTGCACATGTTTAAATAGAGAATTAATTTTTTGAGCAAAACACTTAATGTAAATTGTATACGACTAACTACAGCACTACATGTTTCGCACTTATACCACTTTGTCTGGAGTACATATGCACATGTATTTGTTTATGCACAGAATGGATAAAATGCCCATAATCCCCAGTATAATTGGTTCTTGGCTGAGATTCGACACCTGTTTTCTTTGGTGCGTAACTGATCATTACTAAAGTCAAGGAATAACTAATGAGTTCAGTATAATCTCTCTACTTTCTGCAGCTTAGCGCAGTGAAAACATGATATACTGTAAGAGTTCCTCTAATAGCATGTCTGCCATATTTTCCCCTGACCTCTCTGTGAGAGCTCTCTAAACTAGCCAGATCATCAGAGGAAAAAGAGACAAACTCCAGTCACTAAACTTCTATAACAGAAGGCAGAAACTCTTAATGAATAGGGACAGAGCCACAGCATACTCTGTGCTATTTTATCTGTTTCTGCACGTGTATGTCTGCTTGGTTGCATCAGGTTTCCCATTATAGGAGAGCTGGCATAATGATGTTTGACATTTATTTCAGCTAGATTTTGAAAGCATCAACATCCATCTTACAATTCTTGCTATAGTGGTACATGAAGAGAAATTAAAACTACTGTTATATCTCAACAAATTTGCTGTAAACATCCCTGCTGTTCAGGAAACGATAGTACTAACAGGCAAAAAATGTGAGAGAATCTTGGCACAGGAGTCTTTTGTCCAGAAATAACATATGTACTCTTTAATTATAATTTACAAAATCTGATTGGCACCTAAATTGTAAATGTGTAGCCATACAAGAAGTATGGCTGAAAGCAAGTTGTTTGCACAAAGAGTGCAAGACATGTGCCGTTAATGATCTAGTTATTGATATCAGCCTCATCTAGTTAAGGCAGTGTTGTTTAGTGTTCACTGTTGTGGTACTGCAGTGTAGTATGTGCTGGTCAACATGTTCCCAAGACTTCAATTCTTCCATGTCAGCTTGGTTTTCTTTGCTTCCTTCCTTGTATTCTCTCATATTCCCAGTGTTTATCTTCTCTTCTTGCTGATTCATACTTTCTGCTTCTCACATTCCTGTCACACTCTTTCTCTTTTACTCCCCATTATGTTCTCCTCATCTCTCTTTCTTTTTCTATTTTTTAGCTGGAGGGTTTTTTTTGCACACACAGGAACTTTCTTCACTTGTTTCCTCAAGATATGTCTACCCTTCTTCTGTTCATTTTTGTGCTTGTCCCTCACACGTGTGACGATACTTTTGACCTTACACTGTTAGGCTTATCAACCTGGTATGCTGTTCATTCGCACATGACGTGGTACAGAAAGGTCAGCTGAATAGGAGTTACAGCTGCTTGTGCTTCTGTGATAATTACCATTGCTGTCAGTGGGGTGGAACAAGAAGAGGATGATTTAATGTTTTCACACACTACGCTCTGATGTCAAAGTACCTGTGTAAAGGCTGTCTTCTAGCATAGCTCCTAATTGCCTAAACTACTTTCTTTCCTTTATGCACCAACTGACTTTGCACATAGTCTACTCAATGCTATTTGTCCTTCTGAAAAAGTGAGTAAGGACAGACTACCAAGTGACAGTGAAGTGGACAGCCAAGTTTAAGCCAGTATAACAGCTCCAGTACCTCTGACTTTTACCCGACCATGTGCTCTGACCCTACCCTTGGAGGGGGGCAAGTGGGATGAGGGATCAATAAACATGACAAATTATAAACCTACATGTTTCAAAACAAATCCCCAAGAAAATTGAAGCCAGGAGGATTTAGATTGGTGTTGTCATCATTACTCTAATTAGCCACTCTGTGGCTGAACGGTCGCCTGCCAATCGGAAGGTCAACGGTTCAATCCCCCAGCCATGCATCGAAGCATCCTTGAGCAAGATACTGAACCCCAAAATGCTCCCGAAGCTGCGCCTTCGGTTTGTGAATGGTCTCATATGTAAGTCGCTTTGGATAAAAGCGTCTGCTAAATGACTAAAGACTAAAGACTAGTGCCTCTGATTTTTGCTCTACAGCAGGTCTGGGATCTGGATATCCACATCACAGGCCATTATGGCTTAATTGTGGCTGTAACAAAGTGATCAAGTTTTATCACCTGTTTTCTAAGAATCTGAATCAAAGATCAGAGTCAATTTTCAATCTGCTGCAGCCTGAAATCTCATCAGGATAACTGACATCTTATTGAGTATTTGGTCATCTCAGGGAGATACAGTATATTGTAACATTCGGGGTTGGTATAGAACCAGTCAATCCTGTTAGTGGCTTGTTAGGGTTAACACAGTCAGATTTTCATTTGCTATAAAGGAGAAGGTTTGGTTTTATGCAGTGTAAACATTTTCCTGGTCAGAATCTTAGGGTACTGTCTACCACTCTGACTCATGATGGGTAGCAACAAAATTGAAACTAGACTCTGAGCCCATTTTATAACCTCCTTTACCTCAGGCAATGACCAACTGTGTCTCTGTCCCACCGCCCTCCCTCAACAAGAGCCAGGAAACGTTTCCTCTCTCTCTCATGTAGCTTTTTTAAAAACCTCCTCAGCCAGCAAGAGGAATGCTTCAAATTCCTCAGTCACCTAGTTCCGGTCTAGTGTCCTGATACAAAAAATAAGCGAGAGGTAGACATCAAAGAAAAGGAGATAACAACCACTTAAAGAATTTAATGGAGCTGGAGGGAAATAAGAGTTATGATAGAACTGATTTGTTTTGGCTGTTTTTTTTGTATTGTGTGTTTGTGTGTATGTAGAATGGGTGTGTGTGTGTGTGTGTGTGTGTGTGTGTGTGTGTGTGTGTGTGTGTGTGTGTGTGTGTGTAAATGCTCAGCATGGTTTCTGTATGTTTATTATTAAGAATGTGTTTTGTTTGTCTTTTGTGGTAGAGGTCTGGTTGGCTGGCAAGATATCCTGTCTCAGTCAGCAACTAAAAGTAGTGTCCAGAAGGCAAAACTGCAGGGGGAGAAGACAGTGAGAGAGAAAAGTTGGTGGAGGAGAGGAGGGGGAGAGCATAGAGACAGTCTGCTAAACTGAGATAGGGCACTGATATACAACACAGTCAGTGTGATGGGATACAAATAAATTATGAGCTGCTACTTGGAGCTACAAAACCAAGCTGGCAGTGAGGTATGACAGCACAGCTCTCTGCTACCACAGAGGCTATTGTAGCACCACGTCCATTATTCCTACACCTTTAATTCAATGAAATGTGTTTTGAGCAAATATGATCATATGAATACACACTTCACACGTATACGTGCAAATGTTCGGCTAATAGCCACAAGTATAAGGATGTCTATATGTTGATAAAAGGAGAGTGTCACAGAGGGATCGGGCAGGGCAGCGGGGGAGGTTGCTGGGAGTGATAAGTGAAGGAATTCCAGTCAGGAATCAGCTCATGTGGGGCTTATAATAGACAGATAACTGGGCAACAGTTACTGACTTGCTGGGAAAGTCTGCAATTATTTACCCTAGATGTCTTCATCAGCATCTCAGGGGCCTTGCTGAATGAAGTGCAGACTCTTCCAGTAAGCTAGTCAGTTTTGCAGAGTTGTCTTTGACATTTTGTTTTCCTGACACTTGAGAACCCAGTTGACTGGTGAAGTAGTGACAGTGCCCTTTTTCTACATGTTCAAGAAAAACAGCCTAGAAGAGCCTGAATCATACTGGATCTTTTAAGCCAAAACCGATATCAATACTTGAGAACAATGTAACAATATATTGATCTATATTCTTTTTTTGCATAAACATTTTTTGGAAGATGTATTATGAAAGCTGACCATAACAGTATTTTGTAACGGTCAAGATCATTAAACTTCAAGATATTTTAAATATAAACTGTAAAGAATAACACATTAAACAAACTATAATAAATTAATGCTGAGAAAAATTCAAGATAAAATATACATTGGAATGCTGTCAATAAAACGTGTATTGCTGCAGTTTACTTTTCCATCTCTTTTAGGTATCTTTCAACATACTCTCTGATAATGATTAATCTGTAACACCCACCCATCGACCAGCAATATTGGCATGCAGATGTATTGCTCTGGTTGTTTTAGGTGGAAGCCTAATGAAAGACGATAACTTGGCACTATTGAGCCAGCTGAAAGTTAACGTAGATTAACAACAGAATAAATTCACCAAATGTTCAAACAACAGGCAGTGCAGAAAAAGTCCAGGTGAGCCTTAGTTGACCTGTCAAGTGTTAATTAGGGTTCCCTTGCTTGTTTCCTTGAGTACCGCTGTGAGTGAGTATGTGTATATATGTGGTATCGAAAATGTTTGGTGGAGTGCAGTGAGGCCAGTATCTGGGGCAAAGGGCACGCCGGGCTCCTTTTCTCTAATGAGCACGCCTTTCCTATGTCTGTCTGCCAGGCCTGCACAACTCCTACAGTCCAAGTGCCCAGCCAACCATGCATCCCTGCCTCACCACCCAGCCTGCCAGGGCAGAGCCTCAGGGGGCTAACAGACGTACTAGAGATCCAGGCCTCAGGGGCCTTCAAAACATTCCCACTGAACACCATTAAAGCATCATACAATTACTGCAGATGCCTTAGCCATACTGAGGAAGGCTGAGAATGTTGCAGGAGTGTATTAGAGGTCTCTTAACAGGAGAATAACAGGAGTTAGAATGTTATTAAACAATGAATAACAGAGTTAGATTATCTGAGCGCTGCAGTGCAGTAGAGAGAGAGAGAGAGAGAGAGAGAGAGAGAGAGAAACTGCCAAAGGAAGGAGGGCAAGGATGTATGTCTCACTTTGCACAAGACAGGAATGTATGATCACTTATCAGTTTAAGTTTTGAAGGAATGTGCAGAATGGGCATGCGTGCATCCTTTTGCTCAAGTAGATATTAACATAAAAACAGTCACTTTAAAATAAGGTAATTCCTTCTAAATCAAGTAATTTCAAAAAACAATGCCTCGCTGCTCAATGTCATTTTGGAAAATGTTTTGCTACGTCAACAGTGTCAATGTCAATCAGGCGTGAATAATGTTGTATTCTTTCTCTGGGTGTTTCCACCAATCTGGTCTTTCTTCAACATTTTTCCCCCAGAAACCACGGCCCAAACCCAGGCATTCCATCTCAAAACCCATCGAAAGCAACTACTTTGGTATGCCACTGCCCACAGTGGTCACTCCTGAGAGGCCAATCCCAGTCTTCATTGAGAAGTGCATCCGTTTCATTGAAACAACAGGTAAGAATCTATTTTAATTTACACAATAAGGCGTACAGATGCCTAATGACATCCAATCAGACTGTCGTTTAAGTATTAAGTGTTTGAAAATGATTTCAAAGCATCCATTCGGCCTCTGTGTATGCTATTTCTGCCTCCTTTGATATCTTTTTTTTTTTTTCTGCATTTTTCCCTTACCTTAATCACCCTTCCTGGTGGGATTGTTATGTACTGTGGTCTTCACATGCAGCAGTTGTGTCTATGTGCATCTGTACTTTCTTTTTTGTCTCCCTTATTCTTTGTTGAGGTTTGATAAATGGTTGTGCTTGGCTGAGCTGTTTGCTTTATACGTGGGCACCTCCAGGGACATGAACCAAGTTGAGGTGCTAACTTACTTTTTTATAACCTAAATAGTTGTCTCATAAAAATAAAGCAGAATGAAGTGTGATAAGATCCATGGGTGAAGCAGATTCCTTATTTGTATATGCGTATTACATAAATATCGTTAGCTAGGGTTTGTGTGGCAGCTCCCAAAGTGATTAAAGTAAAAGCTGGAATTGGCTGCATGTATTTCTCCTCTCTCCTCTCCTCTCCTCTCCTCTTCTCTCCTCTCTGGGAGAATTAGGAGCACAGATGTGGTTGGATAGCTTCTTCCGACCTTGCTAACCCTGTTGCCCAGATGCCAGACCCCCTGCCATGCTTTTCTGGTGCCCTACTGCCCTAGGACTGCCAGCTTGCCTCTCAGTCTGCCACCAGGTGTTACACTATACTAGAGGCAACTTAGTGCAGGGTCAATGCATATGTATAGATATGTGTAAACTTTTCTCTATTCTTGGCTGGGCGGTAACCAGGATTTTAGTCATAAGTCAGTCTCCCAACCCACCACCGCCAAACATCTCAACATTTTATTTAGTTTGCTGTTTAATTGTATTTTCCTAAAAGCTGTCTATAATCTCAACATAGCTATCTAGCTTGAAGATAATTGTGTCTGTTTTACCTATTCCTTGTAGCAGATTTTATACTGCATGTCTTAACAGGAAGCTTGCCCCAGAATTATTAAGAAATTACAGACCCAGCCATAAAATAAAGCATGACAGTTTTATTTTTTAACATAAAGGTCTAAATGCAGTTTCAAAGTGCTCTCTATGGTGCAGGAATAAAATGTTAGTGGAGTAGTTCTGAATTATTTATTTATTCATTTATCTACTTAAACTGGCTCCAAAAATATTGGGTCTAAAAATACTGAATCAGTCTAACAAAATGTAAAAGCTTTGTAAAATGTAAACTCCCCCCAAGGTTGCTAAACCCCCCGAATGTCCAGAAAAAATACAGAGAACATGATGTCAATGGTAGTTACTGTTCTGATGGTGGGTCAGATGGTGGGTTTGAATGGTTCATGTGGTTTAGGAAACTTTATTATAGATCTAAGTAACGTTTAATAAAAATGTATAGACTCATTGCTTCGAATTGTCTTTTCATTACCTTCCATAAAGTGAGTTGCTTTTGAGCAAGTGAGTTTGTCAACACATTGCTGTAATCTCTGTCCTGATTAAAGACTCTGTATTTGTGGACTACTGCGGCCTTACAAAACATCTATCGCCTTCCTCTGTGTAGGAGCATAGGAGCAAAGCTCTAGATAACAAGGCATCACGTTAGATTTCACCTCACCCTGTTCAGATGTTAACTGGAGCATTCACAGCACTTAGTTCTGGATGAAGGAGAAAATCTGGTTGAATATGCGTTTATATACATACACTCTGGTATGTGTATACATGAGGATATTTTCCACCTCTTACCCTCACTCACTCCTTTCATATTTTGCCTAATCCTCTCGTTTCCTCGTCCTCTCCTGTGTCCTTGTTTCTCTACTTTTTTCTCCTGATCCAGTCATCCTTCTCCCTCTGTCTCTCTGAATACCTTCAGTTGTCAGATTTGATTTCTTTCATCTTCTTCCCAACCCATATTTCTATTTCACTTCCTGTCCTATCGTCACGTCACGTCACTTACTTCACAGCATTTTTTTTTACTCCTGCAACCCCCATTGCTTTCTCTCCCTCCTCTTGTCAGCTTGCTTTGTGTGCGCGTGTGTGTGTGTGTGTGAGTGCCAGTTGGTTACCAGGTAATGCTCTGCCCCATAGCTCCCTCTGTCCGATCAATATCACAGGGTATTAAATTGGAAGAATGTTGGGGCTCAGATCTTTTCTGTGTGAGTTTAGCTTGCTCCTGTGTTTTTTGTGTGCATATGTATGTGTGAGAAGTATAGCCTCACAGATATCGCAGTCAGAACCAATAAGAATATGTGCACAGAAGTAGTCTGTTTACATACAAACACATGGAGTACATAACGGAACGCCCACACAGACTGCAACTGGAAGGGGAAATGAGTTACAATGTGCTGTTTAGTTTTGATTGTAGTTGCAGTAAGTCAGACCTTACTTACCCCGTATCTGCGTCTACAATCAGTGGGTATAATCACACTCACAGGAAATTACCATACAGCGCTGACACTATGTTTGTCGCTATAGTGGGAGCTGATAATGCATGACGTCGTGAGGCTGACCCTGGACCTACAGCTTTGACCTACATCCTTCCATTTTCCCCCTTTCTCAAACAAAAATACTCATAGCTAGCTTAAACCCAAACCCAGCATTCCTGCCTTTTAAATGTCATTGATGGTCCTCTTTATAGTTTTATGTTCATATAATGTATCTTAAAGTGATTATTTAAGAATGATGACCGGGGTCTATTTGATATCCCTCAGACAAAGCCAATTGTTGCTTTACTAGTCAGAAAACTCTGAATTTATGGATAAAACAATATTTTATGTTTTATGGGCATATTTTCTGTTTTCAGAAGTCTTATTTTGTTGTTGCTACTCTTAATTGTGCCTCACACCTCACTCCCCTTGTCCTAGAGATTAATATGGGTGGATGTGGCATTTTTTGTTATTTTCGTACAGTCTTGTAGAAAAGCAGCTATATAAGATCAGTTCATTGTGACTGCTGTTATCTCGCCTCAATGCTGGCTCTTTCTCAGCGTGGTAGCCGCAGTGTGTTCTGCTCATGGGTGTCGAGGTGATGAATGTGTGTTAGCGTGTGCGGGCATATCTGCTGGCCGTAGGAGCCTCCATAGCGACGTAAAGGGCAGCACCCAGCAACTGCCTGTTTTCATGGTGAACTATGAAATCAGCCTCTGGGCTGCCGAAACCAGACAGACGCTGGGCTGACGTGGGATCAGCTGGAGAGTTGTGAGACAGTAACGTGCTGCAGGAGCACAGCCTCGAACTGCAGGAGCATTTATCATGTTCTCAGAGTTTGTGTGATAGCAGGTTCACGGGTGTGTTTTTGGCCACTTGAGTGCTGCTGAAAGCTGTGAAGTCACCATAGATGGTTGTATTTTTAGGTTTCTACTCATATTTGTGTGTGTAATGTATGAGGATATAGACACCAGAAGTAGATAAAAGTAACGATTTGCATCTGCACTGCCCTATGGATTTATAATAGCTGTAAAGAAGTTAAAGTTACATTTTCTAACAGGACTAAAGAAGACATTGTTAGAGAATGCAGATAAAACATTTGTTCGGCACAGGAAGTGCTCATATTTACATTGACCCCAGGAAGTGCTAGTGCTTTTTTTGAGCCTAGAGGAAGAGGATGCTGTTGTCTGTTTTGGCGAGCTCACCTTTCCAAACTATCGTCATATAACTCTTTTATTCAACTTCTTTATCCACTGACTCTTCTTCTCTTCCGTTCTCTTCAGTCTCCTCTCACCTCCATCTTGTATGTGTTTTGTTGTTTCAAACATTTCCTATCCCTCTGTATATCCCTCCTTATCTTAATCCTTTTATTTTTGCTCATTCTCTCTTTCATCAGTCTGACCCTCACCTTCTCCCATGCGTCCTCACACTCCACCACTATCTTTCTCATACTTGAGCGTTTGTCCTATTTTGCCCCTATCTCTCACTGTCTCTCCCCACCACTGCTACTCTACTCTCCTCTCCCTATCTCTCCTCCTATCCCTGTTTTCCTAGTGTCGGGCTAGAAAAGCTTTTGTGGGTAATTGATTGGTAGAAGGAGGAGATCGATGCTGTATGCCTTGACTGAGAGCTCTCTCATTTCCTCCCTGCCTCTCTGTATCTTGCCCTATTTTTTTGCCACTCCCTATCTCCCCCGCTCCCTCTGGATTGCTCTTTGTCTCTCTGAATCGCCATCAAAGTGTGAACGAAGAGAAAATTTCAAGGGTGGGAGGTGGAATCTTATCTTTTATGAATTGGAAAAAAATGTTAATGAAGTGAGCTTTCACTCACACCAGCTTTCCATGTGTCTTTCCCTTCTGTCACTGTCCAATTTTTGCTTGTGTTTTCCATGTCTGAGTACATGGATGTATTGCTAAAATACAAGACTAAAGGTGATATTTTTAAGTGTTTTCTGCTGCTAAACTTGAAATATTGTCAAGGGTGGACAGTTTTTAAACAAAAGCTATACAACATGTGAGGAAATATTATCTTAGGTAGTCAGTAGTTGTCAGCTCCACAAAAAGATTAGTGATTGAATTAAAAAGGCTTCCCAGAGTTATAAAAATCTATGTGGGAGATTTTTGGTAGTTAACACTTTCAAACTGTTGACTATATTAAATTATTAGTTTATAATAGAATAGATTATTGCTGTGAACCGATAATAAAATCCAACAGGCCTATTTAATAAGTATTTAATTGGCTGCTTCAATCATATCACACTAGACTGCACCTGCTGTGAGCCATTAAAAGTCTGGAAAAATACATTTTCAAGCAGAAGGCAAGAGAGACAGAAAGGCAGAATTGAATGAAAAATAGCAGACTGTTGCAGCGCTGCTCTTTTGTCTCGTATTGTTGTAGTGATGAATGGAGAGCTGCAGTGTTCTTTAATGCTGTCACTAAAGTGTTTATGTGGTTTGAACTGCTGGATGGACCAACGTTGTCCATAACTTTCTCAATGTGGCAATAGCCTCCCCCTGTGTGTGTTCAATAAAACAGTGCCACAGGTTTTACACCTTTTACACTCCAGATGTCTCTTCTGCTGCATTGGTCAGTGGGTATATCTTGCACCTCTAAATAGAAATGCCTTCAAATAAATATTACAAGAGCTCAAACATGCAAATTGTAGCGATGCTGCTTTTCCTGTTTTCTGGCACAAAACGTGAGTGTGGCCCTTTAGTACAAATGGATGCAATTTAGCTGTTTAGTGTCTAAAGAAAGGCCGCAAATCTTCAGAAAACTTCATACTTAGGAGGATTTAAGTATGAAGTTGGGTGTTAGAGGAAAAGCTCATGGCATCCGCAGTTCCTCAAGTCACTTAAAGTATGTGGCACTAAGGTAGCCTCAGCTTGTCACAGTGCACCAGTGGGCTCTTAGCAGGCCTGCAGGAGTGCTTTATGGGTTTAATAAATAGTGCTAATAGTGTGTTTAGATGGAGGGGGACATAGGGAGAGGCCATTAGAGCAGCCTGTAGTAGCTCTATTTTTTTAGCCCTTCAGAGTGCATCTATACTCCGTGTAATGACATATCACAGGGTTCTTGGAGGTGATTGACTCTCTACTATAAATACTTGATACTTGTTGCAAATTAAACACATGAAAAGAACACTGAGCTAATAACATTCCTCTCTCTCTTCACTAGGGTTGAGCACAGAGGGCATCTACAGGGTCAGCGGGAACAAGGCAGAGATGGAGAGCATGCAGCGGCAATTTGACCAAGGTTTGTTACATTCCGCTTACAGCACTCACACGTACATGAGTACACGTGCTCATTCTTGCTTCAGCCTGTCCACTTACAGGCTGGGTGTGAAGAAAAGGCCACGAAGATGTGTGTGTGTGTATGTCTGCTTCTATCTATAACAAGCCTGGATCCCCTTAATTAACCAGGGAGCATTCATTCTACCAAGGGAATTGGCCTTCGCTTCCTTTCAGGCTGCCTCCTCAATCTTTTACCTGCTCCTATGTGCGTGTGCACGTTCACATGTGTGCATGTACCGTACAAGTGCTCTCAATTTTTGTTTCCATGCATGTGTCTATCTAGTGCGGGCAGTTAATTACCTCTAGATTGGTTTGGTTAATGAAGCATCTCGCTGCTGAGATAGATTGCAGAGCAAGAAGGCATGTGTGTACGCGGGTGCTCATGCCTGGTTGAGGTTAAATCCAACTCAGGTAATCAGAGTTGAAGGCCTGTGTTGAATCATTCTGAGCCTCAGGCCAATGGGACAACACAATTACAGGTGAAACTACAGCGCAGGTGTCTCATAGCCATACTGAAGATGGCACTTTATCAGCTCCCCTAAGATTCAGATGACTCATTACAGGAGAAAGCGGCTTCAGAAGCAGTGCACTTTGGAAACTTTCAAAATGGGAGCTCTCCTCAGACTGTTCAAGAACTCACTAACCGTATCTGTAATTTTTTTTTCTTGCCTCTCTCTCTTTCTATACATACTAGCTTTTTTTAAAGTAAAAAGTTATCAGAAAATGGCTTTTTTTTAATGAAGTTTCTTGGGCACACACACACTCTCTCTGCTAGAGTGGTGCTCTAGTGGTTTTTCTGTCTGGCTCTCTAAACTCTTTCTCTCTGCTAAAATCTACTTTGTAATTGTCTACGGTTCATTCTAATTTTATTTAACCGAAATGATCCTAAGAGGCTAAAAGAGGCTATTTGTTATTTATTCATATTGATTAAATGATTAGTTGTGTGCACCATCCAAAACAAACACAAACTGTCAATTGGGTGATATGGATAAAACCCTCTAACACGAAGTGTAATTTTAGTACATTTTCTGGAAAATCAATAACCAGACAGGGATGTCAGTTTTTGATCCAGGAAACGTATGTAGTGGCAATTTCTTCATAATAAAGAAACACTCAAGGCAATCACTTGTCTTTTTGAGATTTATTCCAAGTGTCCTGACAAATCAGCGTACTTTATCACATTGATGCAAAACTCATATAAAAGTCCTTTTATTTCCATAAAGCACCCCTGTTCATTGACTTGTTAAGTCACCTTTCTGTTTTGCTAAATATGTGCAGTTTTAGTTCAGTCATATTAAATAGTAGTAAATCAGCTTTATGTGGCAGTTTTCACTGTACTCAATGATACTTAACACAAAAAAGTGCAGAAAATATGAAGGCAGGGAAAACAGGTGAGTTTTGAGACATATTTGCAAGTTTTTGTTACCCTTTATTTATGTTGGTACAGTTTTGATGGCAGTGTTTTTCCCCCACTTCCCTCATGTAAAATTTCTGGGTGGACCTTTAATAAAAAAAGTTTGAGTATCCCTAGTTTAAACAGTATAGAACATTCTCTTGAGGGTTGATACATTTTTATTGTCGCATTATATATCAATCTATTACCCCGTCTGTGGTTGAGTCAACATTTCTAAAGCGAGCTTCACAACAGTAGTATTTTTTACAGGGCTTTTGTTATTGTAAGGTGTCTGTCAGGTGTTTATTTTGGCTTCCTGTCTTGTTTACTGTATACATGTGAAATTGTGATGTATATATTTAATATGTGTGTTTTGTACTTCAAATGTCTTCTTTCCCTTTCAAATTTTTTTCCCCAGACCACAACCTGGACCTGGTGGAGAAAGACTTCACCATAAACACAGTAGCCGGAGCTATGAAGGCCTTCTTCTCTGAGCTACCTGAGCCGCTGGTGCCCTACAGCATGCAGGGAGAGCTTGTGGAGGCTTTCAGTAAGTCCTGGGGCTCTGGTGTGAGGGGACATGGGGCAAAGGGATGTGGGGGAGAGTTCTTCACAAAAAAACGAGGTGTATTGGATTTTGCCTTAAATCCTTTTCCCTTCATTGTAACTTTTCTTTAACCTAACAAGCAAAACTCTTGCAATCCAAATCCATCCATGGGGAGAATTGGATTTAACACTCGGTGAGGAGCCGGGGAACGGAGGAAAAAGGGGATGGAGGAGAGAATATTTAAAGCTTCTGAGAGGAGGGTGTGGGGATGATTGCACATGATGGAGGGATACAGGAGCACTCTGGATAACAGGGACTGGATGAAGTCATGAGAAAACAGTCATATGTTAGACAAAAAACAAGGGTGCTCCTGCGCTCTCCACAGCCTCTCCTTTTCTCTTTGTGTCCTGTAATCTGTCGGAATGGAGATTTAAGGCGTAGCTTAGTCTTGCATCGCGCCAGGGAGATTTACCCCCGGGCCGCAAGGCTGCTGTCACTCACCGAGCTCTCTCTCTCTCTGTGTGTGTGTGTGTGTGTGTGTGTTTTATTTATTTATTTTTTAACGGCTCCAGCGAGACCCTTCAGCCGTGACAGAGACCTGATAAGGCTCCTGCAGTCTGTGCCACAATAGAAGAAAGAAGAGAGTGTGAAAAAGAAAAGTGAGGTGTAGTTGGAGACAAGAAAGCCTTCATTCAGTTGAAAATAGCATATAGTGCTTGGCTTTTTCAGAATTTGATCTTTTTCACTGAGAGGTGGAAAAAAAAAAGCTGTAGGAAGTAAGTTGAGTTTTGATTACTGATGATGGATGTACAGCAGGAGGAACTGGGACTGTGTAAAGCCATTATGCCTCAAATCTGTTTTTGATCCACACTGACCTCATTGTGGGAAGGGAATACAAACTCAGATTCTCTGATTGTAAATCATGTTTGTGATGTGGAGGAGAACATCTGCTGTTCACACTGCTGCTCTCTGCCTCGCTCACATTCACACAGGATGGACTGTGTTAGCTGGTGACGTCAGCTTTTCTGAATCACTCCTCGCTGCCATCAGGCTTAACACACCCAGCGTATGTCTGTGTTTGTGTGTGTGTAGCTATAATCTGTAGGACATTGTGATGGGTGTATGCGTGGTATGTTTTTCCTCTGGAATGTGTGTGGTCTTTGTCTGGGGAGAACTGTAGTTTGGAGTCCTTTTGAATTGTGTTTTCGTCACTGGGATGTGTGAAACTTGTACTGTTGTAGGATGAAATCACTGTGTCCTGAACAGATTTTTTGAGAGCTGAATCCAATTGCTTTCACTATGCTCTTCAAACTCTCCTCCATTGTAAACCCCCTCCTCCATCCCTCCTCATCCTTCTGTACGCTCACATCCCTGACATCTTGTCCTCAGATTCCCCTAATCTTTTCTTTCAGCCACTTTCCTCCCTCCTCTAACTCCTGTCTCTCTCTGCCACCATTCAGAGATCAATGATAGGGAGCAGCGCTTCCAGACGATGAAGGACATTCTGCGGCACTTCCCTAAGGAGAATTACGAGGTCTTCAAATATGTCATCAGCCACTTGAACAAGTGAGTGACGGGGTCAGAGACGGCCTCTGACAGCTGTGCTGAGTACACCACCAGTCACCCAGTCAGGTGACCTAGGTGACTCAGGTTGAGTCATGATCTGTGTTAACGCAGTGGTTATTTAATCCCTATTTGTATTTGGACGGTAATGGATGTTGCAATTTATTTATGTTTTAATAGCTCTGTCAACTTAGGTATGACAAATTGAATACTGTGCTCCAAATTTGCAAGGAAAACTTTGTTGTCTAAATTCAACCTATCAGTGGTTCCCAACTTGTGGGTCAGGACCCCAAGAGGTCCCAAGATAAATGTGAGGGGTCACAAGATGATAAGAAAGAATAAGCAAACTGTCACACATAATTATGTGTATTTTTCTACAATTTTTTTTTAAATTTTATTGTTAAATAAAATATACTTTTTTAACTTATTCAAATAAAACTATCTAACAAGGATAGGTCATTCTTAATTTGAGTTTGCTGACAACTCACTTATACACTACAGCCATAACTTCAAATTATAGGTCAGAGGAGCTATTGCCTCATCTAAAGGGATCCAAAGCCAAAAAGGAACTCCAGTTGAGAACCCCAACCATCACATGGGTTGACATTCATGGTCCCCAGAGAATGAACCCTACTGACTTTGATGATCCCTGACTTTTCCTCCATTATCAGGTCAAAATTGAAATGTATTCAAGACTTGAGTTTATGACCAAATACCTGCAAAGCCTCAGCTGTACTTTGTCTATAGTGCTAATTAGCAAATGTTAGAATGCTGACAATGTTTAGCCGATTCATTGCCAAGAATTAGTTGACAAGTATTTTACTTTTATATTTAGTCATTTAGCAGACGCTTTTATCCAAAGCGACTTACATATGAGAACATTCACAAACTGAAGGCGCAGCTTCAGGAGCATTTTGGGGTTCAGTATCTTGCTCAAGGATACTTCGACACATGGGGGATTGAACCGCTGACCTTCCGATAGGCAGGAGACCGCTCTGCCACAAAGCCACAGCCGCCCCATGATAATTTTTGATAATTGATTAATCATTTATGTCATTTTTAAGCCAAAATGCTATATCTGATTCCAGTTTCTCCTATGTGAGGATTTTTTGCTCTTCTCTGCTTTATATCATTGTAAACTGAAAATCTGGGTTTTGGACTGTTGGGACAAAACGAGACCAAAAAATGATCGGCAAATTAATCATAAAATTTAAATTGCAGCCCTACAGTACACAGTATATAACTGATCCGCTTCTTCTATTTGATCATTTTCGAAAAAAAGAGACTTCAGCTTTGTTGATGGCATATTTTATGCCATATTAGAAGTAAAAACCTTTGTAATAGTTCTTCTTACCTAAGAGCATCAGCGTATGTATTCAGGAGATTTGTTTTAAAAGTTTTGTTAAAAATGAGGTAGTGATTTGTGTCCAATTAATTTCACTTCATTATTTCTTTGTACTGCCCAGGGTAAGCCAGAACAACAAGTTGAACCTGATGACCAGTGAGAACCTGTCCATCTGTTTCTGGCCAACACTGATGAGACCAGACTTCACCACCATGGACGCCCTGACTGCCACCCGCACCTACCAGACAATCATCGAGAGCTTCGTCCACCAGTGCGCGTACTTCTTCTACAATCAGCCACTGGCCGACGGCCTCCCCGGCTCCCCCACCTCTACGCTGTCCTCCGGGGGAGGAACCTCTGCCTACTCCTGCATGGCGGGAGGCTACTCATCCTCGCCAACTCCGTCCCCAACTCCTTATGTCCTTCCTGCCACCCCCCCTGTCATCCCACACTATGGCCCTCCTATCCACCACCACCATCACCACCACCATCATCAGACCCCACCACACTCCCCACCTCCTACTCCCCAGTCCCCGATCCCAGCCCTACTGCCGCCCTCCCTGCACTCCCATCACCCCCCAACGGAACAACACATGCTGTGAACCAGGGATCAAGGGAAAGAGAAAAATACAACAATGAAAACGAGATTCTGAGAGATTGATGGGTTCAGAATAAGAGATTTTGAAGTTTGGGACGGAATTGAAGTAGATAAATTGAAACGTGAACTGGAGGTAGTAAGAGAAGTTGGGAGAGATTGAGTGAGATGCAGTATGTATAGGGAGAAACCTACATGTTTGGGAGAAGAAGGGGGCTTTTGAGTCTCCGTTGCGTTAAGAAAAATGGACACACACAAAGCAGAAAACGGGAACACTGAAGAGCCTCTGAACTGGCAGTATGATCTTTCTCCTTCCTCGTCACTTTATCCCTTTGTCTCTCAGTCTCACTTCATCTAGACCTGCCCTCCTTGCCTTATAGAGAACCTACACACTAATGAAGAGTGAGATGTTGCCAGTAACTGTTTAAGGGACTCAGGCAGGGACTCAGAAGTAAAGTGCAGGGAGAATGTGAACTCTGTTTGTGTGAGTGGTGATGCAATCCCAACATAACAGACACACACTTGACACAAACACCCAGGGGCCAGGGTGCCTCCAACAACCGTTCTCCTCAATCCCTTAGCCTCTAACTGTGCTGGGAGTTTTGGTGGCCAGCACACACTTTTGCAAACTGACCCAGCTACTGCACCTACGTGGAGGCCGTGGCTGGGAAAATGTGGAGCAGAGAGAGAGTCCTGAACACATGTTTGTTTATTTCACCACTGTACAGAGGACTAAAGCAAGAAACAAATGTTACTATTCACCTGAGAGAATGTTCTTACACATTCCTATCTGTCAACCCCTCACACGCACGCAGACAAATTCAGTTTCAGTCGAGGCAGTATGCTAAGCACAGAAAAAAAAACTCAACCAACCAGATCTGCTAGGCATCAAATTGGAGCAAAGGATTATGGGAACTCTCACACCCTTGGCATTCTGGAAAGGCTCCTCCCAGTCTCCTGTTTGCTCTCTCTCTCTCGGTTGAACTTCAACCTCATGTCCCGTCTTTGTAAACACATGAAGAAAACAGCTTAAAAAGTGGATATTTTAATCGGTCCAAATCTTCATTCTACATTCACGGTCCCACTGTCCCAATGCTTTTTATATTTACAAAATCTTGGGAAACATAGAGAAACCCGGGCCCTTCACTCAATGAGTGGCCTTGCATGTAAGTGTCTGGGTGACTGTCTATCTGTCTGTATGCTCATGTATCCAAGACTTCTTGTTTTACCTGAATTTCCCTGTATTAGGCAGATAGTGGGAATAATTCTATGGTTGGACCTTCAACCGTCATGTTGCTTCTTTCACGCTGTGGTGGGTTTACGAGCGAGTCGTTGCAGCAGTTTTCACAGTAAGGACCTTGTTCAAAAAGCACTTTTCTGAGCACTTTGAAGGCACATTTTAAATTGGAGCTGCCATGACATGTCAGCCACCATTCACTTTGTCAGTCCACCATACTCTCTCTCTCTCTCTGGGAGCACACCACTGACATCGAGAGGAGGAAATGGATATTGCAGCCATAACCTCCCTTCCTACTGCATGGGCGTAGCACTATTTTCCTACTGTGGTTTTTGTAGCATCAGATTCTCTTAGAGGTGCAATTGGTAAGATTTTGGATAAAATGAACTTTAGAGCTCATGAAGTGTAAGAGTGTAAATAACAGAACAACAGCAGATTTAAATCTGGTAAAAGTCAATTGAGAATATATAGATTGCCACAAAAGCGTGTGGCTACATTTCAGTTGATTAGACATGCAGTGAATGCATTTGCCTCTCTGTCTTTTTGTTGTTATTTTCCACTTCACCAAAGCACACAGCCCTTCGTAGAGGAGTGCGTGGCACTTCCCCGACGCCATATTTGAGTGGAAGGAAATAGAGATTTAGAAGATTGAGGCACAATGTAGCATTACAGGCCAGAAAGTAAGAGCTGGAAGCGAGGCTTTTTATTGTTGAAAATAATTGTTAACCACTCCTCCAGGCATCAGCACCCTGTCCTCCTCATAGGACACAGCGTTATGCCTCTGGATAAGGAGACTCAAACCTGCTCTCAGTGGACTCAAAATGTAATTTGCAAGAGTACTGTGTAACCACTCCCTCACCCCTGCCCACTGTCACTGTTATGCCACCACATCCCCTAGTCATACCCTGTCCAAGAGAGACAGTTGGATCCGGGAGAGACAGCAGACAGAACAGACAGTCCATTCATCCGTCTGCATGACTGGGATGGAGCATCACAGAATTCCTCGGCCCAGCCTGCTGTTACCATAGAAACCAGCGAGATGGGGCTCGAGAAGAATTGCTGAGCCCCAATCGAAGCAAGTGAACATGTGTCTCTGTGTTTGTGTAAGATCGAGAAGGAGTGTGCGCATGTGAACTTATGCGTGTTATTGTTAAGCAGATGCTCCAAGGTCACTTATTCTGTTTGACACTGAATTGCATCTCTGCATGTCTCCCCAGATTGTCCAAAAGGGGCAAAAAACCTTTTAACCAATCACTGAACTCTTATAGGAGCTTTTTCCGGTCTACACTACCTATTTACTTTATGTGTGGGTGTTTGTGTGTGTGTGTGTGTGTGTGTGTCTTAGAGGAATTAAGAGTGTGAGTTTGGGTGGGTGGGTTTGAGCTAACATGCTAGCAAGCTGTGCTTGGCAGATGGCCAGACACCAGCGTGATCCAAACAAACGTGAGGAATGCAGTTCTCCTTGCGGTCATTACCCCGCTGTGTAACCCTGTTAGCTCGTCCAGATTACACACACTGATCCTCAGAGAAAGTGTGAGAGAGATGGGGGAGAGTGAGAGGGAGGGAAGACAGACAGCAAATGGGTGAATGGGATCATTATTTGGGAGATGGAGGGAGGAAGGAGGGGGAGACCACTGGTACTTGTGTGTGAACGCCGGCCAGTGGCGTTCCCTGTGTATATCAATGTGTTAATACTGAACTGACTGTGAGGCAGCCAAAGACTGTGGAAAAAAGGGTCGACGGAGAGATGGGATGCAAAGTGACAGTTTAGAAGAACAATTGAATTAAAAATGTGACTTTGGTTCAGCGATATGTGGCTGCATTGCTTTTCCTTTTCTTATTTGTTTTTCTGTTTTTTGCAACAATGGTGACAGTTGTCTGTTAAGTTAAAATGAGAAACAAGCAAAACTATATTCAAATGGTTGTTTATTGGTATGTTAGGGGGTCTAACACGTTGCCCTTTAGTCAGTGGTGATAGAAAAAAAAGTTTCTTTTTATGTTTTATTTTAATAATTAAAAAATACAATGCATTTTTTAACAATTTCTTTGTGAACGATTGAGAGACCAGCCCGGTATAGTGCATGATTTCTTCCCAACCAGGGAAGAGGGCTCCACCACTCTCACTATTTAAGAGATGATAAAAAAAATATAAAGAAATAATGGGGGGTGGGGAATAATTAAAAAAATGAAGTACTGTAAAGTGAAAAGATAACATCAAACAAAAAAAACTGTCATTATTTGCTGAGTATGGTAATTTGTCTCAATGGGAATGGTGTATACAGCAAGGCCTTATGTGATCTGTATCATAGTTAATAAATCAAATCTTGTAAAACTTCTGCTTCTTGTCTCTTTGTTACACATTAGAGTAGTTAATGGCGTGTGGAACAGATAAGGAGGTCCTGATCAAGTGTGAGGAGAAAGGTGAATGTCCCGGGTAAGTATGAGTTAAGTATAATGAATACTTAATTCACTTCTAACTTTAAATTTGAATAAAACAAAGCTCTGGAAAAGCTAGTAACTGGACCTTGAGTTAAGATTGTTTTGTTGTTGTCAAAATACAGTTTAAAATATCAAGAAAGAACTTATAAGTTATAAACAAAACCATTTTTTTAAATCCGAAAAGTGCAGTGAGGGCAGGTAATGGGCTACACCAGTGGTTCCTAGCCTTTTTGGTTTTTGACACCATAAAACAAAGAGGTGTGTACTTGCAACTCCGTCAGCAGTCACCGGTTGTGGCGAACAGTAAATAAGCAGGTGTTTCATCGAATATTCACCTAAATTCCTTGCTAGGTCACCTATTAATTAAGATACATTGCATAAATTGTGCAGATGTTTTTTGTCCAAAGTGGGAGCAGTCTGGGGCTCTGTGTCTTGCTCAAGGACACTTTGACATGTGGATGGAAATAAACTGGGATCCTTACAAACCTTCCGATTAATGGCCAATCTGCTCTACCATTAGAGATACAGCCGCCCTAGATGCATGCGTTTTTGGGTGGAGGAGCAAAATACACGGTAAACCAGATCTAATATAAAATAATTCTAAAAAGTTGTGTTCCACATAATGTGACAATCTTTGGACCACGGTTTGTTGCTCTGTTCTTTCTGAACGCTGTTGATGGGACACTAAAGCCACATGGGGCCCCAGACGAGGTCACAGCAACCCACGGGACCCTCCTGGTTCTGGTGAGAGTGGCCCCAGTAGGGCTCAGCCTGTGCCATTTCAGGGTGATGTAAGGACTAGGGTCCCTGTGAGGGCGATGTGAAGGCCTCACTGCCATTTCATGGTGCCCTCATCTGACCTTTTCATTGAGTCAAACCAAAGGAAATCCATGTCCATGACCTTTGTGGTGCATCTCTACATTCTGGCACAGGAAGAAAAAAAGATAGAGAGGCTGATTGGGAATGAAAAGGGCAGGCCCGTGTGCACACAGGACACACGACCCTTGAACTCTAACCTTTAAGAAGTGTCCTGAGGGAGAGAGTGGTGTGGGATTTGAATGGAAGTCAAACATGGGGATCGTCAACATTGCTTGACTAGCCAAATGTGGGGAAGAAACCACTCAGGGCTGTCAGGAATGCCAGGATAGTCACAAGTATGAGGGGGAATTGAACCATTTGCAAAGTGAAACAAATTAATACAGCTATTAAAGCTCTATTGTGCTCATGTAACTAAATCACAATTATCTAATATTCCTTTTTAATCTTTTAATAAAATGTTGCTCCACAGCCATTTTGCTGCTTTTCCATGTGCGTACGCGAACGCGCCACTAGGAGGCTGACTTGTCCCACTCTACCCGTCATCTGCTCTGCTGTATCCGGGTAAAGGAGGCAAACGCAGAGCACGGACCTAATTGATTGGGTCAAGGTTTGGATGTCAACAGTGAGACGACGTTTTAATCCCGCGCTCACAGTGAGATGAATGCGTGAGACGAGCATCTGAAGGCTTTTCTCATTGATGCCGAGCTCCACTTTTGCCCTCTCACAGTTTGAAGTTGGAGGAGGAAATGGGTTTGACTAAACTCCAGAGACTGTGTGGGGAGAGGAGGGGTTGGGATGCTCGGGAAAGTGTAAGCCGCGGAATAAAGACAAAGAACTTAATTTGAAGTCATTGTTGCTCTGTATTAGAGGCGTGATGTGCTTCCTTAGTCGGAGGCATGACCAAAAAAGTTCTGAGGTAGAGAGAGAAGAGGAGGAAGGGGACATATATAGAGGAAAAGAGAGGTCTTATGATGAGTCGAGGCACGTATCTCCGCTCAACCGTGTCTTTCTGGGCTTCGAGTTCGCAGCTGCGGCGGCGGGTATTGAATTCAGATGCGGCCTGTCTCTCCGCTCCGGCCGCTACAGGTGGAAATGCTCTTATCAATACGGACTGTCCGAGCCTGACTGCGGGCCGATCCGTCTCATTGATGATTTTAGGTGCCCCTGCCCTCCCTCTCCTCCCCGAGGAGGCCATTGATTAATGTCTGGGTCACAGTGGTATTTCCATATTGATACCGCGATTGATGACGGCGCTCCAGGAACAAGCCGTATTGACCAGCTGGAAAGTGATACGTTTCAAATTGTTTGGCGGATGTATTTAGGCTATTCATAGCTTAATGGCCATAATGAGTGTTAGATACATGGTGGAGGCACAGGAGATGTAGGTGAAGGATCCAGCAATGCGCATCAATATTGCACCAATAACAACAACAACAACCTATTATAGCCTACTCTTACTACCACCACTACTAATATAGCTATTATTAGGCTACTATTAATAACTTGATTAAAATAAAACGTGACTGTAGCACAGTTGAGAGATAAAAGTGACATTATTGGGCTTTATGGCATTTGTATCATTCCTTATTATAAGATAAGATAAACGTTATTGACCACTAGTTGGAAAATTCGGTAATACATCAGCACAAAAACAATCCACTGAGGTAGGTATAGTAGGTTAGAGATTAGTAGAAAAAAACAAACACGTACAATAACTAATAATAAATCTAATTTAGAAAGCTGTACAGGTATTCTGCACAAATGTACAGTGTTCCTACTGGACTTACTTAATTATAAATGCCTGATGTAAAAAGACTCCTTGTCCTTAAGGTCAGTTTTTCCAAACCTGGGAGACAGGACCCTCTGAGGTGTCACAAGAAAAATGAGGGGGGGAGAGATGATCAACAAGGTAGGGAAAAAAATAGACACAACACACAAAAAGATGCTTGTTTTTACTACATTTTCTCAAATCTTTGCTTTTTTATTCTTACTGGAGAGTTTTACCATCTTCAGGAGACCAAACACTATGAAAAGGATTCAATCTGAGAGGGGCACCTTTGGTGGAACTGCTCATATTGCAGCTCATAGACATCTGCAATATGTGACAAAGGGTGCTGTGGGGTTAAAAGGGTTTAAAGGGTCACGACTTTGGGGTTCATAAATGTAGTTGATTATGAACTTTTCGTAAAGATACGTTGAAAATATCACAGTAAAAAGAACCACAAGGGCAGGCAGAATCACGAAACGCCACATGAAAGTAAATCGTTTAAGTAACGAAATATTCATTGAAACTCCAACAAATATCAGGTCATATTAGGTTGCATGCCAATCAGCAGCATTTGTCAGTGTACAGAACGGACCTGGCAATACGCACTTTGATAACTGAGTTTTCAAAGCAACACAAGACAGCTAACAGAACTTCAATTGAGCCAAATCATCTGTGCCCAACTTGCAGGTGCATCGTTCAAGAAACTGCAAAGTTATTTAGCGGAGACTGTTCTTGAAAATCATTCCACAATCAGAAAAATTTTATTCAGAAAGAGGAACAGCTGCCATAAGGATACAGTATGATGGACATACAGTAGTGTACAGGGGTTTAGCCAGTGCTAATTGGCATGCAACCTAATGTGACCTTTGTAGCTGTGTTTGCAATGGTGATTTACTTATTTTGAAGGTTTTTTTAGGTGTTTACATGGTTTTGTCAGCTCCTTACTGCTATGTGATCATATTGCTGTAATATTTCCACGCTATCTTTCTAAAACTGGCTAGTTGTTCTTCATCGGGTCAAGTGCACACACTGCATAATGCAGAACAACTCCACAGAGAGCCCAGAGTTGTGAACCCAATTTTGCAGACACCCTAATTTAAAGGGACTGGGAGACAACAACATGATTCTGTGGGACTTGTTCTGCTTGTTGAGGAGATTACTTTGGAGGCAGAGGGCATTGTGTGGAGATGATAGTCAGTGAGAAAAAAATAAAGTGTTGAGCAAAACTGATCCCACTTTACCCTTTTAGGGTCAGTGGTTGAAATGGGCACTCGGCCTCCAGGTCCCCGGGACACAGATCAGGGGCCCCAACGTATATATCCGCTGATTACATCTCCTGAAGTCGAAAACATGCAAATAATAAATGTATGAGCAACGTGCTTGTTTTTTTGCTTGCTTGATTAATTATGCCGTTTAATTCCAGATCCACCACACCGCTCCACCGTATAATTTCCCAGTGGTCTTGGCTGTTTCTTCTCTCACATGCGCTCTCTCCTTTTTTTCCTCGTTGCAAAATGAATCATGGATCCAACCATCTGTACCCGGGGGAGAGTGGCGAGCTGGCGAATGGGCTGACCAATCATGAGCATCAGAGGCAGACACATAGACGAAGGGAGCCTTTTGTTGTGTGCTGCACTCATCAAGTTAGAAGACAACTACCGATTTGGCCTGAAGAAAATTAAAAGATTAAGTGTTAGGAGACAAAATAACCAACTTTATCTGTTTTCTCTCTTTTGTTACACATATCTTCCCACCTCTTTGCTCTGCAGCTTATCCAATCAAACTGGCCAGTGTGTGTTTATCTGAGTGGGTGGCAAAGTTTCAGCGCCATTCATAATGTCAAGTGGGACCATGACTGCTCTTCTATTCCCAGCCTGGCCAACCCTCTCTCAGCCTCCTGACAGTTCCAGGTTAGCCCTCTCTCCTCACTCCCCTGGCCCTCCTCTTCTATCCCCTCCAGCTCTCCCAGGGGCCGCAGTGAGAATACTGCTCAGATCCAGGCCTCTGAGCCCCAAAGCCGGCCCTAATCCTCTGCATCGATCGCCCTGAGAATTTCCTCCCCAGCACAGCAGGCCCCGCTCTCCGGCACTCGCACTCCTCGACCCTGAACAGCCAGCACTTCTCACTTAGAGAGACAGAGAAAATAGGGTCAGGCACATTACCTATGTCTTCTCAACAGATGGGTCTTATTGATGTGATGTGTGTTATTAGGTGGTTATAGCAGGCTGCACGTTGCTCTTGAGAGCACTGGTGCTGCCTCTCCAAATTCAGTTAGACTTGGCTGTGATCAGCTTGATTAACATCTTTCAGTGTTTCAAACTGAACTATCTATACAGTCAACCCAAGTTGCAGTCAGAAAACTTGTCTACATCTCTTTGCCATTGTATCCCTCTACCACCCAGGGGTACTTGTACCCAGGAGGTACTTCTGCAGTTGCCAGGGGGCACTTGGAAAGGTTGCAGAATAGCTCAACTAATTTGAAAAAAATACAAAATTACACCATGTGTTGAAATTAAGAGTGTGTGAAAACTAGAAGTCTAAACAGTTAGCAGTTAGCTACACGTAATGGGTAAATTGTTGAAATAGGTAGCTAAAGGATAAATGACTAAAATAGATATGGGTAAATTATTAGAATAGATAGCTAAAAGTAATGCATAAACACCTGAAATAGTTGGCTAGATGTAATGGATAAATGGTATGCAAACTTGACCAAAGTTGCCTAAACACTGGCAATATAATTACATGAAAAATTATCGTTACAATATCCAATTTTATACAATCAATAATGTTAAATAACATCCAGTTTAAAATAAGTCCAGTCACTGGTGGTGTCGATGAAGGTGCCATGACACAGGAAATACTGGATTGGACCCAAGAGTAGACAGAGGCAGCAGGATGACTTTAGTCTATTGATAGATAGGTAGGTAGGCACAGGCAACAGAAACTCAAACACTAACCGCACACACCAAAACCCAACAAAGCAACTAGGATGAACTGACAGAGTATTGATGAAAATGAACTGGTATATATACTACTGGACTGATTAGGGCAAGTGGGAAACAGGTGAGTGAATGGGCGGGGAAGGTCAGGCAACAGCAGGGCTGGTGAGGGAAAGTGGGAACAGGTGAGGAGGTGGGCGGGGAAGGTCAGGTGACTAGGACTGGCGGTAAAGGGATTATTGCAGGGCAGATGAGGGAAGGTGCAAAAGTCTGAGGGCATCTGGTGGATGAGAGGAGAATGGCAATAATGGCAAGAAACTGCATGGGAATGGGGGAGGAGAGAGGTGACTGAAAGAAAGGACAGAGAGGAAGAATGAGCCAAAACAAGACTGAGGTGGACAGTGTGACAGAAGGGGTACTTGAGCGCACCTGATAGGGCTATGGGATTCAGACAAAACAGTTTGGGAACCACTGATTTACTATGTAGAACACTAGATAAGTTTGAAATATACAGTTCATTTCTGAAAACAGCTACCCTCTGAGAAATCTAAAACACAGATATCCTGGCGTACGGATAGGCCTTATTTCCATCCGTCATGCTGATGAAGATGGAGTAATGGAAGGTGGTGTGTGCTATACAACGCTGCGGGAAGATAAGAAAGCATCATTACTAGAGTACTCCTGGGAAAGCTCCCAACCAACAGTCTATCCCGTGTAACATACTTGTTCATAATTTATTTACGCGGCAAGCTTCCCCTGGACTCTGCTGTGTGTTTTACTGCAAGTGTGGAGGTATTCGAGAGGTATTTTCCTCTATCTCTGTCTGCTTGTGAACAAGACCAGCAAGGCTATGTATCCAGTACAATAGTAGATGATTAAACTTCATAGTTTATTAACACATTTGCTGTGTGGCTGGCATGCTAAGTTCATCCCAATCGTGAATGAGAGGGGGAAAATCTGGAACATTTGGCCCTGTCAAAATGCTGCTCTGTGGACCAGTTAGAGCATCTCTGTCTATACTGGCATTTAAGAGCCAGTACAGATGGTAATGTATCAATACTCTGTTTAAACAGGGCTCAGAGCCACATTTCTAAATCAGCCCCAGAGATATTTTTGGCAAAATCTGTTTCCAGTCGTTCTTGGGTAAATTTACAAATTCGGTTGACTTGTGGTTTGGTGCGTCATCATAATATATGGATGCATCTTTTATCTGCATTTGGATTTTATTTCTAGGGGTAAATTCAATACTTATGTACCTTGAACTCTCTCTGCCTATCTTCTTCAGCCTCTATACTTTTCATTCATTAGCTTTTTTTTTCTACCTGAGCTGACTGCACACCCTTAGCCTTCACACACACATACACACACTCTATTTTTGCAGCTTTTCCCTCCAACTCCTCTCTCCAATCTCTCTATACTTCAGTGAGTAGCTCTTTCCTCATACCTCTCCTTCCCTGCCCTTTCCTCACGCCTGCTTCCTTCCTTCCCTCACTCTCTCTTCCCATTTTACCCTTGCTCTGCCTGCTCTCCTCTTGTCTGCTCCCTCCCTCCTTCTCTCCTCTCTCCCTCTTTCTCTTTATTAATTTATTGGGTTGTTATTCTCCTTGCCTGGCTCTGCTAATGAAGGCAGGATGCAGATGAGGGCGAAGGTCGTCTCCGTAGCGATCGACCCCACAGCCCCGCAGCATGGCACTCTGACTGGCACAGGTCAGTGGCAGCTGTCAATCAAAATACACACATGCACATGCACGTGCACGCATGCACTCACACACACTTTCACTAAAATAAATTCATACACAAGGATATGAGCTTTGCTGTATTACAATTAACAATTTATAATTGGCCATACAAATTCAGATGCTTTGGAGCACATAGTTTGACAGTATCTTGTAGCTGTGGTTCCCAACCTTTTTGGTTTATAGCCCCTTTAAGTGAAGCATAATGGTAATAATAATTTTTAGAGGCCTGAGGATGTAAAACTGTCCAGAAGACAAAAGCAAAGATTAGAGAAAAGTAAAAAATAAAAATAAAAAGAACTGAATTCTAAGTAGCGGAAACCCACTCCAGTATTGCCAGTTTATTAGGTAAACTTAGCTACCCTCTATTTAGTCTACCATCTTAAATATAAATAGGTTGGACAGTGAGACAGTGTGCTATAAAACATTTGGGATGAACAATATATTCAAATCAACACCACAAACTACAGCCTCCAAAATGATCATAAAGTTGAATCAAAATCAAAACATTAAACCCTTCATGAAAGTAGGATAATTGCAGAGCTGCTGAATTAGACTGCATTAGATTTACCTCATAAATTGGTAAGTATTATGTAATGCTGGTCTGTCAGTTGGTCGGTACACGTCTTTGATTGTTATGACATTTTGGAAATTCATGGTGCCCAGAGGATTTATAGACCCCCTGACTTTTCCTCTAGCGCCACCATGAGGTTGACATTTGTGGTTTTGAATGAAATGTCTTGACAACTATTGGATGAATTTCCATTACCACATACATGTATGTTCCCCTCAGGATGAAATGTAAGCACTTGCAAAACTGACATTCCCATCAACCTCAGCTGTACTTTGTGTTTGGTGCTAATTAGCAAATGTTAGCATGCTTACACACTAAAGGCAAAGAGGGTGAACCTGGTAAACATTATACCTGCTAAACTTCAGCACATTAAAATTGTCATTGCAAGCATGTTAGCAGGCTGATTTTAGCATTTAGCTCAAAGTGTTGCTGTGCCTAAATACAGCCTCACTGAGCATCTAGCATGGCTTGTTTGATTCTTCTTTTCTGTCTTGTTAATCATAATATGACCCTTTAAGGGGCCCTGACCCCCAAGGTGGGAACCACTGCCGTATAGAACATCAAATGTGTCCAAAAGGCATTAGCCCAACACATATACACACAAATTTACGCACAGACAGTCTTTCATTTAACACACTAGCACATACGTTTGCATGTCCACAGGTTGAAGTGTTATAGCAGAGTGTCTAACCCCTGCCATGTCGTTCATTGGCCTCGACATGGTGAAGACCTCTGAGTTGCTCCTCCCTGTGTCCCTTATCTCACTATTTACAACCTCTTCTCTTCATCACAGCATGTCAAGAGACTGTATGTGTGTGTGTGTGTGTGTGTGTGTGTGTGTGTTTGTAGATACACTCTACATTCAGACATCCTGTATGCATGTCGATTTTGTTGTGTGCTGAATTGTTGTGGGTTTATTTTTGTGCTCAGCCATGTTCTTGGGTGTGTTCACGTGTATCTGGGTGTCTGTGAGTGTGCATGAGCACACAGCAATCACACACACATACGCACGCACACACGCATGCACACACACACACACACACGCATATCTCTATTAGCAGTATAGCAGTGTTAACAGTGTTATGCCATGCGTGAACCTCCCCACCTTTCCCTCATATCTATGCAAAGCTGGGGTCCTGTCAATCAGTCACCTTGGTGACATAGAGCCCCACCTCCCCAATTAGAGCTGACAGGGCAGGATTAGGAGGGGGGCGGGCCCCGCCGACCTGCCTACGTGTCAATCACGCGCCGGGCATCCGCACTCCTGTTTACTGTCAGATCCCATCTCCGTCTGTCAGACTGCACGGCAACCGTCGCCCAGGGAGGAGAGGAGGAGGGTGGGGGTAGGCGGAGAGGGGGGAGGAGGAGATCTGATCGGAATTAACTATGCTTCTCCCCACAGACCGGCCGTGCTTTTAATTCATGAAAGGGATGAGAGGAAAGTGGGAAGAGAGGGAGTGATAGAGGGAGGAGAGCATTTAAAACCCAGAGCAGGGCCTTCTTTAGAAGTTTTCAGAGTGATGTTTCTTCTCTCCCTGACAATCACTTTTCTTCTCTTGCTGACTCTCCCTCCTGTCTTTCTCTCTCACTTAAACTTATTTCGAAGGTGTGCTTCATGCTGCCTTAGAGCTGCAATGATTTATCAACAGCCTTCCTCTCTCTATAGTTGTTATTTGACCCTGGTTTTTTAAAGTCGCACAAATATGTATTAGTGTTTTTTGAGTTAGAGAGTTAAGGTCAATTTATTTAGTTCTGCACATGCTCATGCAAATTTGTGTCTCTGTTTCAGTACGTGTCCAAGGATGAGGTCCTGCCTACACACCTACAGTATGTGAATACATAATTCTGTTATGCTCCTCAGACTGTGCTTCAAAAGCAGAGTGTGTGTGCAGATTTGTGTGTGTGTGTGTGTGTGTGGGTGTGTGTGTGTGTGTGTGTTTGCGTGTGTATTCGTGGCTCTGTGTTCCCTGGTGTGTGTGCATTTCTTCTTTTTTGGGGTCTCTGATGGTGGCCTCGCTTTGACCCCAGTGCCCTCACTCTAATCCTTTTGCAAATGAGGGCTGTGTGGGGCAGAAGGGGGTGTTTGGGGGTCTGTGCCAAGCCACAGTTTTAGGATTAGAGGACCAGAGTAAAGGTCCTGGGGTTATGAGGGATGAAGAAAAGGGAAACAATAGATTGTACTGGAAAAAAGGGGAAGGATAATGTCTGCATTGTTTTGGCCACCAGTGGTCATGGGATGTCTCGTTATACCGCCACCATGTTTTTCGTCCCCTCATGTTTGTTTGTTTTCTAATTAGTATTTTCAAAATCTGCTTAACAGATTTCAATGACATTGAAAGTTCGACTATGGTCCAAAAAAATGTTTTATTGATTTTTTAGTTCAGATAGCTCCACTATGTGGCATATCATCTATAGGTGGCACTACAGGAAATTATCATTTTAATTGGCCATAAGTCACTGATCATGTGTCTGACTTGGCATAATTCTCTGCTTGCACAAAACAATTAACATGATTTAAACCTGCAATAACAGATTTTTTTGGCCATTTGGGAGCAGAGTAAACGAGTTGTAAACACAGCAAGTAGATGTGGTCCACTTGTTAGCAAAGAGTTGCTTATTTACTCATGCAGCAGTTACAGAGCAGCGTCATCCTTTGGAGTTGTTTTTTTTCTGGCCATCTGATGAATGTATGTCCAATTCACTCCCTTTTAGCCCTATTTTTGGTCTCTACCAATTCCTGAGGGAAATATCTGGCTCTATAGCTGCTAAATGTTCACTGGATAGTTGCTAACCTGTGTTTACTTTTAACTTTGTCACTGAAAACAGCTGCCTGCTGCAGCCAAAAACCACACTTTGAGAGTGGTGGGAGTGAACCAAAACAGTAAAGTTGTGGGCCTGAAAGCTAAACAGTGAGCTGAAACTCACTGTAAAGCTCTGTAAAGCTGAGGGAAGCTGCAGATTCAGGTGATAATGCTCATCACTATGTGCAACCCCTTTCATGTTATTTTCACATTATTTGATACATTGTTATTGTAAAAATATGAATTATAGATGCTTTAAAGAAAAGATACATCAAAATTTCTCATTTAGCTCAGATGCAGATGCACATTAAAAACATCTTTACATTTTCTTTTTTTTTAAATAAAATACAACATTTTGTGAAGCCTTGGCAGAGGTATGAGCTCCCTGAGTTTCTAGTTATCTGTATTTCTTGCTTCCATGTTGTCTCTTTAATATTTATTTTACATTTTGTCTGCATGATTGTCAAGGTGAATTAATAAATGTCAGTTTTTTGAATAAACTATTCGTCAGCTATCATGCAATATGCTGCTGACAGGTATACATGTACCATGTCATTTCTGCTGATAGCTGTATGTTCCCAGTGTTTGTTGGTACCAGGCATATGTGGGTTGAACATGTTTGTGTGTGTGAGCGTGTGTGTGTGTGTGTGTTTGCATTAGAGATGTGGTTCCAGGGTTGTGTCTTAGACGCAGCTCAGGTGTCTGTTGGTGTCTGTTGAATGACCTCGCTGCAGGGAACAGGCTATCAGGCTGAGAGGGAGGCTATCATGTTAATTACTTTACACACACCCCGCCAGCCAAGCGTGCAACACAACTGCTGAGCTCAAACACACACAAACACACTTACACATGCACCTGGGCACATACAATCGTAAGCGAAAGCGCATACACACAAAATCAGCCGTCTTTCTTTCATTTTGTCATTTTTCTGTCTTCCCACTCCCGTTGTTTGAAGGCCTTGGACATCAATTCCCTTTTGCTTTCAAGAAAGATTGTTTTATATTCTAATCAATTCAACTCTGTCCTGTGAAATTAATTGACATTCATTCAATGATTTTAAATTCCTCCGAGGCTGTTCTTTTGTTTCAGCCTGTCAGTGAGCTGCAAGTGAGATCGGGCTAAATGTTTTGTCATCTTGCACTCCAGGGTAAGCCAGCTCCAAAGCGTGAGCCTGAGGTCAGCTTAACCTCCTCACAATCTCATCTCTCGTCATCTTTACCACTCGTGAAAGAGGGGGAAAACAATACAAATTCAGGATAAGAAACTTGGGTGAAGCTCATTCTTCCTGTGGCAGCCTTCATATGTCTCCTCAGGAGGATTTCTTTTCAGAATCATGTCAGGGGTTTGAATGGCGAGTCCAGCGCTCTAAGGCCGGGGAAACAGAGGACCGGTATTGGCTGGGGCAGGTTGATGCCTTTAGTTAAATTATGCTGGCACGCAGAGGGATTGCTTTGGGAAGTTGTCATCCATCATGATTTTAGAATGACTCAAAGCAGCACTCTGCTTTTGGGGTTATGGTTTGGGATCCATGATTGATGTGAAATGGATGTGTGTGAGACTGTGTATTTGTGTGCTAATCATAAGTAAAGATACGCTGGTAGTTGATGTGCTCCTCTGGAAAAGTTAGTTTAATTTTCCCTCTGCTTTTTTTTAGGTTTTGTTAAGGATGTTAATGGGAGGTCTACTGTATAAAGTTACTCTAAATCAGATAATAATGATCAATGTAACATTCTGTGAATCCTACCATGTGGCAAAATGTCTATACCTATTTATCTTTAAGGGAGCGCTGATTCCTTGCACGTCTTTTCCCCGTTTTGTATTTGAGCTCCCGTGCACGCGCCTTGATGCACCCCTGTGTGTACGTTATTGTATTTCTTTAAGCTGAGGCATTTTGTCTGTCTTTGCCTTTCTCCTTCTTCCTTTTTCCAGGTTCAAGTCTCACCTAAGTTAATTCTTCAATTAGCGTGATCCCTATATTCAGGAGAGATCATGGAGAGGGCCCTGCCAATCGATGTCCAATTAGCAAGTCTCCCTAGCCCAGAGAAGAGAGGGACAACCACTGTGGCCATTTTAGCAAACAGAAGGTTGGGGTGGGGTCTGGAGTTGAAGGTAGAGGTTTAGAGGAGAAGAGATGTTTTAAAAAGGGTCTAAGGAGAGGAAGCATGAAAGAGAGATGAAAAGTGGGTGAAAAGAAAGCATTTGAGGTCTGTAAGTGGTATGAGGTGAGGAGGGAGCTCCGGGGTCTGAGGAGGTGGGGTGTAGATGTTAGATGCTCAATCAAGCTGTGTGAGGACAGTGTAATTAATCCATTGAAGATGTCTGATTGCAGATGACTTTGGGAATACCAGAGTGTTGGCTGGGCCTCGGGGAAGGGGGAGGGCAGGAACAAGATGGATGCAGGAATGTGGGGAGTGGAAAAGCGGAAGGCAAACAGAGGGAGAGAGTGAGATTAATTGAGACAAGGGAGATACAGTACCTTTTAAATGAGAAGGATGAGTTTTGGTGACAGTGTAGAAAAAGGAAAGAAAGAAAAGAAAAAAGAAAGAATTGATCATGTCAGGGTTAGGTCGAACCATCACTCACAGCACCGTAGGGATAAAGACCTCCAACAGATGTCACATGTATGTAAAGAAAGAATCACAAGGTTGCTAACTCATCCCTGAGTTTCTCACTGCTAAAACACTCTCTTACGAGACAAATGAGTGTCTATCCTGTTCTAATGCTAATATGCTTTTAAGGCACTATTAGCCGGCAGAGTTTTGCTTTTATTTAATGGACTATTAATTTGTTTGAATGCATTTTGTCTTGGTGGCTGCAGCACAGAGTTGCCTTGGCTTTAGCTCAACTCCTGAACGACACATGATTTACTTACCCACAGCTAGTTGGAGGCTAAGCCTTTATAATCTAATTAAATTTGATAAAGAAGAGTAATCATCAGAGTATTATGGTGAGTACTAATCGTACTGATATGGTAATTTTGATCTATCGTGACAGAATTTTTTTCATTAAGGGATTTTTGCATTCATGTCTGAATATGTTTTAAGCTACATTCCCTTTGTCACGGTGTGTGGTTGATAGCAAAGCTAGTGTTCATTGTTGAGTGACAGTAAACTGTGCTGGATATTCACAAGGCGCCACGCCACCTTTCACGCATGCAGGTAGAAAACGCTGAGAAAAGTTGAATTCTCTAAATGTTTGACTTCTTTCATGGCAGAGAAGACAGATTCAATCTTGACAAGTCAAAAAGCACTTTCCCTCAAAATTCAAGTCAAATGGGTGCACACACCTGTACAAATAGTGCAGTCGGTACGCAGTAGGACAGTCACACATTGTTGTTGTTTTAGCTCTGAATTGGTTTTATTTTTGATTTGTTTATATTTTGATTCTTATGTTGGTTGGTGTGTGGGTTCTACGTCTGTCACTTTTATCTATTATTGTAAAGCACCTTGTGACGTCTGTTCAACAAAGGTGCTGTATTCAATTTAGTTACTTACTTAATCCAGCAAATTAGATTTTAAATGAAACAAGTACTATCTGATTAAAGCTGCTTTCAACTTTAATTTGAGTGTTTACATTCAGATGAATAGTGTAACAAGTGTAGCCCTTTTTATACATAGTTGCTGAATAGGAGACAGAAGTCATTGTACATACAGTAAAAAACAGAAACTATAAATTAAATTATCATATTAATATTTGGCATACAAGCCTTTGCAGTCAATAACAACCCATAGACCTCAGCAGACACTTGGTATCATCCCTGATGATGCTCTACCAGATATAAACTGTAAACAGCTACACTGCTTTCTGTCTAGTCTTCAAGTCAAACACATAATAAGTCAGATTAAAGTCAGGTGACTAACTGGGCCAGTCAATTATATTCCGCTGTTTGCCCAAAAGAACTCCATGGTTACTTGGTCTGTATATTTATAATCATTGTCCTGCTGTATTGTCCTATGTATAAAAATGATTACAATTCCTACACTGTTCACCTAGTATGAACATAAACACCCTCAAACACCCTTGAAAGCTAAAAGCTGAAGATCAGCACCTAATTTCAAATCCAATTCTGAGTACAGAACACTGTAATCACTGTTCTGCTACTTATAGACTACACAGTACATTTGTCCTTTGTCATCTTCTAATAAAGATAAGGTAGTAAATTAACATCTTTTTTTTCTGCAGATTGTTGCACAGTCTGAGAGAAGAAGATGGGATTTCATGTTGAGGTCTGGCTGCGCTCTTCCATTTTCCTTCATGTATTCATTTACAGAAGGAATTGCGTTTAATAATTAATGCAAAAATGCAACCTTTAATACATTCAATGAATAATTGAAAATGAACATGATACTATTTAATGAATTGACTTTTATGTATATGCACGCTTGGAATGGTCAAGGCTTGTGTTTATTAAAATCACCATGGCAACAAAGAAGGAGCTTGCCTTTGCACTTAACTGACGTCCTGCAACACTGACCTGTATGGCTGTATTTACATGTGTGTGACTCCACGACATTGTCATAGAATTTAATAAAAAAATTCAAATTCAGATTAACTCTCACAGTTTGTCTATATAACATTTACCTTTTTAATAGAATGCTCTAATGAGGTTATTATAACAGAAATTAATTGTTAAACTGTTTGTAAAAACATGTTGCAGTGTGTGTTTGATAGTAGTAAATGCAAAAACTGCTTGTTTTTGCATGTGTGAATATGTATTTGTCCATTGTTTACCATTATCGATAGATGAATCTGTTATGTTACTCAAGAAAAGCTTATACGTTTAAATGGCACACACATACCTTCCAACATCATGATACAGTTCACAGCTTCACGACTGACTTGTGGCCGTCATGGCTCGAGCAGTTAGGTTTTCTCAGAAGTGAACTGTTTTATTTCTAGGGAAAACTGTGGGGGGCACATGAGGTCTCGAATGAAAATAAGGTGAAGAGAAAGGGGGGCAAATAGAAATTGGTGGAGAGAAAGATAAACAGAAAGATGACAGTCTGAGACGGAGTGATAGGGCGATACAAGAAGACTGCAGAGAAATTTGTACAGAGAGAAAAACAGTGACAGGCAGCGGCAGAATGGAGGGAGAAATGTAACAGACAGACTTAGGGAGAGAGAGACAGGCAGAGACAGACAGAGCGAGAGATAGACAGTGACAGAGGGAGAGATAGACGAGCTGTGTGAGGATGCAGAGAGTGTCCCCCTCTCTCGGCTGCTGCCAGAGGCAAACAGACAGCCTCTCTGCTGGTGGAATGCTAATGCAACAAGCTGCTCCTCTCTTGTCTTCCCTGCCTTCTTTACCTTATCTCTTTTTTAACTCTCCTCCGTGCAGAAAGTTTAGAGACTATAAACATAAGCGTAGACTTTGATAATGGAGACCACGGCGCTTTTATATCATTTGCACTTTGCAGATCCGTCCGTGCATTTTGGTTCTGCAAAATCTGCAAAAGCATCTTCTCATTGGAAAATAATGATTTTAATGGGAAATTAGTTGGGTGTGAATGTGTGTGTGTGTGTGTGTTGAGGAGAATCTTAGATGAGATATTATTTGACCTTTCCTGCACCTGCCCCCCCAAAGTCTTATACTGACATCATGTTTGTCTGCAGCTCAGTAGCCATGGCTACCGTGGTGTCAGTGGGGGGTCGACATGTCAGGGGGCCAATCGCAGGTCAGTCAATCGACCTTTCCCTGTCTGTGTCACAGTCGACTGACCTCTGACCCCCAGCCCAAAAGAGAGACACAAAGCAGTTGTTCAGGGACGATAAATGTCTCCTGGCTTCAACGTGCAGGCAGGTTGTTAACTTCCATCATTTAAGACATTCACATCACATCACACGGACAAATAAGGATGATGGTTATTTTTCCTCTTGGACTCCGCCACAATGTCCTGCTGTGGCAACAGTCATCAGTTCTCAACTTCATACAGGACGTAACCTTGAGTGGAGCAAGCCGGCTGCCCCCCCCCCCCCCACACACACACACAGTTTGTCTGTCTCTCTGTCTGTCTGTCTGTCTCCACGGAGATGGCAGCTTCTGAGAAATGGCGGCACACTCTGAAGTGTGATCCATTTAGATAGTGGTGAGGTTTCTCTCCCTGCGCACACGCACACATGCACCATGCAACAAACAAACACACGCAGTGAGCATGTGTGTGCTGGCAAACACACAATCCTGTGTGTGCACACGGGCACAAAGAAACAGAAACAGATCTCACTTCCCTACACACACACACACACACACACGCACACACACGCACACACACACACACACACACACACGCACACACACATACAACACACACACACACACACACACACGGCAGTCTCTTGACATGCACTTGCTTGGTTGACAAGTCATCTCAGATAAGCCTGAGTGACAGGTAGGGAGTGTTGACTACTAGTGTGTGTAGAACACTCTGGTAGATATCGCCACCTTATGATTATTGTATAGTATTTACTTAATCAGATTTGTATTATTTACTTCTAAAATAACAGGAGTCCATTTCTAACAGATACAGGCCCGATAATGTTTTCTTTCTGTAGAGTTAATCTTGTATCGGGTGTTTTTTTTTAAGATGCTGCCTCCCTCTGTTTCATTTTGGTTGTTAATTTCCCTGCCACCATTTTCTATCTGTGTTCAAACATATTGCCCTGCCTCTGTCATATAGAGAGAATCTTGTCAGTTTTTTGGCAGCAGATGTATGTTCAAGCTATTTTTTGAGGATTCAGGCCTTGTATACCCACTCGCTGACACTCCCTCCCTCCACTTCCTCTATCCCCAGTCCTCCCCGTGCTCCATTCCTCTATTTTCTTATCTACTTTCTTCTCCTACTTGCTCCTCTATGTCATTGCCAAATCTCTCCTGTCTGCTCTTCTCTGTCTTCTCTCCCTCCCTCCTACCTCTCTGTTTCTTTTACACACCCTCTTCTCTCTCTATCAGTCTCTCTATTCTGTGACTGCTCTGGCTGGTCCCCCTGTGGCACACCGTGTCGTGTCCCTAATTTATTTATAATTAGTGCTCTTTGTCGGGATGCGCGGGGAATGTTAAAGTACACGCCACCTCGCTCTGGGTACAAATGGGCTGGTGTTCCTCCATCCTTTCCGCCCGCCCCAACTGCCCAACCGACACGGCCACTGGGATGGACAGACCTTACATCCCAAACCCAGACGCAGACTCTTTAAATTATAACGACTCCACAGAGAAGAAGGCTGTGCACTGCAAAAAAAAATCTCCATCTTATCAGGTCATTTCTGTCTATAACTGAGTCCTAAAACACTTATTTTGTTAGAACAGGTCAGTGCAATTCCTTTTGTATTGAATTTTGTAATAATTTTCTAAAAGTGAGTGTCTATATCTTAAAACAAGGAAGGAGAAGACAGCTGTATGCACCAGAATTAAGAAAAATGCAACTTGATTATGGAAAATACCTGAAACAAAGTGAGAAAATCTTACTTACAGATTTTCTTTTAAGAAAATAAGGCTTTAAGACAGAAGTGACTTAATAATAATAAGAGTTTGCACCCTGACTGACACCTGCTGAGATACAGACACACATTGTCAGTGTGCTCACCTGTGCAAAGCCCGAATGCAAAACAGAATAACACGATGGGACAACATGTAATCTGAAAGTGTAATTTATTTAACATCCTGTTGAATTTTAATGGCCATCACTTGTAAAGTTGAGTTGTTTTGGGGGTTTGAGCTGCAGAAAAAAATGATATTTTTTTATCACACCACATTAATGTCAACGCCATCTTTACACATGACGTACATGACCAGGAATGACGGCGCTGACAGGCCTCTCTCCATGTGTGTGTGTTTGTGTGTGTGTGTGTGTGTGTGATCAGCCAGGAAGAGCTTTTGTCCTTGGGCTGAGAGGGCACCTGGCTCCTCTTCCCGTCCTTGTGATCTCTCTGTTCCCTCTCTCTCGTGCCGCTCTATCCCTTTTCTATCTGTCTCTTCCTCTCTTCTCTCAGCTCGGATCCCTTCATCCCCCCATCTCGCACTCTCACTCTCCTCTGCCCAAGGCGATGCCGTCCTGCAGGCTTTGATCAGGGGGCCAGGGAGGAGAGAGGAAGTGGGTCAGAAAGTTGTGCTGGAGACTGCAGGAGAACAAGGCTGGAATATCGAGTAGGTGAGGCTGGGAGAGGGAGGGGGGGGTAGATGGGGTAATCTTGTGAGAAAGTGATAGAGTGAGAGAGGGTGAGATAGTGGGGGAAAGGAAGAGGGAGGGAGTAGGTAAAGAGGGAAAGGGGAGGGGGTGGAATGGGGCAACTGTGAGAGGTAGAGGGACGGGGAGGGGGGCGGGGGCTGCCTGAACTAAACGAGTAGAAGGAGATAAAAAGAAAATGAAGAGAGCAACAGGAGGAGATAGAGGAGAAGGACGTGGGAAAGGAGAGGTGTCTTCATTTACTGAGAGGAAAAAAAAGACAACACATTTGTCTTGAACGTGATGTTCAGCATTTTAACAGCAGGTTGGAGGATAAGGCCCTGTTTTAACTAATCTGCACAGTGCAGGACAGATAGTTCAGCTCAATGTGTGTATGTTTGCATAGGCCTTTCTGTGTGTATGTGTGTGTGTGTGTGTGTGTGTATCCCAGCAGTATAGCGCTTGACTGTGGCTCTTTGTTTTTTTTTTAAAGATCATTAAGATGCATGGTTTATTAATATTCAGATCAAACCATTAATATTCGCCGAGTGTTTCTGCTCTCCTTGTGTCGTCAGCTCACCTGGGACTGGGGAGGGCAGAGGGGGAAGAATGGCTGAGTGAGGTGGGGGAGATATGAGGGGGGCAAAATTAGGTGTGATTTAGTGGGACTTCTGGAGATGAAGGGAGCAGAAGGTACAGTGGAGGTGGTAGAGGTCCTATGAGGGGTCGGGTGTATTGTGATGGACAATCTGGCCGTGCAGGGCTGCGGGGCGGGGGGTGGAAGGTTGGGGTGTTTGGGGGGTCCACCGATGGGACTGTGAGGTGAGAGGGGTGAGGGATTTTAGGGGGAAGCAGGGAAGCAGAGGGCTTTTGGTTCTTGAGTAATTGGGCCAAAGGGAGGCTAACCATAAATGCACACACACACATTAAAAAATACAAAAACTCACATGTTCATATGCACTGATGCAGCACACGCAAGCCTTCCTTTTATTTCTACACATACGCAAACACTAATTGCAAACACAATAAACCTTTATATACTCACATTTGGGGCTGCAACTAATGATTATTTTTACTTTAATTTGACAATTACTTTCCCAATTAATCAAACCATTTGTTCTATAAAATAATGAATATTATTACTATAATATTGAATAAAAAATGCCAATCACATTTTCCCAGACCCCCAGGGTGAGGTCTTTAGATGTTTGTATTATTTGGCCAACAATCCAAAAATGTGTAAGTGATATAAGCAGCAAATCTTCACATTTGAGATGCGACTAATTTTATTGTTGTTGATAAATGACCATAACAACGAATCGATTATCGAAAATCAAATGTACTCAGTTCCTTTTGAGTCTTCCTAATAAATGATCAACTCATTGTTTCAATTCTGTTGCTTTCTGTATGGATAAATGTACACACACACACACACACACACACACACACGCACAAGCACTCCAGTCAGCTACAGATACACTCAGGCATGCACAAAAGCGGACAGCAAATTAAAGTGGTAATTACTTTTAAGCCCAGAAAGGTGAAGGATTGTATGGCAGGGAGCAATGGGTCACTGTTGAATAGAGAATAGCGGAGCAGGCAGACAGTGTGAAAGGCAGATATGCATCTCAATGAAATATGGAGGAGCATACTCAACAAAAGCCGAAATGGCTCCTTAATGGCCACATGCCCTCAAAGAATTATTGTCTGATAGATTTTGAATATTATCTACTCTATAGCAGTTATCTTTAAACACCCCTTTTATACTTATCATCCATGTGAGCTGCGGAGGGGAAGGTGAAGAAAATGTTGTGTTCTGCTATGCTACATTTTTATAGTCTTAAATACCACACTGACAGCTACGGAGTCTGAAGAAGTATTTCATTTCTTGACAGAAAAGGATGTCAGACGAAAACAAATTATTTCCAGTGTTGCAGAGATGAGTGCATCATATCAATATCATCGGTAGTTTTTTTAAACAAAAAGATTTGTACCAAGGTTACGCTTCTGATTAAAGGGTATTTAAGAAGTTTATCCTAACTTTTACTTAATACTGGATGCTAGACTTCACATAATGCAACCTGATAGTGTCTTGTTGGTCTAACAAGTACTTCCCAAGACTACTAAAGTGATTTTGATGTGTACAAATAGTGGACTTCCCCTTTGAGTTGCCTCTGTGAAAAGGTTCCAATTAATAGTGGACTGTTGTCAGAATCAAATTTGATTCTGTGTACAGTATGTCTGATGTAGCCTGGTTTATTTTTGGAAGTACTTCAGCAGAGAAACTCAGTCGACAAACACAGTTTGTTTTAGCTGTAAAGAGTCAGCCAGTTTTCACCATTTACTTCCAATGGAAACAGAAAGTAGTCTGTGGTAGATCAGAAGACCCACAATAAAACCGATCAATCTTTAACATAAAACCTCCACATGTTGTCCTCCCTGTCATTTAGGATTGCTGACCTCAGCATGTGTAGCTTGCAGTTCTCAGTTCTTTTTTTGTTTGAGTAAATACTAGTCACCTATGCACACTGAAGGTTGTGGAAAAAAGCTTTTAATTCATTTGACAAAAACAGCTTTACTCAAAGTCCACTTTCTAGCTTTTAACCACATCTTACATGCTCATGATCTTGCCAGCTCGGGTGCCAATGCTCTATTAAAACAGTCAAACAGACTAACAAACAAACAAACAAACACGGAAACAAACAGGAAATGAGCAAATTCCTTGAGTGTAGCATGGCAGCTACGTCAGAAAAAAACCGTCCAGTCTGAGCGCCAGAGTATGTAAATAACGTGTGATAATCTTATAAAATATGATACATATACCATAGATTAAACTACCGAACAGTATATACTGTAGTTAGAATTAGCGTTACCTCTTCCAGCTACAATTAATTAATAATTTTACAAAAATGGCTATTCTGCAGAATGAGTACTTTTATATACTTTTACTTTTATTTACATATTCAGATCCTTAAGTCTTCTATGACTGGTCTGTTTGAACTGTGTTTTCCAGAAAAAGACAGTTTCCTGTCACTAAATCGAACTGACCACAGCTGATAGCATGTGTAGACAGGCGGAGAAACTAGGCCAGACATGGGTATGACTGTTTCGCTGACTGCAACAGTCGTCACACGCTATTCCACACGCATGTGCAGACACACACACAGAAACACACGCACACACTGACTAAGGATTTTTACTCTTATTTGCCCACTCGATTCAATAACATTTCTCATTTATCAGGCCGGGTTAATTCTCCAGCCTGAGGTTGTCGTTTTTGTTACTTCCAGGAGCACCCTGATTTGTGAAGGGAACACCTGTAATACGGCTCCGCAAGGCAAGCCTCCGGTACTAAACTAAGCCTGTGAGGGCTCAAACACACATTGACACACACACACACACACAGAGTCAGATATTCCCTGCCAGTCTCCTTCAAGGACGCCTGGGGAAGACTTGGAGGACAAAATCACACACTCCCTCTCCCAGTGTCTCAGACGCGCTGCACTTCTAATGCAGACAGAAAGCCTCCTCCAAAGAGACTATGCACACACACAAACTCTCTCTCCCGCAAAGAGACACACTTACACTTACACACACTTAAACACACAAATACCCTGAAAGGCCATTCCACCTTCCCATCCATGTGAGAAAAGCAGGACAATTTCTGTCTGTGTTGTTTCTCTTATTGTCACTCTCTCCTGCTCTCAGCTGTTTCAAGCTGTTGAGTGTGTGTGTGTGTGTGTGTGTGTGTGAAGTGGAGGGGGTTCACTGAGAGGGGGGACTCTTTGACGACCTCATTCACTCCCTTCTTGCCCCCCCCCCAGCCGCGCCATAGCCGTCATGCCCCACAATGAGGCGGGAGGGTGGGAGTTGGACAAAAAAAACACTGAATGCGTCTTCATTTGCCTGAACTTTTCACACGTCTTTTTCCTTTTGTTGCCGGCCGCCCGTTCACTACAGTGCTGCGAGCCGCTCCGCCAGTTTCCGCTGGCAAGACAGCCAACCAAAGCAGCACTTTTCCTCCCCCCTCCTTGTCACCCCTCTCCCCTCCTTTCCACAATGTTAAGCCCATTTTTAGCTTGACATAATCTGAAATGGTACTTAAGTGAATTTATGTCTACCTCAGTGCATTAACTTCTGCTATTTCCTCCTTTATGTTGCTGGGGTTTTTTGTAGTGGGTACAGCGACGGAGGGAGCAAGAGGGAGGGAGAGATTTGAAACTCAGACCACGGAGTAGACAGCCTATCAGTATTCAGTAGAGAAAGTGAGTGATGGAGGAAGAGAGAGAGACAGAGAGAGAGAGAGAGAGAAAAGGAGGAGGGGGTGATGTATCAATATTCTGAGTAGTGTTTGAGGGCAAGGGGAACGAACAGAGGAGAGGGGGAAGGGGGGGGGGATTGGTGAGAGAGAGAGTACTTGAGTGAGTCTGAGTGTGATTATTTGTTCATGTATACACTTGCATGTGTGTGTGTGTGTGTGCATCTGTGATCGTATGTGTTGTTTGCCTTTGTGTATGTGGCTGTGGGCCTGAGCGCATGTTGGTAATAGATTGTACATACAGTCAGTGGAGGAATGTAACTGAGTACATTCACTCAAGCACTGTACTCTTGTACAATTTTGAGGTACTTTAACTTGAATATTTCCATTCTATGCTGCTTTATAGCCTATTGAGAGTGAGAAGGCAGGAGGCCCTGACCGGCTTATTAAAGAATTTAAACATTTATTAACAGAACCCATGTTAAATATATATGTTAAGACCATTAATTTGATCCTACCTCCATCACTGAAAGAGGCCAATGGATTTTGTAATTCTCAAGTAAGAAGAGTGCCCAGAAAATCCCATCTCACTACTACATGTTTACTCTTACAATTTTATCCAAACTTTAGCCTCATATGATTACAGAAGACCAATCGGGGTTTATTAAAGGCCCCAGCTCATGTAGATATTAATATCAGAAGATTACTAAATGTTTCAGATATGTTAGCACCAGGCAGTGGGTGGTTTTGTGGTTTGCGGCTTAGATGTGGAGAAAGCCTTCGACCATGTCAAATGGTTGTATCTGGGCCCCATTTCCCAAAAGCATCTTCATCATCTTAGCCTTAAAGGCACCCTGTGGGCAAACAAAAGTTATGTTTACATTGAGTGTTACTCAACAAAACGCATTGTCTGCATGCTTGAGCTCTAACAAATGTGTTGAATGTAGTTCCAAAAGACAACTTTTGGACAAGTGTTTTGAATCCTGTGTTGTTTACATACACGTTTTACTAGCTTGCAGTCTTCTTTTTCTCTGCCTTTGTTGGTGCATTGCTGCATATCGTGTTACCACCACCTGTAGATTAGTGGACTTGTGGATGAATGAACTTAACCGTGATGAGAAAACGGCAAGATAAATTATTTTTCTAACAGTTTTGGAAGGCTGACTGAGAGACGATATTAGACCTCCGATCGGAAAAGGCTGATATTGTATGGGTTGTCTTTAGCCTGACATCGCCAGAACAATTCGCAAATGCAGAGCAAATAAAACATGAGCTTGCAGATTCGTCTGGTTCCCAGGCTAGGTTGTTATGGAAGACAATGACAAATGTTTCATTTATTCTGGAGGACTTCTTGGCCAAAAATATGTTACCCACAATGTAAAACACTACATTTTAGGGTTAAAACTTAAGGTTTTGGTTTGGTTAGGTCGCCAAGTATTAATTCAAGTCAATGTCATGTCCTCCTAAGTGACAAAAACAAGTTGTGTGTGTGTTTGCATGGGACAGGAGTCACAGTTTACAATACATGTGCATGTGATGGAATCTCCCACTTGTTTCAGTCATCCCTTCTCTCTCCGTCTCCCTCTCTCTCTTTTACTCTGGTTGCTAATCAGCATTTGAAAGGCAGCTTTGACACTGAGAAAGAAAGGGAGGTGGGGGTAAACGAAAGCATGAGACACAGCGAGTTAGGGAGGGAGAGCCAGAGAGAGACTGAGGCGAGGGGCTGTACAAGCATGCCTTTTATATTTACTAGTGACTGAGAGAGAGAGAGAGAGAGAGAGAGAGAGGGAGCAGCTGAAGGCAGAGACAACTGGTGTGCACGGCTTTCCCAAGAGGAAATGAAAAGAAAGAAGCTCAGCGAGGAGAGTGAATGAGTGAGCGGGAGAGAGGAAGGGTGGGAGGGAGCATGCCGGCCGGAGAGAGAGAGAGACAGCAAGAGGGAGAGAGAGAGAGAGCGTGGACGAGATTCTCACACTGGCTGTGTCCTAATCCGAGTCCATCTCCAAGAAGCAGCGGAGCAGAGTGCTGCTGAAGTGAGTCTGAGAGCCAAGGAGAGCTATATCAGCTAGCTCCACTCATACACAAACACACGCACACACGCACACACACACACTCGCTTTCTTGCTCTCTCTCTCTCTCTCTCTCTCTTTCACACACTCACTCTTTTTGCAACGGGAGTCCTCGATGTGTCCGGCTGCACGGCCACGGCTTTTGTGAAAGTGAGGGGATTGACGCTGCCCCCGTCCCAGCCCCCTTGGCTCACACACACAGTGTTTGTTTGCTGTGTTTAAGCTTGAGGTGCCGGTGGTGGTGGGGGGCACCGCCAGGCCAGAGCAGGGGCTCCGGAGAGGAGGAGAAGAAGGAGAAGAAGGAGAAGAAGAGGAGGAGGAAGAGAGAGACAAAGTGGATCAGATCAACAGCAGCAGACTGAACGCTGGAAATGCCCGTCAGGTGAGTAGATAGTGGAGCTTACAACTTATGGTCAACACGCACACGTACACACGCGCATGCATGAGTGTGCGCACACTTTCTCGCTTCATTTTCTCACGCACACACGCTGGACACACACGCACATATGCACGTTATGAAGCTGTCACCTTTTATCAGATTGTTGCTGTTAGTGGATGCATTTTGATGGGTCAGTCTATTGTCAAATCTTGACAGAGATTAAGTCATGCGAAAGACTAGATTCATTGTCACTTGTCAAATTTACACTTTTCTTTCTTTCGCTGAGATAAATTCAGCAGGCATGCAGCTGGTGGTAACTTTTTGCTGAGTCCAATTAAGAACAGAATAGAGAAATATTACACAATTACTACATGTATTTGAATAAATTGTCACCATCAGTTAGGTAATAAATTATAAAATGAGAATAAAAGAATGAGGAGTTTTATTTTAAAATTGACCTTTCTTTTGCTTACTGGGTGGTACTTTTACTGTGTGGCCGCATGTTTGATTATACATTTGTTTACAGAAAATACATAGATAAATGTGCATATTTTAGCATAAAAGCTTGGATTTAGAATTTGCTATAAATGAATATTGATCAGAAAATTAGATTAAACGTTTGCTCTTCCTTGAAAGCACCATTATTGCTTTTACACAAAGTTCTTCTTCTGTGCAGTTCAGCAATTTAATGTAACTGATAAGACATTTTCACTGCAAATATTCCAATCTTTGCTTTCCAGATAAGCCAAATAATTATGCATGTTTATGTTCTGTGCTGATTGATCGCAATAATAATGGGCCACCACTTTCAGATAAATTCAATGTGCGCGCGTGTGTGTGTGTGTGCGCTGGAGTTTGAGATATAGAAGCAGAGGGTGAACGGCTGCGTGTCCGTCTCCACCTGCAGAGGCAGAATTGGTCACAGTTTACTGGCTTAGTAACATTCAGTGCCTTCAGGGAGTTTGCAGCAGGTGGTCCAAATTGGCAGAATGACTGTGACAAACGCACAGTGTTCGCTGCTGCTGTAAAGTAAATAACAACATCAAACCATCACATAGTGATTTCAGGTTTCCAGTGTTTTTTTTTTCTTCTTTCTTTTTTCATAATTTGCAGTTATTGTGGTTGGAGGCTTGTCACTTAAAGTAAAAGTCAGTCCGTCAGAGTAGTGGAACAGTTATTTCACAAAGGAAAAATGTGTGTGCATGCATGAGTGTGTGCAGATGTAAGAGTATTTGTATGATTTTGTGCAATATTCCCTATTTGTGCATCTATTTCTGTCCATATATAGATATTTGTGTTGAATGTTTGCGTGTGTTTATACTCTCCCTGAATGCTTCTCCAAAATCTGTGATGTGTGTTTGCTATAAACTCTGCTGTGTTTTGTACACAGCCAAACAGCATAATTTACACACACACACACACACACACACCTGCGGAGATAGCAGGTGCCTCAGATAAATTCAAACCAAATATAACTACCTGCAGTACAGTCACTCTTTCAGGTGTCAGGATGAGGGGTCAGAATGTTACACTTAGTAAAAAGAGTACATCTGCCGGATTACATGTGAGTGTAATCCAGTTCTTACTAAAAACTATGCTTTTTTACTAAAAGCCATAGAGGAATATTTCTAAAATCTTTTTCCAGCTTTTGAAAATGTTATGTAAAGAGTATTTCTGCTTTAATGTCGGCATTGCAGTAAAGATCGGATACAGCAGCAACGCATGTATATAGCAACGCTGACGTGGAACAGGGTCAGACCGTGTCATCACATGTCCGTGGTACAGTTTATACCCCGGCCCACTGGGTAAATAAGCCTCTCCATCCGTTTCAGTTCTCGCATGTGCAGGGCACTTTGGTCGTGACCCACCATTAGGCCTTTTTTATTAGACCCAGGCGCAGGTTTCTTCTTTGGTTATTGGATTTAAGGAGCTGTAGTGCATGCCAACAGGCAAATGTGTGACAGACCCTGACTTGGATTACTTTGTGAAAGGGAAAATGTTGGCAACAAAGAGTTCCTTTTTGAAGACGGCAGACAAAACGAAGTTGAAATACATTTAATAAAAAAGGTAGTTGAAGCTGTTGTTCTCAGAGCGGGCAGATAAAACGCAACTTTTATTTTTTGGCTATTGTGTGTGTTTCTGGTGACACTGTGAGGTTAAACTCTGTTTTTCTTTGCCAGTTAGTTATATTTTCTGTATTCACTTTGCATAAATCTTGATCACATGAGTAAATAAAGTGAATATCAACGATTTATAAATGTATCTTGGTTGATAGACAGAAGCAGACTTTTCGTGAGTTCTCAGGTAGACAGACACCTCACCTCTCCCTCCTTTCTTCTTTCTATTCCTCTCTTGATATTTTTGTCTCTCTCTGTTGCTCTCTTACACACACACACACTAAGGTGGTCAGTGTCTGGTGTGTTGACGGACAGCCGCTCACACACGCCTTGCTCTTGCTGTGCGAGCACGTGAGTGTGTGTGTGTGTGTGTGTGTGTGTGTGTCTGTGTGTGAAGAGCGTTGACAGACAGTGTGTGGGTCTGTGACAGAGGGTGTCAGCGCGGTGTCAGGGAGATGTGTTTAGTGTCACACTCTGCTGACCTGATCTCCGGTCGGACTGTCCACTCCAGCCCCGCTGTGGCTCCTTACGTAACCCCCGCTGTCATTCACACACCGGCCTGAAGGGATCCACCAGGCTGCGCGCACACACACACACACACACACACACACACACACACACACACACACACACACACACACATGCAGTTACTTAGTGACGTGCGCACGATGTATAGGCATCCGTCCGCACTCACAGTCACTTTCCCTCTAAATCGACTGTCAGATCAGGTGCAGACTGAAAATCCTCCTCACAATCACTCTGTCATGTTTTTCACGTTATCTTATTTATGCCATTACATAAAGCAGAAGTTACATACATTTACACTATATCAGGAAAGATTCAAACAAAGCATTGAGCTCTCCAAGCATGGAATATACCCTGGCGGCCAACTGGTATCCTGGTTTCTCCAGTGTGCTGCAAGACACCTACACAACTTGTGCAACTTTTATCAAGAGTTTGACACTGCTCTGAACTCTGACATTTGCACCATACTAATTGATGTGTCTGTATTAGCATGTGGACATCTCTGTGCTGGTGTGCACACATTGGTGTGTGTGTGTGTGTGTGTGTGTGTGTGTGTGTGTGTGTGTGTGTGTGTGTGTGTGTGCTGGAGAGAGTTAGTGACCCTGTGTGCTGTACTTTGGCCTGTGGTTATTTGGAGGTCAGTGCTGATGTGGTCTCTGCCTGCGGGAGTGGATTTACCATCCTCTGCCTTATAGAGACCTGCATCCACTTAGTTGACTCTTCCACAGTCAGAGGGAACAGTTTCTGTCTTCTTTATACCTTTTCTGTTTGTTCACCAGTAACGTTTACAATTTTGGGAAATTTAAAAACGAGTAACACTGTATATGAATATTATCGTATTCTCCTTACACGTGACCACATTGCCATTCAAAGTAAGAAGCTTTTATCATTGACTTTCCTGTAAGTCCCACTTTTCACCTTCAGCCTGGCTTAACATCGAGGTCTGGGTATTTAACGCCAGAATAGATTGTAGCTGTTATTTTTACTTTTGCTATTTTATTGGCACAGGATTTTCTCTTTCGAGTGTAGATATCATATGGGTCACGGATGGTTAACTTCATGATGGACTGACCATTTTTACTGCATGCATTTATTTTTATTGCATTTTCAAGTCTCACAGTAATCTACTTTAAATGTTTGTACTTTATTTTGTATTTATACATTTCGAGTTGCTCTGGTGAACCATTTTCATATTTAGCTCTTTTTATATTGAAGTTGACATTTTATCCCTATCATGCTATCGCTATTGCTGTTGAGCCCGCGTCTCTTTATACCCATTTACTAACAGAGTTCTGATACAGGGTTAAAGGAGTTTTAAGATTGGATATTTTGTAAAACCATATAAATTGTATATTAATTTAGCATACTTTTCTATTTTATTTGGATTATTTTGTAGATCCGGTTGCTCCAGAAGTAATAAATAAGACACTACTTTATTACTCCTTTAATTTCTAAAGAAGTCTGCATCCTTTTTCAAGTTATTATAGTTGTTTTGCTGCTCAAATCTTTTTCATTACTTTCAATACTGAGCGAGGAATGGCATCCAGTTTATTTGAGAAACATCACTGGAGAGTGATCTTCAGAGAGTAGGTAATTTTTCTGGTAAACACTGTAAATATATATGATTCTGTGCGCTGATACTTTCAACTTCATATTTAATACAGTGCAGGTGAAGTGGAGCATCTCTTTTGTGTATACTCAGGTAGATGGTAATTATGACAGGGATGGTTTGGATTCTGCATAGCTCCACGCCCGTCAAGAGTGGACATCAAAGCACGCTCACCAAAGCCCTCTGTAATAAAGGAGGAGGAGGAGAAAGATATTGATTACCGAGGGTGAACATTAGCAAATCCCTTTCTCTCTCTTTTCTCTTGTATGTCTTCATCCGTCCATCATTTCTCTCCCCCCCCCCGCCCTCTCTCTCTTACTGTCTAATTTGCCACCCTCCGCCTCAACGTATGTTTCCTTCATCCCCCATCCATTCTCCATCGACCCCTCTCCCCCTCTCTAATCATTTATTTATCACTGATCTCTTTATTCTGTATTCTTCCAGTTTAGGGACGGTCCACGCCATCACTGTACGGTGCTGGTTCACTCACACAGGCTGTTATCATCATTCCTTTACACGCTTCCCGAACCCTCCTCTTCCCTTCTCATCACCGCAGAGATACCTGGGGGCGGGTGGGGTCACTCTGGTCCAATCTAACGCTGTATTGATTCCATTAGATAATTAACGACCCAGGCAAGGGCCAGGGAGGAGCAAAGAGGGGGTTAGGAGACATGGAGGGGGGGGGTGATGGGAGAGGCGAAGGGGGTGGAAGGGGGGCGCCAAGGCCCTTGAGGGTTGGAGAGAACCTTGGGTTGGGAATGATCCAGAGTCCTCAAGGTCAACCGCAGCCGGCACTCCGATACGGAAGCAGAATACCGAGCGAGTCCGAATATGGAATACCGAGGGGGGGGATCTTCATGTCCAGCAGCTGTCGATTGATCAGCGGCTGAAAAATTGTACATTAAAAAGTCTTTTGACTTCCAAATCCTGAGGTCCAACCAGGGCCGTAATGCATGATAAGTAGTTTTCAGCCCTCCAACCAGAATACCAAACTTCATCTCCCCGGACGCTCCAGACACTCATTTACAACTACTCAACAACATGAAAGGCAAGATAGAAAACTAGCTACATCAAATATTCTGTTCATGTTATTTCCAGGCATGTTTTTTATATCTTTCATGATATTGAGCATTCTCCATTTGATAAAATATTATTCACATGAATATCTTAAATAGCTGTTGTATGTGTACTCCACTCCTACCTTTAGTTGGAAATAATTATAGATGGGTGGGGGTTGGAAAAAGAGAAGAGAGCTGTCTAAAAACTGTTAGGAGTAAAGTGTTATTTGAGTAAACACTGAAAAATGGCCAGAATGACCAGAACTATACACAGTTATGATGTTAGGTGAAAACTAATGTCAGCTTTTTTGTATTTTGGGGGGCATTTTTATCCAACAGTGGACAATTTAGAGGTGACAAGAAACATGGTTGGGGGGTTAACATTGCCCGAACTAAACTAGGGTGCCATTCCACAAATACAGTATGATTTGCGAGCACTTCCTAAAGGCACATTGCAAATGGCTGTCACTTACATATTGCAGATAAATAAGTCCTACAAGGCTCTTGTATGTTCTAGTATGGGTCGCAAGTATGGAGATTTTTTTGGTTAGTGAAACATGTCAAAATCAGGATGCCCCCTAAAATGTCAACTTCTAAGTTAGAAAACACACTTAACCTCGGTATTTTTCACTTCGTTAGCTGAAAGGGAAAGAGATATGTGAATGTTTTTCCTAAATCAAGTTCTTTGATCTTTCTCAGGATTACTAAAATCCTTAAGAATTTGTCAAAAATCATAAAAATCGTCAGAACTGGAACTATTCTCCTCTTCCTGTACATTGCATAGGCCTGCTCTTCACCTTTGTATGATCGCAGCGTGCATGTCGTCTCCAGTGGGCTATGAGAGCTCCTGTGCCTCCACATTCACAGTCTTGGCCAGCCTCTGTATTGGGCCCCAGGGGTTGGGGAGATGAGGCATAAAACAACCATGTCTCTACCTAGGGGAGCTGGTGGCATGGCAGTGGGGCTATTGTCTGTCTGCGTGCTGTTTGACTTAAATGTGTTCATTTGCCTGATGCCCCTGACTCCCTATGGGGAGGGGCGGCTCGGGAAGAGGAGGGGCATGCTAACGAACCTCTGACAGCTGGAGGCCCTAATTAAACGTCCCTGCTGAAAATAAACAGAGTGGGAGCCAAGCAAGCAGCCCGAGAGAAACACACGGCAAACAGAGGCTGTGAACGCTCGCCGCAGTGCCCTCCTCTCTGTTGCTGTTGAGACCGTGCCAAGAGAGCATGGCTCTATAGGGTAGGGGTCTCAAACACACACTCATGTATACACGCACATACACCACGCCTATGAATATGTAGCACTGCAGCAACACATTGTGAACACCTGCGGTCACACTTGATACAGGTTGATCTCCACAGCTGTGGGCGCAGTATATTTTTACTGTCAATGCACTCTGAAGTCACACTTATCTTTTCCATATATTTCCCTCTGTGCCATTACAGAACAAGTCGACTCAGCTCTATTGAGCGGATTGTTTCACACTCTCTGTCTAGATGACACTTCTGACATTGAGCATGTTGTGCTGCTAGCTAGCCAGAGCATTAGCAGTCAAAGTGGCAGGGTCCATTTGGGTGAGTGCATTAATGGGCCGCCCAAACAGCGACAAGGTTATGAGGCTGATTGAATAATTACTGTGGAGGCCCCTGTCCATTACGCCCCTGTGTCTGCCCAGATATGGGGAGACAAAGAGAGAGATGGAGAGATAGTTTTAGACAGAACGATGGAGGGAGAGATTAGATAAGCACAGATAGGGTCAATTAAGAGATAAACATACAGGTATGGGATGGAAAATAGCTGTGCATGTGTGTGTGTGTTGTGAGGCTGTGAAAAGTAAGAGTAAATTGTTTCATGCTTGTGTCTCCTTTTTGATCTCGCCGTCCTACTGTACGCAGCCTAATATGGCATGTAGTGCATTTATCCAGGTGAGATAGAGAAGGTGACAAAGGTGAAGTTGTTAGACAGAGGTGCGCTGCCCTCTGCTCGACCCTGTCTTCTCTTCACCAGACTCTCTGAAAAGAGGACTGTCAATGTTGCAGGCTGGAAGCTTGAGGGGAAAAGATGTATGTTTCCTACAGTTGAATGAAACCAAACCATAGATAAGCCAAAATCTGCTGTCAATGTAAGTGCCCTGGAAAGATGTTAAATCTAGGGCTGGAAAATTAACCAGATCAAATTAGCAACTTCAGTAGTAGAAGTAAATTCTCTGGATCCCATACAATAAAACTTTAAAGAGCTACAACAACCATTGATATCTAACCAAATATTGAACTATCCAATCAGCCAACAGTTCGGAAATCCTGAAACTTTAATTAGTTTTACTGTAAATAATCATGCACTAATGTATTTTTGCAAACAATTTACATTTATCTACGATGGGTTATTGTGCTACAGAGTTTACTTTATATATCACCTAGCCCTAGTTATCTCCTAGTGTAGTGCATTGCATATAAAGTGGGATGGCAATGACGGTCGGTCGGTACACCACTTTGCTCTAGACTAAGTACCTCATCTATTGCCATGAAATGTGATACAGATATCCACGGTGCCCAGAGAATGAAGCCTACTGACTTTGTTTTGTCCAATACTTTGGTTTATGACATTCCCATCAGCCTCAGCTGTACTTTGAGTTTACTGTTACTCAGCAAATGATAGCATGCTATCACACTAATCTAAGATGGTGAACATGGAACATGTTGTACCTGCTAAACATCAGCATGTTATCATTGTCATTGTGAGCATGTTAGCATGCTGATGGTAGCATTTAGCTCAAAGAACTGCTGTGCTTAAGTACAGCCTCACAGAGTGCGGCTATAGACTTTTAGTCTTGTTTAGTGAGTATTGGGCTGTGAGTACACTTTTTAAGCTCCATTAATGCATGCCTTCTGATCAAACATTGCATGGCTGAAGGAGATATTGGGAGGTAAATATTCATACTATACCCACTTCTTCAGTTTCTTTTGAGGCCAAACCTTCTAACACTGACCTAGGACCATGTTGGCAGCAGAAAGCATACATTTCTGCTATCCTAACCACTGCCTAAAATAAAGGTAAGTGGATGACCCAATCTCCCCTTTCAACAACTATTCTCTCTTTGTTGAATCCCTCATTGACTCTGCTGCCTTTGAAATTGGTCCAAGAAGTTTTCATGCATACATTTAATGTTGTCTGTCTTAGCCTAAGATTTGTGAAACGATATCTGCCAGACCTGCCCAGCTCTTGCTGACCCCTCTTAACCAAGGTCAGCACAGCCATGCTCAAACTCGAGACATAATCCATTTTCTACAGCCCCAGCAAAGCTCTACTGACTTGATTGTGCTGACCCAGCCGGGCCAAAGAAAGAGAGAGTTAGAGGAAGTAAGAGAGAGAGAGAGGGCATCTCAGGCCCAAGGGCATGACACCGCGGTGCTTGGGGCCACACTAGCCCTTTAAATGTCAACACAGCACAGTGGGGAGGGAGGGGAGAGAGACGGGTTAGGAGCTGGGCTCTTTTTGAGGACAGGGAAGAAAACTGGCAACTTACACTACAGGAGGGTAATGTTGGAGACTGGCAGAAGGCGGCAATAGATGTGGAAGAGTATGCAGTGGACAGCATGTGCTTCATCTGTGGAGATGTTTGCTTTAAACTCGGGTCGCAGACAAGTTTGAATATTCTCTCAGGGAGGAGGGGAGACATTTGGAGATCTGTGATTTTCAGCTTAATTGTGACTTTAAAGGAGGCTTAGTGTTTTGTCTTATGTCTATTACCTTGGGAACAGTCTCTGACCTTTATGTGGAGAAGTACATACAGTACCTAATTGCTCTCTGTCAACCTCACCTCTTTCTTTCTTTCTTTCTTTCTTTCTTTCTTTCTTGCTCTCTCTCGCTGTCTTTCCAGACTCTACAAGCATTTTCAGAAATGCAATTTTTCAGATGGATGAAGTAAGAAATCACAAGATGGGTTTTCATCTGAGCATTTTAATGCAAATTATATTCTATCGAATTAAAAGGGCTGAATGGAAACTGCAAATGGAGATAAAATGTCATAATATTTCTTTATTGAAAAAGGGCTTCATGTTCACTAAAAAGCTTTAAAAGTATTTGGTTGAAAACTAAATAAATTATGATGGAAACACGTGTGCTTATTAAAAAATTAACGGCTTCCTAAAACGTGACAAATTTGACATCCCAAAAATGCCATATGTCTGTCCCCTGAAATTCATGACTGCTTTATGGCTATTATTGGTGAATGAACTAACCTTATAGTAATCGATTCACTGACTCCTTTTGTCTTTTTCTCCCTCCTCTGGTGTCTCTCATGGATCAGGTCTGAGTCTGTCACATCCTCAGCCAATCAGAGCCTTCGTTAACAGCAGCGTCGGCGCGTGATTGGGAGAAGGATGGCAACCATGCCGTTTGTCAGCGAGGGGAAATGTGTGAGTGTGGAGTGGGATTTCCTACAAGGACTACTGGCCAAGCCTCCCACCCTACCCTGGTGAGACATGACACACACACACACACACACACACACACACACAGACAGTCTGATACTGTATAAGCTTGTGTGCATGCCCGTGAATTAATCTCTGCAAGGTGAAATCCATGCATTAACACCCTTGCACACAGTGACAGCCTGAAGAAGAATTTCCTATCAATGAAACACAATCCAGAAGACATAAGTCTGATCTCCTCAGTGCTACATACAACCTGTATTGTTGCTCACCTGCCAATCCTGTCAGAGCTGTGAATCCCCTTCCCTTAGTGGGAGATTAAGTAAATTTGGCTGGAATTATTAATGGGAAGTCATTTACAGCCGGATATAAAAACTAAGCAGAATCAATGCGTGTGTATTGATTGTTCTCGGTGGCTGGGGTCGTGGCAGTATAATAATGAGATGTTACAGAGGCTGGTCCTGCACGACACACACACACACACAAACACACATTGTTTTCACTTATTAGGGAATAGCAAGGAGAAACACAGCAGCTGTGTCAGCTGATTATGATATAAACATATGTACACACACCATGTACACACACCATGTACAGCCCTTTTCTTTGTTCTTTTCTTTCTTTCATTCACATATGTCTCCACACACACACACACACACACACACACACACACACACACACACACACACGCACACAACACTGGTGGTCTTTCTTAGGATGAGAATCAACAACACAGACACAAGGGAGAAAGGCTGGTTCTTCTTTCCCCTCTAGCTCTCATTCTCAGTCTTTTTCTCTATCTTGCTCGCACACACACACGCGTGGACACACACACACACACACACACACACACACACACACACACACTTTATTCCAGCGCAGCACCAACACAAATTGTGAAGTGGCTGTGACAACATAATTCCACCACTCAGGCCCCATTGAGGAGAGTCAATACCCAATCAGAGAGACAGGCTACCTGAGCCCCGGCCCCCCTCTGTCACTCTGGCCCTCCCTCTACTATTGATCCCTCAATCATGGTTTCAACTCACTAGCCCTGGACCAGATGAGAGAGAGAGGGAGAGGGAGAGAGGTTAAGAGCGAGGGGTTGGAGGGAGGAAGGGAGGGAAAGGGAGAGATAGGCGGCAAGAGATTGGGTATGTGTGTTCACATATGGATTTTGGAGCAAATGGCATTATTAGGACTCTGCTCTGCCAGATAGAAGAAGGGAGTTTGTCTGTAATTACCAGGCCAATCTGCAATGGGTCAGAATGGAGATTGTTTCACTTGAATTGCAGGAGCTATTACCATCATATGTATTTATGAAATGAGTTTTCTGGATTGATGCTCAGGTCATCTATACAGAGCACGAATCAATCAACAGGTGGTCAGTAAATGGCCATGATGTGATACCCTTCACCGGTCCTGATTCAGACAATTTTCTCTGCCCTTCTCTTATTCTCTCTCCTACCTGTGTTTATCTATTTCTTCCATTTTACTTCTATCTGTCTGCCTCCACATAATTTTTTCCCCCTTGTCTTTTCCACTCTTAATACACGCTCCCCTTGTTCGTCTCTCAGTCTCCAGAACCTGCGTAAAGAGAAGTCTCGCAATGCGGCTCGTTCGCGGCGGGGGAAGGAGAATTTTGAGTTCTTTGAGCTGGCCAAGATGCTGCCTCTGCCTGGGGCCATCACCAGCCAGCTGGACAAGGCCTCAGTCATCCGGCTGACCATCAGCTACCTGCACATGCGCACTTTTGCCAGCCAGGGAGACCCGCCCTGGAGCCCTCTGATGGAGGGAGACAGCAACTGCAGCAAAGGTAAGCAAACGGGAAACACTCAAAAAGAAAGACTAGTGTAAAGAAATACTGCCAAGCAAACTGCACTGGTTCATTTAAATTCACTGTACATGAAGGTAGATTTTGTTTGCAAAATTGCCTTTTTAAAATCGAGTATGTACATTATCCAAAAACTATTCTAAAGGTGAGTTCAGACAGAAAGTGAGGCAAATTCTCACCACACGTAATTTGCACAAACGTGATCGCTGGACCGTTTGTGTTTATTCACCCTAAACAGGTAATGTACCAACTGTACGTTAGCCAAAAGATATCTAGCAACGGACCGTGTCTGTGGAGTGTGCCTGTGTGTTTGTGTTCAGCCTCTGACTGCTTTCAGAACAAGCCAGCAACTCTGGTTCTTTCTATAATGTTCTTCTAGTCTCTCTCCTTTTTCATACTGCCTCTGTACATTTATGAAGCAGATACACAAAGCTTCGGGGTCCGTGCACATTTTTTACTCAAGTTAAAACATTTTCATCTCACACAGATGTGTCTTCGCGTCAATCCCCACCACCCCAGGAGAATTTGTGTCTAATCACATCTTTCTATTGACTTTGTTTGCATTCGCCACCACTTAAATTTGATTTGTGTTCTGTCTTAAGACTCAGTTAGTAGGAAACAGGAACGTAGCCACTAGAGGACACTGAGGTCATGTCCTCGTACAGCCTCTGAGAATTTGAGGTTTTAGCAACCTGGGAAAGATAACATTCTGCATTTAAAAACATTTGATTGGCTGATTCTAGTATATTTAAGATTCAGTATACTTAAATTTGATTAATTTTAGCCCAAGAAAGGATTCATACTGTAATTTTGCCACCAGATTTCATTCCTGGCAGCCTGGAGAGGGCTGGAAACAACATTTAGGCCTTCATGTTGGGTAATTAAATTTCCATATTAGTGACTAATTGCATAAAATATAAATAATAAAAAAAACTAACTTTTGTTATCTAATTTTCTTGGGGTGGGGGGTACTAGGACTCCTGACCTCAGTATTTTTTAAATTGTGGCTACAGCCCTGGTAGGAAACATTTGTATAATTTCTTAATTGTTTATGCTTTTCATGGATTTGTCATGAGTAGATTGTGCTGTTGCAATTCACAAATGTATACTTTGACGACGGTCACGTGCAGATATGCAGAGTTAAATGAAACACAGTTGTGACGAATAATTTCTCGGCTCAGGATTCATGCAGTTCAGCCTATAAGAAAATTATACAGCAGAGATAAATATGCTGATGTGTGTTGCCAATGCACACAAACCGCTGAAATCCATGTTTCAGCATTCATCTCTCTTTCAGTCAAAAGCAATCCTTAGCAGTCTGATCTGCCCACAAAAATTCAGTTCGGACCCGGGACAATTATCTAGTCCTCTATTAGTGACCATAATTGCTTGCGCTGTGTATGTCACACAAGCACATGTTCATTCACAAGCCTGTAAACATACATGTGCATATACAGTAATCATTCAAAGACTTTCCATATGAGTAGAATATGTGTTGTGTGTGTGTTTGTGTTTGTGTGCGTGAGAAAGAGAGTGAGATAGATGATACACAAAGAGGGAGGAAACTATTGGTGCGATTTGTAATTACAGAAATTAACTATATAATGAGGACAGTGTAATTATAAAGCTTGTCTAATTGCTACTATTACTGAGGGGAAACGATGCAGCTACAGTACAATTAGAGGTGTGTGTTTGTGTGTCTGTGTGTGTGTTCATGCCTGTTCTTGTCTAATTTGAGGAATTGAGAGCAGAAAACACTCATGTTAATAGCATGTTTTGTGTTGCACTGAGTGTGGCTTGCTTTGCCACAATATGTAGCACACATTCCTGATATAATGGATTTAATAGTAATAATAAGTGTGGCTGAGTATCAATAGTGGTGCCAATGCACTCCCTGAGTTTTGGTACATATACAAAAACAATACTTTTCTCAAAATCCTTAATGGGCTACTACACTAATTTCAACCAATGTTAGCTTAGTCGACTCATCCTGTGAAAACAGTTGTATAATGTCTTCTGCTGGGCGTGCACACTACGAATTTATAACAGAAACTCTGCGTTTGAAAGACATGGTATTTATCAGACAGGGTTTCTCTAATGAAGAGACTATTGGCTACAATATGGGAAATGTAGGATCCTGTGGTTTTGGGGCTTGGACCATACCATACCTCTACTACTTTGATTATGACCAACCTTTTGAAAATCTGTCTCTTGTGAATCCCCAAACGTTATGGAAGTGCAGTGCTAAATCACTGGAGTGCCCCTTTTATTTAAGGAATATAAACATGTTTTAAGTTGTTTTTTTTTTTAATATGCCAAGCTTTTCAATGTATCAGTGTTTCTTGTTGTCTTAACACAGCATCCATAAAATAACTTTGCCTAAATAACATAGTCAAAAAATGATAGTTATGAAATTGCTGATCAAAGAATAACTAAACAATACTAAAGCTGTCTACCAATTTCATACTATATACAAATTCTAAGAACATTTTGAGAAGTAGTATGTACTGTATACAGTAGTAGTAGTAGGAGCAGTGACAAAATTAACAAAACTTAGTTAGTATGCTTTTCTAAAAAATGTTTGCTTTTTGAGTGTGCTGTTGACAAGCACAAAAGAAATGGAGTGCTACACACGGCTGCAAAAAAAATTAAGAACTCCAGAAAGCGGCCAGGAAAACAACAACAACAACAACAAAAAAAAATATATATATATATATATTAACTTTTTTAGAAAGACTTTCTCTTAAATCTAAATGGCAGTGGCTCCCCAGCGTTGCGGATTGATATGCCTTTTTCACAGCAGACATTTTGACATAGTAGGAAAAGCACAGGTGTTAGTAAAAACATTAATAATGGCTCTGTTCTATTCAAGTGTCCCTGTAAGCAATGACAGTGTGACAGTGAGCCAGCATGCACAATCCCAGGACCCTGAAACTGAAACAGCTAAATGGAATTCAGCCATCATTAATTTTATTATTTACACCTGCGCTTTTCCAACTGTGACATGTCAAAATGTCCCACACGAAAAAGACCTATTGACGTCCATTGTCACATGTACTGTGTAATTTTCTGTACATTGATTAGGTAAGGTAGATAGATTGTTTTTTTATACTAATTTCAAAAGCAGTACAGGACAATATGACAATTAGTATGAGTACATACTGTAAACAATTAGTAGGTAGCATGGAACTGAAAAACAGCATAATAATCTCATTAAGCTTAAATATAAAATGCCTGACAGTTTTCAATGGTCAGTACTCTTGACTCTGACCGTTGAATGGCAATATCTCACTGTAAACTAAAAGTATCCCACTCAGTGAAAATCATGTTATATTACATACATGGTGAGCCCTAATCTAAAGCCACAGTATCAGGAAATATACATTGTTATGGCTGAATCCATTGGGATCCATCGATATCTAATCTGGCAAGCAGTGCTGCACAATTTGAGTGTTATTCATACACTAGCACACTAGCCGTGGCCTTGACTGAGCTCTACACATAGTGAATTGTTTTGCCCCAGTGTTCCAGGCTTTCCTTGGCCTTGATAGAAAGTACCTGCTGTTTAGAAAAGTAGGTGCGTAGGTAGCCGGGCTGTCCTGTGCATGAACTGGAAGTGTGGTAGGAAGACAAATGTGAGGTACTGTATGGTGCTTACAAAACAATGAGAAGCACAACTTGTTCAAATGTGAGCCATAACTGTAAATATATAGGATCCTGCAGCGGCTACACGAAGGTCATGGAACATGTGAGGCACTTGACAGACAATGAATGGCGTGCCAGCTACAGACGGCATTACGGTCTGGATTATATTGAACATTTCTCCCACTAGGTCGGGATCTGATATCTTGAGTATTTTATTAAATGTTTGGTTATTTTTACAAGCAGGTCACACAGTCTTGGCGGGGCCAAGCCTTAAAATGCGATGCTAATTTGGACATCAGTCTGAACAAGTCTACCCACAATGCATTGGCAGGGTTTTAAGTGTGATGCATGACTTTAATTCCGTTAGTGGAATGTGGTCAGAGATCTAGCTGAAAGGGAGAGGAGGACGTAGAGGAGGGAAAGGGACAAATGTAGAAGGAATAAATAGAGAAAGAGGAGAGGAAGGAGAGGAGTGTGAGGAGAGAAGCGGGGGGTGGGGGGGTTGCATTCCTCCTTTCTCCCTCTTGTCCGAGGGTTTTTGGACAGGCGAGAGCCAGCGGAGAAGGAAGGAAGGTGGAGGGTGGAGGAGAGGAGAGGGATGGAGGGAAGGGGAGGGGAGGGGCCGGTGTGGCTTTTGTCTGCTTCCCACGTTTCAAAGCCAGTCTTGAAAAATGAATAGACAGAGGAAAATCAATTGCATGACCTTCACAGAGAGAAAGAGAGAGATTGAGAGAGCAGGAGAGGGGGGAAAGAAGGAGGAGAGAGACAGATTATGGAAGGAAGGAGCAAACGAAAAGGAAAGACTGAAGGGAGGAAAAGTAAAATGACCCATGATGTTCATTCGAATTCAGTGTGTATGTGTGTGTGTGTGTTGTGTGTTTGTACCCATTTGCACAGCACATTGAAGGAACCCTTTTATTTGAAATCATTTATATTTCAAAACCTCTCTATATTGAGTATATTTGCATTGGTGGACGATTTAGTTTTTTTTTTTATTTCCCTGCCTTTTTACATGTCCCGTTAAAGGATAATTCCAGTTTCTTTTAACCAGAGCCTCATTTTCGTACCTTGTCTATCATTTCTACGGTTTGAGATCTGGGAACCGTAGTAACATTGCTAAAAAGCAGTCTGACGGGGCAAAAAACACAAGCCGTCAGGGGATCAGACAGGTTGTAAACAAGCTAATGGTCAGCCAGATTAGCCAAACCATTTGATTTATAGGTTAAACCAAGAGTGAGCAGTAATAACCCCTCATTAGACAGGAATACTGTGCGCAATACAGTTTTATCGTTTGCCTTTGTTTTCTTTTCCAAGTAGGTTGGAGGTTTGTTTGAAAAGTAACTTAACACCAGACTGAAAAGCAATGTTTCACTGCCCTCTCGACTTGAAAATGGGTTTAGCTCTGACCACACCCCGCATCACTGTAGGGTGTGGTTGGGTGTGGTCAGAAGTGTGCTCTATTGCACCTGTGACCACACCCAATGCCACACTCAACAGTTATGTCACGGTGTGCGGACACACCCTGGAGTGCGCAGTTACAGTGACAGTTACAGTTACAGTTAAAAGATAAACTTTTCAGTGCTCTGATGGACAGATTATGTAATGTCAAATCGGTTTCTAAATTAGCTCAAACATATCTTCGGCATTTCTGTGGTGCAATTTCTTCTTTCTTATCAGCCTACATATTAGTTAATACCAAGATTTGTGTGATATGCTAATATCTATAATATATAATATAAGCTGTGCTGATATATAACTTGGTGAGTAAAATCTTATGATTACAGACAGAACCTCTGGCCAGAACCAGAATGTGAAATTTCCACAGCTTGGGCATTTTAAAATGAAGCAGTCCAGGTTATTACAGATCGAGTTTATGTCAAATTTACATTTAAGAAAAACATTTTGGTTGCATAAATTCTCTTTACACATATCCGTATCAACTCCACCTTTAACAGGTGCAATATGGCAGCTGGAGAACCCCTCAGTCTTTTACAAGGTACAGTACAATGACAACTCACTGCCAGCAACAGGGCCAGCTGAAGTGTTTTACTGTCTCTGTTAGTGAGGTCAAACACACCTCTCTCCTCCCCAGCGTTGGTGACATTGACTTTCATTCCGCCTCCTCTTGCTCCCTCTCTCTCTCTCCCTCTGCTCCGTTCTTTCACTGCCTCTGTCTCCCTCACCTCCTTTCTGTCTCCCCCACCCTCTTCGCGTTCTCCCTGCATCTGCCTCCCCTCTAATTCACAGCGTTTAAAGCAGTTGGGGCTTTTAAGGGAAGTTAATTGCACTCAAATTATGTTCGACCGCAAAAGGAGTGAGGGAGCGACGGAGGGGAGACAGAGAGATATAGGAGAGATAGAGGGAAGGAGGGAGGGATGGATGTCAGAGTGAGAAGATAATTGCGCCAGAGAGGGACGCTGCGATTAGGGTCACTCTTTCTCTTTCTGTCTGTCGAACAGCTGAAACGTCACATTTGGATGGTAGTAAACAACTTGGCAGGTGATCAGGCTTTTGTTTTGAAAGGGTGAAACTACGGCAGCGGAGGCCGAATTGCGAGACAAAGACTGATAAGAAGACAGAGAGTGGGAGCTTGAGAGAAAGAAAGAGGGGTGCACTGTTATCTGTTTGGTTCCCATGGTAACATCCTAACCTGGTTAGAAAGGTTGACACTGTGGGGGTGGAAAGGAAGATGGTGTTCATGTATATGGTTATGTGCATTTAGGTAGGGGGATGTTTAGGTGTGTGTGTGTGCGGTCATTACTTATGGACTTAACTGGGACTAAATTATGTATTAGACAGTAGATTAGAGGTATAATGAAATCGTTCAAATGAAATTTCTATCTTTTCTTCTCGTGGAGCGCTGGGGAGACCCCGAGAATTGACCTGTGAGTCAGACTATAATTAACGTGTCCGATCGCGCCCAGTCCCATTCTGTCTTCTATTCCCACAATGAAATTAAACCTCGTGGTAGAGTCCGGGAAGCTAATGAAATGGGAGTGTGACAGAAAGGGGCGATCAAAGATCTCAGGCGCACACACAGGTCTGCATCCAGGTCTGTACACAAGCATGTACTATTACATGCATGTACACAGAAGCAAAAAAACTAAAGTATGTATGAATGTATATTCACATCAACTATTTTAAAGGATAATTCCAGTTTATTACAACTTAAATCTTATATTCTTGTTTTTGTCCACTATGTCTAGGATAACGTTGTACTCACCAAAGTAATTGCTGAGATCTGGGAACATGACAACAATGCTACAACAAAGTCAGACGGGGCAAGGAATGACTCATCAGACAATCAGACAGTTTGTAAGCAACAATAGTTTAGCCAGATTACCTAAACTTCTATTCAATGCAAATCATCTGTCTGTCAGTGGTCTTTTCAGAGCCCATTAGGTATTGGGGGTAATTTGTGCTTATTTTGCTCATTATTACGTGTAAATATTACATGAAAAAAATAAGTTATAACCCATCACAATTTTTACCATTAAATTAAAGGTACCTTGTGGAGTTTTTGACCACAGATTGCTGTGTGGAGCAACGCCTTTACAAGTGTGTCCCTGTTTTGTTTTCTATTGTGCACACGCATGAGGATGCACATGCAAGATTGGTAGCACACGGGCATCGGGTTTCCTGCTATTCCACTGACAGTTGGTGGCGTTAACACGCAAAGAAGCATAGCAATATGTCCGCAAAGGCAGAGAAGAAGAAAACTGCAAGCAAGCAAAACAATGCACGACTTTATTCATAAAACTGGCTATGAGGAAGGACATGCAACACTCACAGATACTGTACACACAGTCCATTTTTATTTCAGTACATTTGCTGCTTGTTGCACAAGTAAACTGTTTGCGCTTACAGCTTCGGTAAATGCAGTAAAGGCACCCTTTTAAGAAAAGGGTGATGGACGTTACAAAGTAATAAGTTTATTGTTTGTCTTTGTTTTCTCTCTTTGGGTGTTTGTTTAGAACCTGTATGATTGTCTAACTGCTTGTGTTTCTTGTCCCATTGGACTTATGTTTAGTGATAACGCAGCATTCACAGATCTCAGCAGTGAAATGGTGACCACAGTGACAGTTTTTACCCATTGGAATGATGGCCAATACTATGCCGTTTTTTGTCAAATGAAGGATCATTACCAACTTGTTTGGTACACTCATTTGCAGTTAAACATTTATATAATCTGGCTATGGTGTTGGTTTGTTAACACATGTCTGACATCGTTGTATCGACGTTGCTGCTTGTTGAGGACAATGTTATTATTCCTAAAAAGAGTGGAGGCCAAAACTACAAAAATAAGAGCCAAGTTGTAAAAAACTAACTTAAAGTACTTTAAATACTTTAAGTGATTTTGACAGATGAATAATTTCTTTTCACCCACTAAATTAGTTTATAATTAGATAAGATATCATAGAAGTGATAATATTCAAGGACACAAACAGAATCATGCAAGCCCCTCACTCACACATACACACACGCGCACACAGAAGTAGGGGTTCACAGCACCACTACAGAAGAATCTTTGTTCTCAGGGTGTGATACCAACACCACTGTGAGACTCTCTCTCTTCACATGTGCACATGTTCAATGCATGCGTCCACACACACACACACACACACACACACATGCACACCAGGTCCAGTGTTTTGGTTTCCTGGCTGCCCTATTGTACCCCGGCAGTCTTTAATAAATGGTCCTCTATTTGTGTGTGTGTAAGTGTGTAGACTCATCCGTCAGCCCTCCTGTCACATCCAACGTTTCCTCCGCCCCGCTGACACTACTCAGCACTACTGATCACCCACCATCACCTTCACTCCTCCAGGGACTTGTGGCATGAAACTCAGGACACACGCGCGCACACACACACACACACACACACACAAACTCACAACCACTATGTATTTCTCTTCAATTGTGAGGCATGCAGAAACTGTGTATCCTTTTTGATTTATTCTCATATGGTCATGATGGGGGTTGCTTCCTCCAGACTCCCCAGCGCTGCAGCTCCATCGCAGCCCCACAAGGGAGCCTGATAGGCAGAGAGCGAGATGGGCTCCCCATCCCCCCTTCAGGCAGCAACTGGCTAGGCTGAAGGGTCCCAGCACCAGACCCCCTTTCATAGCCCTGAATGGACTTGCCTTATTTATATTCACACTCTGTCACACAGGGGGACCCCAATCTCACAATGCCACTGTGGCTTTGTCCGGCAACTCTGTATTTATATGTGTGTGTGTGTGTGTGTGTGAGTTTGTGTGTGTGCACGGGTATTTGTGTTGTTTAATCGGAGGGCATGTTGCTCCTGTGTAGTCTGTGCATGAGAATTCATTGCTGTGTGTATTTCTGAGGTGTTTGTGTGTGTGTGTCTATAGCTCTAATGGAATGCCTCCCTCTTCTATTCACTGAACCCACATCACAAGCAGGCAGCTGGGCAATATATGTGTGTGTGTGTGTGTGATTGTAAGGATGTGTGTGTGTGTGTGTGTGTGTGTGTGTTCCGACCCTCCCTCTGTGTTCAGTTGTAACCCAGAGCAGCGCTTTCATTTTCCTGTCATAACGTGCATTGATTTCCCTCAGCCTTGCAGCGACACACACACACACAAACACACACACACACACACACACACACATGCACACATGCACGCAGATATCCGATGATCCTTAACACACACACACACACACACATGCACACATGCACGCAGATATCCGATGATCCTTAACACACAGGCGCACACACATGCACATGTTCATTTTCTCTTATACACACACATTTTGTGTACACACACACACACACAGTTTGTCTCTGTCGGATAAGGAACATTGTGTTCAAAAGCAGCCCTGTTGGAATGAGATTAGTTCTCACGTATGGTCCCCACTTTTGCAATCCCACGCTTGCAGGTGCACACACACCGTCACATACTCTTTTTGACATAAAACAGTAAATATGGCTGATTGCTAAATTAATCTTCCACGTCACTGCAGCCCCTCGTGCCTGCGTTTGCTTGGGAGAAAGTGATCATTCTCGCCTTCCTTAGTGTTTTCTCATTTTCCTGGCTGTACCCTCTCTGCTCCTCTCTTACCTATCTTCACCCCCCTCCCCTACCTAACCACCTCCAACTCTATTTGTATTGTAATTGCCTTGGTAAACAGCACCACTTTGGCACTGAGGCAGGTCTGATAGCTTGTGTTTGGGATGCATTAAGAGTGCCAATGCAGACACTATGAGTGTGTGTGTGTGTGTGTCTGTATGTGTGTGTGTTTGTGTGCGTGTCTGGCAATTGAGTGGTGTGCGTCAGACAGGCGCCCCCCCCCCCTCCACACACACACACACACACATACACGCAACCATTTCGGTCGATTCTTATGTTTATCAGACACGAGTGGTTCAAGTTTAACTTTTCATTTTAGTGCAGATTTAAAGACATCGCAGAGATTCAGCATGATTACAAAACCCCACAGGTGAACAAGTCATATTAACAGATAATTTTGTATAATTACTGATATATCCTAGCTGCATTAACCCAATCGGAAAGTGGAGTAACTGCCAAGTTTATTAATCACCTTCCTGATCCCTACAAGACAGAGTTGCAATATACAGCTTTCTCTTTTTAATTCCTTATCCAGAAAAGTGAGGGTAGCTTTTTAAAGGATGCATCTCTTTTTATGCTGTGATTTTTCTTACACTTTCAACTATTCGAAAGGGAAGAATACAAACAAATCAAAATGTTTTTTAAAGTATTTCTTCGGCCATATTATGCTTTTATTAGTGAGTTGACAATAGGGAGATGACATCAGAGGAGAGAGAGATGAGGAACAACATGCAACAAAACTCCACAGTGGGACTCAAGCCGAAGGCTCCTTTGAGGCTCCTTAAACCCCCAGGGCACTCCTAAATAACTCTTTTTACAACATTTTATTTTACAGCGTAACAAGATTCCTCATAGATATTTTGATATTTTAGCAAACTGCAAATTTCTTGTCTCTACAGTATAGTATGTGCTAGTTGGACAGGTACTGTCTCAAATCTATAATTAACATGGCAAAATAAACTTTGTATCTGAGTGACCAGGGATGTTAAAACATGTCATAATGGTATTAATGTTCATAATGAGCTTATCATCACTCTCAAAGCTTTTGAACATACAGTATCAAGTGAAATGTCTCAGTCAGTGTCTGACGTGTGTTTATCTCATTTCTCTGCAGTAAGACGATCATCTCATTCTCTGGCTACTGACATGTTTGAGCAGCACCTAGGGGCGCACCTCCTGCAGGTAACCACCTAAGCACCCGCACCCTCATTCGTCTGTAATGATTATAATGATATCATGTAACTACACGTGTTTACATTGTGTATTTTCATACTAGTGGATTTGCGAGAGTAATCTTTCGTCGCTGTCCTATGAAACCATGCCTCCAAAAGCTTCAACTTTTCACAAACTAAAAAGAATTGCCCTGTTTTCAGCTTTGTGACAACACATTTAGATATAGAAGAACTTGAAGGATCTTAATGCCTTTATGTCTTATATAAAGTACTTTGAATTGCAGTGTTGTTGAAAGGTGCTATACAAATACATTTCCTTGCCTTGCCTAAGTAGGAAACAGGTAGGAGTGGAAGCAGGCAGAGAGGGAAAAAAGAAAAGGGAATAGAGGCTGAGAATTTAGAAGTAAGAAGGTTGTGGTAAAACAAAGAAACGTTACATATGTCTGCTCTCCTCTGGCATTTTAAAGAGGAAGGGAGGCTTAGGGAACGGCGCTGATAGAAATCAAATTAACGTTCCAGAAAAACTGTATGATTCTTCCCTCCCAGCCGTCCTCCCGCCGTAATAGCCTGATAATTGCACTTTAGTTCTCCGACATTCAGGCGACTGGTTTCTCCTCGCAGTGACACACGACGCCCCACACCCCGGCCACACATTTGCATACTGGATGTGTCAGTTGCATAAATTACCACTGCCACGTTAAGCACTGGGCCGCCAAAATAGGAATCATTCTTCTAGAGCAAAGTGGCCCTGGTCTGTGTGTGTGTCTGCGGCTGAGGCTGTGTCGGCTCACTTCTGGATGCTTGTTATGACGATTAGTATTATTCTTTGCAGCAGTCCTCTCTAATGGTCTGGCTGTATACCTTTCACTTCTCATTAGAATCACTGCAGGCTGTAATGACGCTGGTTCTATCTGTGTCTGTGTCCGTACCGGTGTCTCGATGTGTGTTTGTGTATGTGTCTGGCCAGAGATCCAAGACTAAGCTGTAGTTCTGAGTTTATTACAGTTGATTGAAACAGCTCTGGTGTGTTTGTCTGAATGTCTGAGTGTGTGCGTGTGTGTGCACATGTGGCATTTGCGTCTCTGTGCTGATTTATGTGTTTTTAGCAATGCGGGTCTGGTTGAAAGCTGTTGTGTGTAGCAGCAGCTTGCATTTATGGGAGTTGTTTCATGTCTGTTCACATTTATGTGTTTGTATGTGTGTGTGTGTCTATGTGTGTGTGTGAGCACACTTGTGAATTGAGAGAAGAGGCCGAGGGGTGACGGGTTGTTTGTTCTCTAGCTCATTGTAATTTGTTCGATACACACTAATTGCTCTAATTTGTCTGTCTTGTTTGTTTTTTGCCTTTATGTGTGCGTGTGTGTGTCTGTGGGTGTGATGTGTGTATTTTTATGTGCACAGTCTCTGGATGGCTTTGTGTTCGTGGTCAGTCATGAGGGACGGTTCCTCTACATCTCAGAGACAGTTTCTATCTACCTGGGCCTCTCACAGGTAAGACGACCTCATTGCAGGCATGCACACACACACACACACACACACACACACACACACACACACACAAAAATGATCCTTTGTATACAAGTGCATTTGCACACATGTGCCTATCTTCTGCTTGTGCTTTCATATCCTCTCCCAGGAGTGTGTGTTTGTGTGTGAGTGTGAATATCTTTGACTGCACTCTTCGCGCTCATCTCTGGAGTGCAGCTCTCATGGGGGCAATGCAACTCTCTCTCCACCGCCCTCACTCCCTCTCCAGGTGCTCACCTCTGTTGATTGCCTGTGGCCTCTTGTACTGTGAATGTTAAGTCCTGCCATTTTGCCCAGATGCATAAATAATAACAGTAATTACTGGCCCAGCAATCAAAGTGTCGCCCCAGCGCGCTGGGCCTGTCTAGGGGAACAAATCGATAGGCATCTTAAAAGCCACATTGATTGTAGGGAGGGGGAAAAACACCAAAGGGGATGGGAAGATAGATAGAGATAGCCGGAGAGAGAAAGAGAGGGGGAGGAAAAGAGGAGAGGTGTGATAAGAGAGAGATGTTTAGAAGTAAGAAGAATCGGTCCAGCGTGAGTGAGAGAGAGAAAAAAAGGGAAGTTAGTGCTACAATAACAGAAGTAACTGAGTGTTTTTTAAATATAGAAATTCACTGTGATTAAGGGTCTATCCTTGGCGACATTAAAGGATAAGTTTGGATTTTTTCTACTCTGTCTGTACTCTTTCTGTCTGTCTTACAGTACTCACATGCTATGTGCTGAAAGAGTCATTGGTCACTGTAATCATTTCCCCTGTCTAGACTGGCTGTGAAGCGGCCACCTACTAACACAACTACAATGTAAAAGATGGGGGACAAAATCCACTGTCCTTGTTCTGTGTAAAAATGTAGGAAAAACAGTAGGACAGACAAATAAAGTGAGTATCTGCGAAAGTTACAGTCATTTTAGTATGCAATGTATGAATATAATACGGGCAGTGCTTGCTTTTTTTTATACCTACAGCATAGTAGTGTGTTTGCATTCTATGATATAGAGCAATGATGGGAAGGTTTGCATTGTCTCATTGCTGAATAAGAGACTAGAATGTCTTTGTTTACTGAGTCTTTCTTCACCTTCCTTATACCAGGCTGAAAAGCAATGTTTTGCAGTCCTCTCTGGTTGAAAGTTTAACCTCTGACCACACCCACGATCACTGATAATTATATTTGTATTATTCATATACCGTCATTTTTTTTTTTCCAAATAAATTGGGGGTTTGTTCAAAGAGTAACTTTTTTAAAAGAGTGTGGCTGGGTGTGATCAGAGATGTGCTCTGTTGCACCTGTAACCACACCCAACAGTAATGTCATGGTGTACTGACACACCCTGCAGTACACCTGTACATCATTGGATGTACAGGTGTACTGCAGGTACATGTTATACCACTGGATGTCAGCATAAATAAGATTTCAAGTTTCTCTTTAAAACCTGCATGATCATCGGAAACCTCTTCTTTCTTGGTGAGACTTACCAGTATTTATTTTAGAGGAGTTAAACCACAGGATGTCGGCAAAAACAAGATTTTATGGGGGTTTTAAGTTACTCTTTCTTGTTGTATGTTGTATTCTCTATTAACAATCTCCACCGGCATAGAAAACCTACAGGAGAAAACATAAGCAGCCCATTCTGACTAATCACAGGTCTTACAATCTTCATGTGGTATCTTTGCAGCCGCAAAAAAAAATGCCCTGACATTTTTATGGAAGGGCATGTCAGCTTCGGCAGCTATGTGCATAGGCTCCACAATAGGAAGAGTCACGTTAGGAAGACATCTCTTCACAGCCAGTATGTAGAGGAGGACTGATTAAAGTGGCCAATAACTCTTTTAATGTACATATTGTAAGTATTGAATTATGTATGACCGACTTGAAAAATACAAACCTGCCATGGAGTTTCTCGGGTCTTCAATTTGAAAAGACAAATATATTAACAATGTACACATACACACTCACAGAAACAGATTAAAACATATAGGGGCACAAAATGTAAAGATAACCAGCCAAAACAGTAAGATAAGAGTGGTGGAAGCCAGAAGACAGAATGAAAAGGAACTACAGAAAAACAGAGAGAAACATATAGAACCAGACAGACAATTACGAGAGAGAAAGAAAACAAAGGAGAGGAATAGGGGAGAAAAAGAGAGACAGTGGTAAAGAGGAGAGGGAGAGTCTGAGTGTGTAAATAGAGTTTAAATGTGCAGTAGGAATGAAATTCGCCTTGGGATTGCCTAGGTAAACAAGACAGCCGAGGCTTTGGTGAAGATGCTAATAAAACAGAGCTGTTCTTATCAGCTGAGCAGATGGCCTAACCCATCACATCTACTCAAACAGGGCCTAAGCCATCAGCATTCTAATGAAATTATTTATGATCGAAGATTACGTTCAAAACCTTGAACATACAATGCCACGTTTACCTTCTCGAAAATATGAGAGCGAGTGGGGATGGAGGGGGTTTATGATGAAAAAGAGAGACAACCGGAAAGGGCAGACAGAGTTAGGAGTTGAGGAGATGGGTTAGGGGGATATGTGAGAGGGAGCATATAGTGTGTTTATGGACACATACGACAAGAAAGAATAACGTACAAACAGAGAGAAAGAAAAGGTGTGAGGGAGAGGACAAAAACACTTCTATGTATATACTTTTTTTGGCAAGTGGAGACACTGGGGAGAGAGGAAGGACAGCCAAACAAACGATGTTCTGAGTGAAAAAGTGTAACTGGTGGTTTGTTTTAGAGGGCATGTCGCCCCTGTGGACCGCCCCTGCCCTGCCGTCTCCTGTCCCCCCCTGTCTGACCCTTCTGCCCTGGCTTACACCCTGGGCTTCTCCCCTGACAGGGGGGTTGCTTAGCAGGGTTAGCCCAGGTCAGGCACCTTGACCAAGGGCACAGCCTGCCGCCCACTCCCCTGGCGCCCCCAGGTATAATTTGTCTTCTCACTGGGTCTCCAGGCCGGAAGCACGGGGATAAACCTGGGAATGAGGAAGTAGAGGGGGCAGGAGAAGGGTGGATGGAGTAGAGGAAGATGAAACAAAGCCTAGAGAAGATGAAGAATTAGAGGGAGGAGAGATGGAAAAGATGGAGTAAGAGTGGGTGCTGGAAGGAGAAAGAAAAGGGATAAATGGGGTAAAGAGAAGGGAGAAAGGATGGTAGATTAAGGGAGGAGAGAATTGATCTGCGAATGGTTAGTATGCAGCCCCCGCTCCCCCTCCCCCTCCCTCCCTTCCTCTCTCCTCTCCCATCAGTCAGTGAGGGCTGAGGGCTGAGAGTGTGTTGTGGACCACTGCCCGGATGCCTCATACATATTAAAGCCCCCTGCTATTATTTATATCATGTCTCTCCTTCCCCTGCTTGCCCCTCCTCCCCCTCCTCCCCCTCCTCCCCCTCCTCCCCACCACACTGCCATACATACATGCACGTGCATGTCCACACACACACACACACACACACACACAGGTTCATGCATATACACTGACAGACAACTACTCACACAAACAATGACACACAATGACACGCAGAGACACAAAAACAGACAGTCTAGTCACATACGCAGAGAAACAGAGGCGCGCCGTGTGCTTGCATACGCACAAACACACACACATACACACTCCGAGAGATTTGAATGATCTCGGTCTCTCCTCACGTCTCCCTTCGCGCCACATTCTATACCTGTTTTTATGTCTGAGCCTGACTCATCCTCTCAATCGCTCCGTCTCTTTCTCATCTTCTCATTTCTGTCTGATCTTTTTTCAATCCCTCCCTCCTGCCTGTGATGGAGTGATTTTATTCGGATAGGTCTTAAGCCCAGTAAAGCCCATAAGGACCTGCTTGTCTCTCTACCTTGTTTTCCAATACCATAGGGCCAGGGGATTGTGTCTCTTTCAGGTGGCCGGTCCAGTGTTCTGAGCAGAGGTAAATTTAGCCCTTGTTTAAAATCGACAAGAATTCCCTTTGCAGAAGAATTGCTATTCATACAGACACCTAGACCACAGATAAATAGATAGATATAGACAGACATCTCGTTATAATCAGTAATAAAAGTTGCCAAAAGCAAGGTTCATCCAGAGCTTTAGAAACCAAACCTAGTCCATTTACTTGTCAAATATACAACCTTTAAATGCGTAGATGCGAACTCTTAATTTTTAAAACATTAATGAACAAGTCAGTTTTGATGTCAGAATCAAAAGGAATGTCACAGGAAAATCCAGCACCTAGTAATTACACTGCTGATGTTATATCTGCATAGTGAAGAGAAGAGGAATCTAAAAGGAAAAAAACACTTATCCTGTTTCAGGGTGTTGTGAAGCTTTCCATATAACCTCTCTAATACACATGATATTTATTTTTAGGGCCTTAAACATTATGGACTATTACATTTAAAGGATGTTTTAGAAAATAAAAAAATAACAGATATACTTTTTCTTAAAGGGACAGTTCACCCCAAAATCAATAATGCATATTTTTCCTCTTACCTGTAGTGCTATTTATTCATCAAGATTGTTTTGGTGTGAGTTGCCAAGTGTTGGAGGTGTCGGCTGTAGAGATGTCTGCATTTTTTTTTATATAATGGGACTATATGGCACTCGGCTTGCGGTGTTCAAAGCGCCAAAAAAATACATTTGGAAAACTCAACAGCAACGTCACTTTCCAGAAATCATGACCCAGTTACTCAACATAATCCACAGACCTTGTTGTGAGAAGTTTCATGTAGGAACTATAGGTAGAAAGAAAATAGTTCCCACATGAAACAGCTGACAACAAATCTGGTAGAAGCACAGTTTTTCAATATGTATGGAAATTACTCCATATGGTGCCTTCCATCAAATTTAGTATTCAATAATATGTTTATTACAGGTGGCACAATTCCAAAACACAGGGCATCCCCCAAGAGATTAAACCCTGTCTGGGATTAAGAACCTCTATCCCTTCTCTTACCCTCCCTCACTCTGTGGGGTTTCCTCCATCTTTACCCCTCTCTGTTCACTCATCGTCCACTGCTCTCATTCTTCCGCTCCCCGCCTTCCCTTTTCCCACCTCTCCCTGGCTGTGATGTCCTTGAGGGCTGGGCTGAAGCTCCCATAAAGCCTGCAGTAAATGGCTCTAATCCGGTAATAAATGGCTGTGTCCTACAGACAAGGGTGTGAGGCTGCTGCAGCCGCGGCTTTATCAGATGGAATGGTATTGGCACACGCATGCACAGACACACACACACATTCACAGATGTAATAGAAGCTGCATACATGTGTGTAAGCATGCATGCTCTCTCTCTCACCCACACACACTCATTTATAAAGTTTCAGATGGAATCACATCTGCTCCGGTTGTGCTGCTTTTATGGATGCCATGCAAGAGCAGCACCGCTATTACCTTTAAATTATTAGAGATGTGACTATGATGCATTATGATGATAGGATCATATAGAGCTGTATGAGCTGTTGCGCTGCTCTTTGGCATAAAGAGCAACGCAAGCTGGGATTGACTGAATGAAGGAGCAGGGAGAGACACGGGGAGTAAGAAGAATAGTAATGTGACCTTTGGAGATACTTGGAGTTCACCTGTTTTTAATCAGCAAATACAATTGATTTTTATCTTCCCTGGTTTTATTTGTGTAATACTGTAGTCACTTGGTCCTCTGAGACTGGACTTAAATGTATGTGCGCGTGTGTGTGTGTGTGTGTGTGTGTGTGTGTGTGTGTGAATGTCTTACAACCTCCACACTCCTTGTTGAGTTGTAACCCAGAGCAGTGCTTTCATTTTCCTGTATATTGATTTTTCCTGTGTGTGTGTGTGTGTGTGTGTGTGTGTGTGTACTCGCTCATGTGCTGGCATTTGTGCTCTAAGCTTCTGTCTTTGATCAGTGTATGTGTTTCTCTTCAGGTGGAGCTGACTGGTAGTAGTGTGTTTGACTACATCCACCCAGCGGACCACGTCGAAATGGCTGAGCGGTTAGGAATCAGGCCCCATCTAAGGGCCGAGGCCGGCTGCCTCACGGCCCCTGAGAGTGCTTCCAGCTCCGCATCCACCTCCTCCCTGGCCGGTACCCCTGAACCAGGTACTGATTATACTGTCATTTTATAGAGAGAAAACTGAAAGAAATATAAAAAAATAAGATTATTTTCGTTAGATTGACTGAACTTGATTTGCATCATCAAAACAACAAAACAAGGTCAAACAAATTTAATTTATGACAAATCCTGTAAGAGGGACATTTTTGTTTTTACCTCTTCCTCTCTCATCCTCAACAGCTCCGTCTAGTCCTCATTCTCCTGCTGACGATCCTCCCGATCGTGGCTTTTTCATCCGCATGAAGTCCACGCTCACCAAAAGAGGCCTGCACGTCAAGTCTTCTGGATACAAGGTAGAAGTGTCTGAGGAAATAATTTATCTTAATTTGAAAACATACCTTGTATTATGCACACTTTCCTATTTACCTGCTTGTTCTTGGGATGGTAAAATAACAAGCAGACCTTTGCCATTTGGTTGTGCATGGCCAGTGTTTCATAGCACTGTCAAGTTGGTCGTTTTCAGTGAGTTTTATGGCTGTGACCTTATTTCACACTAGACCGCAGCACATAACTCACTGCTGTAATAGCAGTACTGCTGCATTCTTTATCTTAGGATCTGACTTTTTAGTGTGTTTATGTTAAATGTATATTGATGAATGTTAAATTTCGTTGTTTGTTGTTGCTGTTTTTTTCTTCATCCTGTATTGTGTTATAAATGGCTCTTGTGTGAAAGGAATACACAATGTTGTCTTCTGTTTGTCAGGTAATCCATGTGACAGGACGAATCCGCTGCCGCCCTGCACTCGTGCCGGGCTCCACGCGTTCAGTGCGTCGACCAATGGGTTTGGTTGCACTGGCACACACACTCCCGCCCTCCACGCTTAATGAAGTCCGCATGGAGAGCCAAATGTTTGTCTTCCGTGTGAACATGGACCTACAGGTCACATATTGTGAGAACAGGTAAGGGTTTTGTCCATGTTTTGAAGTTTAGTGGTAACGACATTGAATACATACAAATAAGTGTCTGCATATTCTTTAAAGATGTGTTAAGTCTTGTATTGCTTTTCCGAGTTGGAGGTTTCAGAAAACACATCTGCTTCTCTTTAGGAGACAAATGTGTTTTTTGCTTTTTTTGTTGTATTTCTTTACAGGATCTCAGAGTATATGGATCTGACCCCAGCAGAGGTTGTGGGACAAACCTGTTACCACTTCATCCATGTAGAAGACCTGGAAAACCTCCGGCAAAGCCATGAGGACTGTGAGTTACATCCATATGCATAGGCTATGTAGTATATGAAATTCATCCCCACCCCCTTTATTCTGCACAGTGTCTGAACTTGGCCTGTTCTCATTCTGTCCTGTTGTGATAGGCGCCCTCTGCTGCCATCATCATGAACTGCCAAACCTATAACGGGCTTCTTTTCTGACCTTCTCTCCTCTCCTCTCCCATATTCTGTCATAAATCCTTCCTTTCCTTCTTCCACCCATCTCCTCCCAGTGCTGAGGAAAGGCCAGGTGGTGACTGGTTACTACCGTTGGCTCCAGAGGAGAGGAGGCTACCTGTGGATCCAGTCCACCGCCACTGTCTCCATCAACCACAAAGCCCCCCACGAACGCAACGTCATCTGGGTCAACTATGTCCTCAGGTCAGTACAACTACAGCAGAGCCACGCTTTTCACTCCAGGACTGCTGATATGAAGTGAGTTTATATATATGCAGGAACCATACTTTGTACAGAGATCCTTTGAAGGGATAGATGATGAAATGCAGAAGGATTATTGGAAGAGTTTAACTCTCTCCAACATCTGAGAAAAACTGATGAGGATACTTTCAAAATACTGACATCAAAGCAAAAAACATTATTAGTTCATATTAAATCTAATAGTTATTCTCATTTTTATATAAATATTGAAGATAACTAAACCTTTATTTAAAATTCTAAAATAACAAACACAGAACACAGCCTCCGAGACCAACTGAGGTCAGCTGGATGACAAGGAATACAGGCTCCTGGCACCCCAGGGCTTTGTCAGCCAATAGTATGACTTGCTGCCTGGCTAACAAATTAACTAGCTAACGTCAGCTACAGTTAGCAGCAGTCTGCCGACTTTAGCAACAAGTAAAGCTGTCTCTCCACCAGGAAACTCCATAAATTAACTTGGTACTGTACTCTGTTGTCAAACTGGCCTTATAACATTTAATGACATCTTTATGACAAGTCCAAATGGTACAACAGTATGTGAGGTCAAGGGAATAAGTCATAACACAAATATAATGGTCTAATGGTCCAATGTCAAAACCAACCAATTATGACAGTTTAATGTAATGTGAGCAGTTTGATAATTAGACCTGCTATTACATGTTTATATTGTCTTGATTCATGTCAAATTGTCATAACAAAGACATCTCAAACAATGTCAAGTTTGCATTCAAAATGACATAATTGCCCGAACAGTCATAAACATTCATAAAAAATTGTTCATGACATATGTCATGTCATGGTTATGATGGTGTCACATCAGTCTTATGCACACCCCTTTAAATAAAGTGTCACTGATTTGAGATTATTTATAGATTGTTTTGCCCTACAAAACAGATATAATTAATGAATCCACTTTCATTTAATTGCTGACTATTTTTTCAGTTAAAATGACTTACATTATATTAAACAATACAATGCAGATTTGTATAATTTTGGTGAGGTAATTCAATTGTCGAACATAACACAGAGCTTTCCAAGCTTTCACAGTGCATAATGTTATGATGGGCAGTCCAATTGCTTGACTTTTTTTGATGAATCACTTTCCTTTTTTGTCAAATGTTTTATTTACATATTTTAGAATTAATTATCAAAAAAGTCATTACTCTTGCAGAGTCTTCAGTATTTTTTCAGCTGTCTGTAAACAGCAATACAGCCTTATTTAACTCACTATTTAATGTCATTACTCTGAATTGGCAGATATGATCTTATACAAAGGCTTTGAAACTGAGAAAAATTCATGACTCTACACCTTGGTTTCTGTTTAATTTTAAATTACCCTTTAAATATAGTATCACTTTTGTTTAAGGCTTTATTTATTTGCACACACAACAACTGCAGTAACCTTTGTCAAAATTATGCTTTTTCCATATTTCCCTCTTGGATACACACACACACCCAGACACTGATGCAAATATACTCAGAAGATACACGGACACATTGTACACACACAGAGTACATAACAAAAGTGCATGTGCACAACGACTGAGCAGTCAGACAAAAACAAGAGCAGTAGGCTGAATTTCAATGCTAATTTGACTGAAGCTATATAATTACAACAAATGGATGTCAGAATTTTGGGGCTGAATGGTGTTTTAGTTAATTAGTGCTGTAATTACAAGAGCTCATTAACTTCTCCATAAACCTCCTCCTTGTCTGAGCTTAACTGTGTATAGGTGGGCTGCTGAGTGGGGCATAGTGTGTGTGTTTCTATGTGCGTGTGTCTTGAAGGGTGGGGTCTGCCTATCTGTCTGTTTGCGTGTCAGTGCTTGTGTATGTGTGATAAGGGCTGTTGTTTGGAGAATTGGGTATGTGTTAGGTGGAGGTTAGAAGGGTGTGTGGCAGTTTGGCTATTGGAGGTTGTTATTAGGCTGATTATATGTTGTTTCCATCTCTAAGTATTCACTCAAATCAGCGTAGTGCTAGTGTTTTTTTTTTAAGCTGTAAGTGGTTTTAAGTGGTAGATGATCATTTGTGTATATGTCCACCTTTCTCCTTTTCCATTTTTACATCCATCTATCTATCCATCCATCCAGTCGAACAGAGTTGCCTGATACTCCCTTGGATCTAATGCAGCTACCAGAGAATGTAAGAGCAGAGCGACTTCGAGTTAGCTCGACCCCCACCGACGGCTCCCCACAGGCCCGAGGTAGGACTCTACACTCGCATTGCTGCCTTCCCATGATGCCCACTGACGCACAGAATCACCTGCCTGTACCTCTTCTTATCTTAAAAATCTCCTTTTCTCCTCAGGCTCACAGCCAGTGAAGAGCTCAGTGGGTAAGAGTGACCCCGAAACTAAAGGCAGGGACAAATTCACCGCCGCTGCCATCCAATCAGAGGACAGGAGGAAGCGCCTGCTGAGGTCCGACCCCGAGGGCGCTCCTCCTGAAACCCGTCGCAGACTGGAAGAGCTCCGTCAGGCAGAGGAGAGTGTATCAGCATCCTCTGACCTGGCGAGCGAAAGCGAGGGGGAAGAGGAGGAAGAGACGGAGTGGGACCAGGGGGGAGACAATGACAGATTGAAACAGGAAGATGGAGGGGGAGGAGGTAAACAGAGTAGGGGGGGAGACACCCCAACTAGAGGGGAGAGGGGGGGCAGGGTGCACAACGGCCGGGCTGTGATCCAGCAGCTGAAGAGCGTAGTGACCCCATCTCCCCTGCCTGGCAGCCCCAGCATCAAGACTGAACATGAAGCCCTGACCACTGGGGGACGCTGGGGGTCACATACACAAACCTCCACCTCGCACACACACTCCACCCAACCCTCACATGCACACACACCCTCCAGCAGCCTCAACGGCGACAGCCCCACCACCCCGATCCCCGACTCTTCTTCCAGCAGTGAGGCCCCCCCAAAAGGGCTGTTCACTCCCCCGTCCCCGGCTTTGTCCCCCGCCATGTCCGTGTCCTCCCCGCTGCCCCGTGATGAGAGGGCTGTGTCGGTCAGTCGGAGCAGTGGTGGTGCAGGTGGCGGTCCTGACTTTGAGCTGCTCCAGAGACTGGCTGCAGGTGGCGCAGCGGGGCGGGTCCTCTTCCACCCCCTTGCCCTCGGCCCGCAGGGTCCTCAGAGCCTCTACGCTCCCAGCACTATTCGCTACGCACCACCTGAGCTGCCCCCCTCCCACCACCACAGCGCGGGACACAGCGATGGCCTGCAGCTACGCTCGGACCATCACAAGGGACCCCCGCCAGCCTTCTTCCCCCACCTACAGCGGTTGGCCGGCTTGCCACCCTTCAGTGGTTTCTCCCCGTCTGACAGCCCTTTCTCCTCCGGCCTGCCCTTCTGTATGAATGGACTGAGGGGGGCTGCAGGCTCCGAGGAGGACTGAGACTCAGAGGGGAGGAGGTGAGAGGAGAAGATAAAAATGAAGGACGGAGCAGAGTGACAGACCAGAAAGAGAGACATTGAAAAGGGCAGGAGAAACAGAAATGGCAGGACATTAAGCCTCTAAGGACGTTACTAATTGGACAATGAGTTGAATAACTGCAAGCTAAAATATGTGACAAGTCGCTGCCATGGGGAATTATTGTGTCTGCCTGTTGTGGACAAGTGACAGTGACTCTCAGAGAAAACGGGACATGGAAACATTTGACTGGTTGTCCCTCAAGACTTTCCGTCTCTACAACAATAATGAACTCTGCTCTGTGTCTTTCTCTAGATGACTGTGTTGATTTCTGTGTCTCTTCCACTCAGAGAAGCCATATTGTATATAGAGACAAAACCATAAAGACCCTCAGCTCATATCCTCCTCACTGTCACTCCAATTAACCCAATTAACCCTAAAGCCAGTAGAAAGAGATGGACACTTGTCTGTAGGAATTAAAGTGACTTTGGAATATACATTTTTATTATTGCAGTATTATACAAATCATCTCTTACACTGAGATCCAGGTGAGAATTTGATTATAGGGTTTCCCCTAAAAATAGATGGAGACAGTGGTGTTTTTGTATTGAGATTCAAAATAATAATAATAAAAAAATCCAAGTATTCATCAGTCAGCCATACTTAAAGCACACTGTTGGGACAAAAATATGAATAATGTAGTCCCAGACATTCCATTATGTATAAGGGAAGAAAATGCAATGCAGACAGGACGCTATTTCTGTTGTTTGATTATAGGAAGGTCATTTCTGTAACTGAGAATTAATTATAGTATATTCTGTATGATGCTGCGGTTGTGTTTGTGTATAAAAGCCATATTCTTGTTTTTTTTATTTTTTAAATCTTTATCTTTTGTGTTTTATTTTTCAGAATTTTTTTCACCAGATTAAACAGATGGTGTGAAAAATGTGTCTAGACAGATAAAATAACATTGTTTTATTCGATGTACGATATCATCCAAATACCTTTTTTTATTATTATTCTCTAAAAAAGATATTTCTGAAAATGTTTTAGGAGGGGAAATGGTACCGGACAGAATTGTTTATTATCATTTAAACCTGTGTGTTTTTCCGAGCACTTACTGAAATTTGTTCTGGTGGGAACTCAAAGCACTTCATCACTTAACACTCACTGTGTTCACCTGTTAAAACAGAAAACAATACAAGAGAGGTCACTAATATCATAGCCTGACCACAGTGTAGGAGAGGGAATAAATGGTCATTTAAAAAGGCAGATAAATAAACAGACCACATGTGGTCATTAAAAGGTGACCATTAGAGGTCAATAAAAATATCCAGAAATACTCTGATATTGGTTTCAGTTCAATTTAGACAACTGGAAATAAAGTTTTAAATTAAAAAGTGGAAATATAAAACACTTTAAATTTCTGTTTCACACTTGATTGGTTGGAATACCTCTGAGGACTGAAAAAAACAAACAAATATAAAACACTTTTTATGTGGGAAAAAAAAGAGGAAAATAGTGCTCAAAATATATCCCATTTCAACTGGAGTCACAAACAATTTGGTGGTTATCTAAAAGATACTCAAACAATTGAGAGTCTTTATTCCGAAATGTGATATTTAACATGTGACAATGTGACACTTTTTGACAAAATGTTGGTATCAGTACAGCCAAGCACGTTATTATTTTTTATTACATAAACCAATAATATAAACACTCAGAAATAAACATCATATAATTATTTAGCACTTAAAGTCCTTCAAATTGATCTATCATGTGATCAAAATACATCTACATTTATATAATCTGTTGAAAACCAAGTCTTGAAAATGATGCCATAATGCCAGACACTGTATGTGTGTTGTTGTTTTGCTTCCAGATTGAGATTACCATTGACTGTTTGATCTGAGGGATCAGTTTCTGTAGAAATCTCTGATGTTCTGACAGAAAAAAAGAGGAAAAAAAGTCAAATTGTTCAGATCCGATGTGCACTACACACCCATATTGTAGCTGTCACATACAAATATGTGTGAGCGCACATACTCTCTGGTGTTTAATGGTATAATGTGTGCGTATGATTGTGTGCGTGTGCGCTCGCTTGTGTGAATGTTTTGTTTTTTTTGTTTGTTTTTTGGTTGAATTAAATAGCTAACCCCTTGCCCGTCACTGTGAAGCTAACGTTATCCTCCCATCTTTGTGAATACTCCACCCACTCATCAAATAAAATGAACAAATGTAAAAAGAAACAGTGATACAGATGATGATAACAATAAAAAATTCCAGTAGAGGAGCACACCTCAAGGCTTTGTTGTTTCTTTCTTGCTTCTGTGCAGCACATAAATTCAACAATTAAGATGTATAAAATGGCATGATTCAGTTTCTGTTTTACATAGTTAATTACGGTTTCATATGAGATTCAAATAGATCATTTGGGACGCATATTTTAAGGTAAACAAGTTTGCTCCACACTACATTTGCATACGTTAGATTTGTTATTCTTAATATCTGTAACTAGCATGCATCTCTTTCACAAAACATCAATATTTCAGGCACATAACAGACATTTATGTACAGCCTTTCACCACATGTGTGAGACTAACATGAATTCAAACGACACACAGCCAAGAATGACAAACACAAGGGACAAATCAGCGGTAGAATAAATATAAAAGATGTGTTTGTGTCACTGCAAGTAGTTATGTGTCATCAACAAAGCTGGTGGGTGATCTTGCATATCCCTGGAGTAGACAAAACACAATACAACGCACAATAAAATACAACAATATTGATCCTTAATAAAAAAGTTAATTGTGGAGCAGGTGAGAGCGACCCTGGCATGAAGCAGGACATCGCTCGAGTCTGTTGGATTCAGCAAAGACTTTGACATAAATTCGTCTGAAATGAACACAATAGCACGGAGAGCACATGGAGAGTGTCTCATTTATGAGAGACTGTATGCGGGCATGCATCCCCGTGTGTGTGTGTGTGTGTGTGTGTGTGTGTGTATGTGTATACATTGCTGGTTTGCTTGTGTGTCTGTGAGTGTGCATCGCCATGAATTTGCGAGTGTGTGTGTGTGTGTGTGTGTGCGTGTGTTTGTGTGTGTGTGTGTTGTCTGAAGCAGCCCCAGGGAGGGGCTCTGACATTGAAGACGGGTTAAATCCTGTTTTACATTCAAGTGGCAGGCCCTAGTTCATTAGAGTGAGGATCATTCCTCCTCAAGACCAAAGGAAGCGCATACTAAACAAGAGCAGTTGTTGGGGAGAAAATGCCATTGTACGTGCAAAACCGTATGTACTGTATGTGTGGGTGTGTGTGTGCGATGATGTGCTGTGAACGGAGCTGCACAATAACTGCTGGTTTATTTTTTATATCTTCTTTTCTGTGGTCTCTATTTGTCGATGCGGATGTGTATGTGTGTGCACACAAGTCATGGCAGATCTCCTGACTGTCTTCTTCTCAGCCTGTCATTGAGTCACCCATATGCCCTATCTGTCACTGACTTTGATGGCTTATCTTACCCCCTGAATTGGAGTTGTGCTCCCGGGGGAAATACCTTAGTACATGTAAATGCATTTTAAAGAGTAAAAATATGGGTAGGAATAATAGAGTGAGGGACGGAGGGAGACATCCAGACAGCTTCCAACTGACATGGGCTTACTTCACCTCCACAACTCTCTATGTCCTCCATTCCTCCTCTGCTACCTCTACATCTTTACAACATCTTCATCATTGTTTCCCAACAATCTTCTCTTTCTCCTCTCAGCCAGGAGAAGGCCAATCCATGCGTAATGCAGTTCTCAAGGCAGATCCTGTGATCCATACGCATGGCATTTAACACCTGAGAGCAGATGAGCAATCTGCCCCCAAAATAAGCAGAGGTTATGACTCCTACTTTCAGGTCTGAGAGTGTAGATGTGCAGCTCAGGTTTGGAGATGTATGAGGCTAGACCTGGAATTGGAGCTGTGGCTGGTGTTGTGGTTTCCGTAGCTGCTCAGGGTCTGGGGTAGATGGTGTTTGTCAGTGAGGGCGCGTCTTCTGCCTCTGGGCGCCCTGCCCTTTAGACGCGCCAGGCCTCAGGAGCCTCCTGCATGCCAAACAGACCTGTGCAGTCAGATGCAGCCACGGAGGAGAGGAGAGGAGAGGAGAGGAGAGGAGAGGAGAGGAGAGGAAAGGAAAGGAAAGGAAAGGAAAGGAAAGGAAAGGAAAGGAAAGGAAAGGAAAGGAAAGGAAAGGAAAGGAGAGGAGAGGAGAGGAGAGGAGAGGAGTCCAGAAAGAAAGGACTGGAGGGCGAAAGGGTAGAAGAGGATCTGAGGCAGAGAATAGAGAAGGAAGGAGAAGGGCTCGAGGGGAGGAGGTGGGGTGCTGGTCACACTGCAGCAGCCATCTAGACACACCCTGCATGTGAAACACAACTGCACTGAAACGCCCTGGGAATCAGCGAAGGAGAGGTGGGAGGAGATGAGAGCGAGAGCGAAGGAGGAGAGGAAGAGAGGGTGACTCTGAGGTGAGTCTCAACAACAACACTGTGTGTCGATGGCCGGAAGATATCACAGACCTTCGCCCTATCTCAGTCAGTGATAGTTATCACAGACAAAGCCCCCCCATCACCAACACTCCCACACACAACAACCACATGCTGCTCAGTTCAGTTCATATATTCATACATGCTCACAGTTCAGCAGCTCATTATAAAAATTATGCATGTACAGCATGTGTGTGTGGACAGTTTGTAGCCTACATCTTTTGACTCCTACTGTAGAGAGAGTTACTGCCGACTCTGACAGCACTTACACATTAAAGTGGGCCTTGTTTGCATAATCCAAAAAATATGACAACTTGTTATGATGCATTGGGTTACTGGTAGAGTATTTTATTTGTGCTGATAATTTACTGTAATTTAAGGTCTGTTTGTAGGTAGGCCTATTTAATTATGGGTGTCCTTTTTCTGTATGCTTTCAAATCTCCTTTATGTCTCCACCAGGGCCCCAGCCAATAGTGAGGACACTGAGGTCATATCCTCTCTACTTGTTCTGGGATTTTATCAGTTTCATCAAACTTGGGGCAGTTGAAATTCCTGAATTTTTACCTTTGGACCACATCAGACCCAGCAGTAACCTCTGAGTGGCCCAGCATACATATGTCATCTATTTGCCAGGGCATCACTTTGTGTTGAAAAGTGGTAGGGACATAAGGAAGACAAAATTAAACAGTCTTCATATGTGATTTTAGGAAAAGTAATGGGGGGATTAGTATATGGTCAGACTAGATAATTATGGCGGGTAAAAAAATTGCATAATGGCACATCAAAAGGCCCTAGTCAAGGCTACTACAGAGTCTATAATAATAAAATACTCAGCATAAAACACACAACAACATCGACGGCACAAGTAACAGTCCATCCATCACAACACATCCACAGCTGCAACACCATGTCAATCGTACAAAGCCAATAACACTGTGGAAAGGACCAGTGCATGTCAGTCAGCCCAGCGATAACAAATGTGCAACGCAATATCACTAAAATGTAGCAAAATAGAAACATTAACAACGTTAGCTAAAGATAATAAATCAACCTTACCTTTAGATGTTAAGTTAAACTGCCTTGTTGTTTCGACGCTGCACACTTTTATACCGTTTGAGTTCGTGACTCAAGTTCAACCAACCATGACTCATTCTAAGCATAAGGTTAAAATATTGATATGTGAAAAAATTAATTCAACTGGAGCAGGGATTAGATTTCTATTTATTTATACATATTCCTTTCAATCAAACTCAAATCATTGTTTTGATTATTTATTCATTCTTTTAACAAATTATGCTTTTAAAAAGTGGCAAGGGGACAAAATCAGCCTTTTAAAAAAGTGGTGGGTACTTGTCCCCAGCGTCCACACTGTAAATGACACCTATGTCTATATGACAAAATTAGTCAACTAAAGTGTATGGAAGTAGGTAACAAGTGAGCCATCTCGCTTCCTTCTCATCTCGGTTGAGACATGCACATGCGCAGTACCGATGGGGCAGGATGTTGACGGATGTATCGCGATAGTGCGGTCAGTTAGCAGACAGTGAGCAAAGGACTCCACATGACAATATTCACAACTTTGATACTTTTTTTCTGAAAACCGTTTTGGTTCTTTTGATCCTTAGAAACTAAATGAAGATAAATACATGAGAAATGGACACATATTCTGACTTTATGGCCGCTTTAAAGGTAGGGAGTCACCACATTTCGTTTCGTAAAATGAACTGAAAGATTGAATTGTGGCGAATCTAACCGATCTAATGATGTGTTGCATCTCGACCAAAGTTTAAACATTTATATTTGAATGCGGGATACAACAGCTTAACTAGCTCGGGCGACCCGGTGGGCTCTAAGAGGTTTTATAGTCCAGAGGGCTTGAGAGCACTAAAAACCTGTCTAATTGACACTTGGTTTTATTTGTCAAAAAGTGTAGCCACACCCGGCCAGTAAAAGGGACTCAGCATTTAATTGGGGCTCTGCTTTAAATTTATGTTTTATAGTATGTCTCCCAGAAAAGTAAAATTGACAATCAAAGCCTCAGTTTTTGGCAAGTACTTGTTTATTTTTTCCGCCACCTAAAAAAATGTTTTTAAATAAGCTGCTGAAAAATGTCCATCTACTTTTCCTGCTTTTAAAATCTGGCCCAATTGAATGGCCCTGCAGTACACTATTAAGGGCAGCTTCAGTATGTGCTCAGGGATCAAGAAAGCCACCAGTCCTACTGTGATGGACAAATACTTCATGGCCTTAGGGTTTATGTGTTGCTGCTATTTTCATTAAACACACATTTATTTAGGAATATGCACCAAGTAAGCATAGTATAAACTGATATAATTAAGATAAGATCGTAATTCAGGACCCTCCTCAGTTGTGCTGTAGTCGTGCAAATTCCCTAACAAATTTGGATTTAAACTAATTACTCAAAAAACAATAATATTCAGTTTCAGTGGCTCCCAACTGCTTTCCCTATCACCCTGAATACATACATACACACACACACACACACATATATATATATTTACAGAAAAGTTTTAAAAGTCTGAATCTGATTATTTTGTGGAGCAAGACCGTTCTTTTGTCTTTCTTCTCCTGCTAATCGTCTCATAACCCTCAGATTTATCTGTTGACTTCTTGGAGGGGATCATAATTAGTGAATCCCCAGGTTGGGGACCACTGGTCTATTTAAATGTGAAAGTAAAAAAGCACACACTGACGCTTGGACAGATTTCTTCTCGCTTTATTACTGTATGTACAGGAAGGTGCATTGAAAGTGCTGTACACGCAAACAAAAGTAAACAATAGTGAAACCCATTTCTACACACTTAATATCATCAACTTTTCCATACTGTTATCTATTCTTTACATCCATTAAGACAGCAATTATAGTGATCACCGGATGATTTGAAATTCACTCAAAATGTAAAATGGTTTATGATTACATTTAGGTACTGTACATGTACAGTATATCAACAATACCGAGCAAAATACATAACCACAGAAAAGGCTAATCTTTGTTTCCAAAAGTCTAGCGTTAATGACAAACAAAAACTGACAAAAGTGCTATTGTCCTTGCAAAACAAAATTTTAAAAAACTTCACAGGGTAACCTAAACCTCTGTCAAAAATATATTCTAAGCCCTCATTGATTTTGCAATAATAACAAAAAGACAGACCTGAAACATAAACATAGTGTGTCATTTTTTTCTAGATCGAACAGCATAGCACAACCAGCTTCTTTTATTTCAAGACTTTAATGAAAACTTCAAGTAGTCAATCCCAGTTAATCGTGTTGAACAAGATAAGACAAACAGCCTCCAACAACAGTGGGCTGAGAAAAGCCAATGAAGTGGCCTGAAAATGATTGCATACAGTGCAGTGAAAAGTAAAAAGTTGATGATGTTCTCAGTGAGACTTTGCAGTGTGCCTGTGAATGTGAGGATGTAAATAATCATAATAATTAAAAAGATCATGACAATTTCCAGACAGATTGATAATGTAAGTGAAGCAGCTTTGAATATATCTGATAATAAGAAATCTTACAAAAAAAAAAGCTGATTTATTCACCAGAAGTGAACGTAGTCAAAATTACCAAAACTTGAGCATTTTCTGACCAGTTTTCCAAAAGGTCTAAAAGTCTTTCTTCAACCTTAGCAATAATCTGTACATCAATCATACACACACACACACACACACACACACACACACACACACACACAAACATACATACAAATAAGGGGAAACCCTGAATCAAAGCACCACACACACCCTCTCCACTCTCCGTCCAGGATGTCTACTTGTTCGGCCCCTTGCTGTCATTGTCTTTGCTGTCATTATGTGTGCTGTCATGGGAGCCACGGTAACCCCGGTGTTCCCGCCTCTCGCGGCACTCCCGGCACTCTTCCTCATCCTCGCCCTCCTCGTCCTCGTGGATGATCTCCACCTCCAGGCGGCCGATGTAGAGCGATACCGCGCAGAGCCAGAAGAGGGCGACGCTGGCCACCACGGCGCTTTGGAGCAGCAGTGCTGGCACAGACAGCAGCATCATCCTCCGCAAGGCAAAAAGGCTGCCAATGTACGAGGCGCCGCCAAACGACACACACACCCCTCCCAAGATAAAGAAGGCTGAGGAAAAACAGATTGACATGGTATTATTGTAGAGATCCAATTATTATTCCACAGCTCGCTGTAATTAAATCTGGGATGGTAGAGAAGTTGGGTCTACATATTCTCTGAACTATTTTAGTGAAAGTAAAAGATAAAAAAAAAAAGAATATTTCCTAGTTTACAAAATGATCTAAATAGAAGTATATGATCCCTCATCTCCACTGGTGTGTCCATGACGGATCTGCAAGGCATGAAAGAAATAGGGCAACATGCTTTCATTCTGATATAAATAATGTTAACCTCCTAACATAATTTAGCACCTTGGCTGGTAGGTTTTGTTTTCATAGTTTTTCACACATTAATGTGCATCACAGTCAATGACTTAATGAAGGTCTTGCTTAATCAAAAAAAAAAAAAAACTATTGCTAGGTTCTCTTAGAAAGTGAGTGATTTTAGGAGAGCTGAGGTATATTGACGCATTTAGATGCTATAGTTTAAAAACGTTTTCTAGTTATTTCATGCACATTCATTGATTTTCAAAAGCATTCACAGCCTTGTTTTATTTTTCTTAAATCGACTAGTTTTAAAGAATTTAGCACTACAGCAACCTTGTGTTACTAAAATCGAAGCACAGGCTACTGTTTGTTATTGCACTACCATAGAGTTTAGGATACAAGTCTGCTGGTTTGCAGCTCTACTAGGCATAACACAGAGTGTCGGGGCCTGTACCATATCCTGCTTCTCGTCCCACTTCACTCTGGACAAATGCGATGACTCCGATCCCAGTCGCCAGCAGACCGTTCCTGAACCACGAGAGGAATCCTGTGGAAAAAAACAGTCAACGCCAGGAATAAACAGCTGACACGTTTTCAAATGGACCGGAGATCTGTGCCGAGTAAATTGTATGTTCACACTAGAAAAGTGACTAAATTAAGTATGCTCAAAGATGCCATGCATACTCTAAAATGCTTAATTTTTTAGTACACTATCGTTCCACAATGAACTGCACAGAAGACATGGAGCTCATGACAGCTGCAAAACACTGAACCAAAAGGCAGATGATAGATACATATATATACGTGTTGTATATTTGTGTTGATTGTTTTGTCAGTGTGGAGGGCACACAGATGATGTCACCAATCTCTAAATACGAATACAAATAAGGCTAATAAGATCAAAGTTATAAGGTAATAAGATAATGGTGTAAGTTGTCCCACCTTTCAAGTTCAACGAAACTTGCTGGAAAGTGAGGGACATCAACCAAACAGTCTGTTTGGCGAAAGCGAAAGCACGTGTGTTAATTATAACTAACTCAGCGTACTGACTGCACAGCTCTCCACAGTCCTCTCCCGTCTGCCTCCTCAGAGCTAAAATAAATAAAGTTCTAACTCCAGTCCGAACCACAGTGGCTGAAACCCGGTCATGTCGAGAAATAGCGCCATCTTTCTCTCCACTAAATGAAATATTCGCCTTTCTCACAACCACCCTGCAGTTGCTTGTTTCTTTTCTGAAGACTACATCCGCATTCTGTGGTCAGTGAAATGTTACATGGCCACTAAAGTGCTCACCCCCCTGAGCTTTGTACTCCTTGCACGGGCTGGGCAATAAATCAATGTTATCGTTAATCGACTTTATGTGCAATCGTAGCGTGATGATGTGGTCAGATTGTTTGATTGTTTTCCAAATCAATAAGTCCCAGCAAACTAACTGCAATTCAAAACTGACAAAATGAGTTATGTTAGTTATGTTTTACACGTGTAATATATTTGATGTAATGCATAACAGTGGAACGCAGTTCATTGCAAATAACAGTGCAATCAATTTAATACGCGATTTTGCATGTACAGTGTGACACACATCGACACTGGAGAAATCTGCAGTTTCATATGATAATATTGGGTTCAGCCATATTACACAGCCCTATACCTTCCTATTAGTTTCTTATAAACTTTGAGCTGATTTGTTTCATTGAACTTTTATTGTTGTGTTATGTTATTGTTGTTAAAAACTAAATGTCTAACTCGATTCAGAACCACTGACGTAGACAACTGGGACATATTACTGTATGTGTGAACAGTTAGTAGCAGCTTACAGGTTAAATGTTCCAACTAGTAAAATGTAAGATGGACAGCAATTTGAACTGCCAACACATATTTAACTGCCACTGCTAACCACAGGGTGTTTGACACACCACCATTTCTGTTTCATTAACCTTTAGCGAAATATGGTTTTGGGCAGTTTTGAGCCCATCCCCGCTGCTGCACTGCTCTGTATGGCCTGAAACCTGCAGGAACAGCTCAACGTCTGCTGGGCTGCACCCAAATAATGATGTCGTGATGTGCCATTGCCACCAGCTGTGAAAGGTAAAACACCTGCTGTATAATCACTAACTGGGACGTGTCCACAAAGACAAAGGATGTCCAACATCCTTTAAAGTTTCAGGACCTAAGGGGCTGCTCTACTCTTGTAAGTGTGGACAAATATTTACCGTTGGTCATGTATGAGGTTGAGGGTTTAATAAAAAGACAAACGTAACATGTCCAGCATGGATTTAGTCAGGTTACCTGTCTCGTGGGACTTTCTCAGCATCTGCAAAAAGTAGAGTAGAAAGCTATTAGGCACACCGACCTCTAATTTAATCTGTATCTGAAGTTTTCCTGTAAAAATGTAAGCCATCTATTGTGGATGACTGATGCACATTCTGTAGTTATGTATCTCAAGAGGAAAGGAGGAACGAAAGCAAAAGCAGCTGTGACGTTTCCGTTTGGCTATAAGAAAATACATTTAAGAAGCTCACTTCTATGATCTGAATACACAGCGTTTTGCTCCCGGACTGAACCTACCAAAGCGTCCGCCTTGTCGAGGTCTGAGAGCCGGTACTGCTGCTCCGGCCCCCGGCTTTTCCCCCACGATCCCGACTCTGTGAGCCGCAGCCGGGACGAGCCGTGCAGCCTCCTGCGCGGAGCTCCGGCGCAGGGAGGCCGGACCAGCCTCACTGTCCGGGCGAAGAGGGACACGGCCGGCGGCAATTGCCTTCTCACGAACAAACTCAGAAAAGCCATCACATCACGAGTCCCCCGCTAGCTAAAAACACAAGCTGAAAGCTAAAGCACAACACGACCTCCGCATGCCCCGTGAACTCTCACCTGGCCAACGACAACCCGGAAGAGTCTCCCGTGAGCACGATGCCGTGAAACGGTAAGCAGAGTTAATACAGCGCCATCATGCGACTCATGAGAACTAACCAGTGGAATTGTAGAATAGACTAATTGAGATTATTTTACACCACCGCTGATTTTTCTTTTCATTGTATGTATTCCGTGTTTGCTAATATCGACAATTAACCCCTCTAAATCAAGTCAAATACATGCAAGTGTATGTTTGTGCCACACGAGGTCGCCAGAGTACAAGGCTAGCGCGTGTTCCGTTATTTATTTATGTTATTGCAATTTTCAAACGGCGAAGGAAACAAGAAAATACAATACTTTCAACCAAAAAATATACTCAGAGAAAACAGAGGCAAAAGATGGATTGGCAAGGTTAAAAAAGGCAAATAAATAATAAAATTTGCCTATATCATAAACATAAGATTTTCATATTTTAAAGGGTTTCGTTTTTTCGCTGTTATTTCACTTTCTTTTAGTTTCTTTTACAAATTTTTCTTGGAATTTAGACTTTTCGGACAAATTTGAAAAATCATGGGAGAACCGAGAGACTGAGAGACGTGGATCCTTCTGTTGCAACAATGGGTATGGTATCTAGCCATATATAAAAATAGATTTATTATATGTGCTTTGTTAATTTCTGTCAGACTCAGATAACACAAAACATAATTTTAATCACTGAATTTTGGAAGGTCATCAGGCTTCAGAGAGATCCAGCTGTGTACGTATAAATCAGATTTCTGTTATTGGAGCATGAAAAAAGCAGAGTGGTTTCAACACTCGACAGATAATACCTAGCAAACTTTGAAAATCTGAGGGTTCAATAATGTCAAATACACACACATGCCGATACCCCTGTGTGCATATCCAGTGAACCTGTGTGTGTTTGTGCAGGAGAGATCTGCGTCCTCAGTGAGGATGAGTGGACGGCCTCTTCCTGTGGGTCTTTTGTCTCTTTTTTTAGGCCGCTGGGACCCAGCAAGACCACGCCTGTCATACCTGATTGTTTAGTGTGAGGAGCATAGAGATCTGCACAGGGGTCTCAGAGTGGTGTGTGTGTGTGTGTGTGTGTGGACAGTGGAGTCTTTAACAGACAGCCAAATCTTTGATGTGATGTGCAGACCCTCTGGTTGCTCTCATGCTACTGTCCGCAACACAATGGGAGGCTGATGTTTACACACACAATTGCGCACACATGCATGCGCTTACAGATAACCGTAATCCATTTTAAAACACTCGGATTATCATTCAGTGATATTTGCCATATGCAAAAGCAGTATGATCCTGAAAAGGAGACTTCACTATCAAGGATCATCCACTTCTTTTAAAGTTTGTTTATTCCTGTAACTTTAAAATGAAAATGCCTTTTTGAAGGTGCAAGCGTAAAGTAACCAGCGATCTCTGGTTTGTGTGCTAGATTTTCAACATGTCTAAAGTACTTGTTTTAATCATATTCTTTTGATAAGATTAGTGTAACACACACCCAGGTTCAAGGGAGGAGGAGAATGCGAAGTGTGAACATGTGGCAATGTAGGTTCAACTGGTGTCTTAAACAGCCTTTCATACAGTGTGTTTTATCTTGAACAGCATGTTATTCTGCGTTCTCATGCACCCATGGGTGTGTATCTACATGCATCCAAAAAGATAAAGATTCCAAATACATATAACTTGACTTTGGTCAGTAAGTTTAGACACAATATTCTGAAGGTCACCAATAAAACAGGTGGATATTTTTGTTGTTTGTTGTTGTAAACAGATATTAGCATAAGTACAGTATACAATTAATTAGTAGCAGCAGAATGAGCTGAGAAATTCTGTCTATCTGCTTTGGGCTGGAGTTTGCATTTGTACAATGGCTGCATGTGGTGTCAACCCAGTACTTAGTTGTGGTATAAACTGGAAAAACAGCAAGTACAAGAGTAATGTAACCACATGGTTAAATTGGCAAAATAAAAGCCTATAGTAACTGAACAAAAAGGACCTGAAATAACTACAGCAGATAACAAGAGTACATTAATACACAATGTAATGTCCATACAAACAGCTTCTTGCATCTGCTCCAATAAAGTGCACTATGGACAAAATGGTTTAGGCATTTTAACAGCAGACAGAAAACATCCTCTAAGCACTTTTAGGGAAGTGGCACAGTTGGTCCTTAAATATTGTCTCTGTCTCTCTGTCACATCTTGCTCTCCCCACGTTTCTGAAATAAAAAAATAAATTGTCCATGACACCCAAGTGCTGCTGCCTATTTTTAAAGTGGTCATCTGACATGAAAGTCGTCATTTGCGTTGTCATGCATCTAGCAGCAGGGATTTTATTCTTAGTCTTGCTAGCACATGTTAAATGTATAAATCTCCACACATTTGTAATGGTGTACTTATAAAAATAACCTGAATGTGCTGGCTTGACCCACATAGCCTATAGGATTACACTATATGTATTGAGAATCAATATTTGATTTACAATAGTTTCATGAACAAACGTACACTTAGACCAGAATTGTTGAATTGAACTTTTTAGCCGTATTTGCCTTTTAAAAAAAAAAAGCAAAAGACAAAGCAAGTCTGCTTTTAGGCCTCAACTGTCCATTAACTCTTTGTTATCCTCTCTGCTTGATTCCTGTAGTGTCAACAGAAAAGAGGAAAGAGAGACAGAGAGAGAGGAGGAGGAGGAGGAGGAGGAGGAGGAGATGTGTATACGTGCAGAGCTGCACTACTCTGTGTTACACAGTCTGGGGGATTCCAGCCAGCTGCGATGGGAGCACTGACCTTGGCAAAGAGTACACTGTTTTTCAGTCCCTGGGACAAACAAGTGTTGGATACAAATGTCAACTGGTCAGCAGACAAATTATTTACGGACATTAATTAAAGGAGAGACGTTACTGCTTGACAATTCAGTGAACTGCATGAATACAAATTTAAAACAAACTAAAAATGTTTTATGAATACACAGGTATATTGTTTTTTATGTCATATTTCATTACATAAAGTGTGCATTGTAAGTTATTTTGAGGGAAAATACCATAATTTACCAACACTACAGGATACAGTATGGGAAGCTGTCAGGGTTATTTAATGTTGCAGGTGTGTGAATGTGTGTGTTTCCAAGCTTGTTTTTTCCTTTTAATTATGGAGCAGCTTTCCTGGTACATAGGAGCCCTGATTCATTCTGAAGCGACTTGTTTTCTCTGACCATAACTCTTGGATGGCATTGTTGGAGCCTACTGCCTGGGCTAATGGTTTGCACATGTGTGTGCTTGTATGCGTGTGTTATATCACCACCCATGTCTGTTAGTCAAGTCAATGTCAAATTCTATACCAGACATATGATATTTTGTGGGCTGTTCAAACACTACATTGGGCAATGCAGGAACTTGGTACAGATTCTCTACTACAATCAAAGCCAAACAATGAATCATCATTCCTACAGTAACATCTGACTGCTCTGGTTGCCTGGCAGTGGCAAAACTTGGAGGGATTGTGTTATGTCCTGTCAACTTTACTCTCTGTGCAGGCTGTGTGACTTGAAAATGAACTCATTCTGTCAAACATTGGTGGTAAGAGTTTCCTTTGTCCCTTTAAGCACACTAGCTTTCCTTAATTAGGGTCAACCTTTGGCCTGGTGTGTTCTGGAGGAAACGCTGCCTCAGGTCCCATCTTGCTGTTCCAAGTCAAGACCAATAAAAATGTGTCACATCTCCATATCAGAAACAATAAAACATACAGTACATGCTGCACATCTTGATGTGCTGATCTCAGATGAGCTCCTAAAATGAGCTATGATCTACACACTGGTAGACTTGCATGGTGATTGCAGCCTTCATTAAGGATACCTGTTGTAATCATGTGCAGATGTGCTGAGATGATTGACAGAAAGTTTCCACTCGGGGATTAATAAAGTATGTCTGATTCTGATTTTGAAACATGAGCTACTGACCAAGGATCAAACATTTTAAAAAAAAGTTCCCTATTCCCTGAAGTCAAACAATGTGCTATTCTTCATGTTGGTCCATATTTATTCCTATTTCTTGCGTCGACACACAAACCCAAATAAATGGAGAAGTATCTATACAATGTGACAGCTTTTTTATGACTGATGAATTATTATTAGTTCCTTGTGTGATTTCTTTACCAATTTAGAGTTTTACTTTACTCCGTTAACTTAGAAGGGATCAGAAATCTCATCAGATTCACACAAGAACTTACAATGTGCAAAAAACTTTAACATTTATTCCATTACTCAAAATGTTATAAATCTCCAGTTGTCTTCATTGTCAACAAATCTTCACTGGCTGATTTTACATAATCATGTGTTAGTTAGTTAGTATTTATTCTGTTCTGCTAGTGTCTTTAGCTGTGAATACAGCCTTGTATTGAATTTCCCATGCTCTTATATAATCTAGTTATGACCATAATCTTTACCAATGATCTTTTCACCTACAAAGATGCAGTCCTCAATGGTACAATAAAACATGGAATTATATTTTGATCTGCGACAGTAAAGTGTTCTTTGCTCGCTTGAGTTCAGTGACTCGGCAAGCATGCAGTCAGGCACAATCGATCCAAAACCTGATGGGTCTGATAATACCGATAAACCTCAACATATTTAACCCCATCTTCTCTTCAGCCTCACTACCGCAGTCTCTACTGGTTGCCTGACAACCTCACAGAAATGACTAGACTTCAGTACAGACACGAGAGTCGTAGCAATCCTATGTATCTAACTCAACAAGACAAGAAAGCGAATGAGCATATTTTCCAAAATGTTGAAGTATTCCTTTTAGTTTACCTAGTAGTAACTCACTGTGTTTTTACATACAGAAGTATGTATGTGCATGCATGTAATGCACGTTGTCATGCATGTATATATCTTGATGTGTACAGCATTATGTATTTCCAACATTACTTACATTCCTGTAAATGCCTGCTAATGCTATGTTTATACTGTGTTATGTGCTCTAAAGCATAATTGTGGGTGACTACTTATGCTGAAAATGATCACCTCTCATTATGCATTTTGATTAATGTGCCATTTTATGTGTTTGTATGTTCCTTTGCATAGACAGCACACGTATATGCAAACCTGATGTGTGATAGGCCCCCAGCACTTCATATGCTCTCCAGGTCCATGGCTGAGACAGGGCTGCACTGGAAGCAAGCACTATTGAGTCAATACACTCTGTCCCTAATCCCTCAGAGGGAGGTGCTAATCCAGCATCCTAACCCCAGGCCTGGCTTTATAACAGCACATTACCTCACTTCCTCCATCTACACAAATATATAGGTGGACACTAATGCCAAGCAGAGTTAAGCAAGCCTAGGGTTTAGAGCTGAGGTCAGAGAATGTCTATATATTGTGATGCAATAGAAACTGGTAGAAGGATGCTGAGGTTGGAGCTGCCAGGCAGGAGGTCTAGAGGAAGACCAAAGAGGAGATTTATGGATGTAGTGAGAGAGGACATGAAGTTAATTGGTGTGAGTGAAGAGGATGCAGAGGACAGGGTTAGATGGAGGCACATGATTCACTGTGGCGACCCCTGAAAGGGAGCAGCCGAAAGGAAAAGAAGAAGAATAGAAACTGGTAGAGATTTTGCTACTGTTTCTACCAAGGCTGTTATCCTTTTTATTATCTCTGGTTGTATTAGGCCACAATGGGCTAATCTGAAAATCAAAGAGCAGGACTAATTTATTGCAATATTGGATTAACAGGGTTTTTGCTTCAGTGTGAGGAAATATTTAAATTTGTCAGGCATTCACTGCAATATAAAATTATTTATACTGTCTCTCTCTATATATATATATATCATCTAGAAACTAATTTGCAGCCTAAATCCCTGGTTACACTTTTAAATTCAGACAAACAAACAAAAAAAGACAGATTAAGAAAACAAGCTAACAGAACACATAAAAGTATTTGTGCATATGCATGTGTCTATGTGTGTTTATATGTGTAGTAGATGATTGTGTCTACACTGACATGCGGTATAAAGATGAAAGAGTGTGTATGTGTGTGAGTGTGACCATATGTAGATGCACATGCATATGACTAGTGAATTCATACAAAACGTATTCAATGAGAGAAGATTTTGTCCATATCACACAGTATAGAACTAACACCTGTATAATGTGCATTTAAAAAAGCAATGAAATCAGACGTTGTCTAAAAAGGTACTTGTACTTTGCTTGAATATTACTACAATTCAGTGGGGAAAAGTTTACTTTTTAATTCACTACATTCATTTGACAGCTTAAGTTACTAGTTACTTTACGGATTAAAATTTTACATACAAAACACATGATCAGTTTATAAACCGTGATGTATTGCGTTCATTACACTACCCAACATTATAGTTAAAATTGGCTCCACCTCAACCAATTACAAAATGAAATGCAGCTCACACATTAATCCATCAATATATAATAATCCAATATGATAATAATATAGCACTCACAGGGTCATTTTTGTTTCTGTATTACTTAACTTTTGATACTTTAAGTATGTTTCGCTTATAATTCGTACACACTGCGGCTGCGGCTTGGTCGCAGAATGGTTCCCTGCCAATCGGAAGGTCAGCGGTTCAATCCCCCAGCCATATGTGAAAGTATCCTTGAGCAAGATACTTAACCCCAAACAAATGCTCCCGAAGCTGCGCCTTCGGTTTGTGAATGTTCTCATATGTAAGTCGCTTTGGATAAAAGCGTCTGCTAAATAAGTAAATGTAAATGTAATTTACTGGACAGCTTTGGTCTTACCCAAAATGTATATTAAGCCACACATCAGCATGGACACATCCTAGACATGGTAATAACAATAGGGTTAAACACTGACAATGTTTCAGTATTAGAATTACGTATTTCTGACCATCACTGTGTTTTTTGATGCCAATGAAATCGTAACTAAGAATCAAAGAAAATGTTGGGTTCAAAAGAGATTCCTTGATGCCAAGGCTGAATCAAGGTTTTCTAATAGTATGAGGTCATTTGAGCCATACTGCTATGACTGCTCTTTAAATGACATGGTTGAACCTTTCAACAACACCTTGTTATCTGCTTTAAATACTGCTGCTCCACTAAAGGTTAAAAAGAGGTCAATTGACAGACTCTCCGCCATGGTTAAACAATAACTGTGTTAATGAGATTAAGAGAATCTGTCGAGCAGCTGAAAGAAAATGGAGGAAAACTAGGTTCACTGTTCACAGTAACAAAGCAATACGTCTGGCAAGAAAGGATTAATTTTCCAAGATTATTAAAGAGAATTCTGGAAACTCTAAAATATTATTTTTCTCTATTGACCAGCTACTCAACACCCGTCTGCAGTTCAATGCATCAGATCGTTAAGAACTTGCATTTTTCTTCAATAACAAAATAACCAATTAAAGCCAGTCATCTGTCATCTGCGATCATCTGACCGCAGCAAACCCTGTAAAAAAAGATGTAATATTGTCAGCATTCACCTGTGTTACATTAACTGAGCTTTGCAAGACTGCCACTGAGTGTAACTCCTCCACCTCATGTATTTACCCCTTACCTACAGCATTTTTTAAGCGGCCGTTCGATAGTGTTTCAACTCATGTCCTGAAGATTATAAATACTTCTCTTCAAACGGGCATCTTCACAAAGCTGTTGTAAAACCTTTACTAAAGAAACCCAACCTAGAAGGTAATGCACCGACCAGCTATACGCCAATATCCAACCTTCCATTCATTAGTAAGATACTTGAAAAAGTAGTTTCAGTGCAAATAAACTCAATCAGGCTTTAGAGCATTCCACAGCAAAGAAACTGCTCTTACAAAAATAATCAGCGACCTCAGGCTAAACTCTGATGAAAATAAGGTCTCCATCCTTATCCACTTAAACCTAAGCACAGTGTTTGACACAATTGACCAGGACATCAACCGTCTTGAAAGGTTGGCTGGTCTTTCTGACTTTGTCTTTAACTGGATCACAACATACATCAAAGACATGAAGTCTTACATCAGTCTTGCAGATCATGTGTTTGAGAAACAGGACATCTGTTTTGCACAAGGGAGCTGCTTTGGTCCATTACTATTCTCAATAAACATGCTGCCACTTGGTGACATCATCAGAGAGCACAATGTATATTTCCATAGTTATGCGGATGACACGCAACTGTACATCTCTGCTGAACCAAATGATGCTGCGAGCATAAACTCCATTACTGCCTGTCTTTTGGCAAATAATGGATAAGTGATAGTTTCTTAAAGTTAAATGAGGACAAAACTAAAAACCTACAAATTTTTCTACCTTAGAAACATAGCTAAAGTACGACCATTTATAAATCAAAAGGATGCTGAAGAACTGATTTATGCCTTAAACCGACTTGATTAATGTAATGCAGTTTTTTCTGGCCTCCCGAAAAAACCCACTAAGAGACTTCAGCTCATTCAAAACTCTGCAGCTCAACTATTAACTAGAACCAGGAGGAGAGAGCACATTAGCCCAGTTTTAGCTGCTGTGCAATGGCTTCCTCCTTTTATACAAAACCCTTAGGATCTAACTCCCTTGTTCACTACTTGCCTTCAAGAACACTGTGATCATCTGCTGCTGGTTTATTGGAGGTTCCCAGCAAAAGCCTAAAGAAAATTGGGGATGCAGCCTTTATAAGTTACACCCCAAAGCTATGGAACACAGATATCAGCTCGCTAAATATTTTTAAAACGAACGTCTCTTCAATTCAGACTTTAACTAGCTATGACTTTCCTGATACAGGAATTAAACTCTTTTGCTCTTTGCTTAGCGTCCATGCACTTCTGCAAAAATGTTGTATTTTACTAGATTTTATGCATTTGTTTGTCTTCTACTTTTAAACTATTTTTTTAATGTATTTATTTATTTATCGATGTTTTATTATTATGTAGTGAGTTTTATTTCCCATCTTATGTTGCAATAGGTATGGCATTGTATCCATTCTATGACTATTTTCATGTGAAGATGCATGTATTTCATTCTCTTTTTTTTTTTTACTTTACTTTATATTAACTACTGCTTTCTATCCCTGATTCTTTCTGTTGTTTTTCTATGTGAAGCACTCTGTGCATGTATATTCTTCATTGTAAAGCACTTTGAGCTGCAATTCTTGTATGAAAGTTGCTATACAAATACAGTTAATTATTAGTATTATTACATTTACTTAAGTAACATTTCCAATGCAAGGCTTTTACTTTTAATGGAGTATTTATTTTCACAGTGTGGCATTGCTGCTTTTACTAAAGCAAATAATGTAAAAGTAAAGAGCACAGCAAAAACACTGCAAATAGTATTTATTGTAGGAGACTGCATTGCAATGGTTATATTTAGTAGGTGTTGCTTTAATTATGTTCACAAGTGTATGTATTACATTGTCCATTTGCAGAAACATACTGGCAGGAGAGCCCTTTATGTTATATGGATACTTACATTAACTTATACTATATTAAGCAATACTTTTTACTTAAGTAAAAGTAGCAATACCACAGTGGAAAAATTCTCTGTTACAAGTAAAAGTACTGCATTAAAAATCTTAAATGAAAGTGCATATTAAGTGTTAGCATCAAAATATGTAAAGGTAAAAGTATTCATTATGCTGAATGGCCCATTTCAGAAAAATATTATATCACTGGATTATAATGAATGATGCATTGCTAATGTTGAAGCCTGTAATTTCACTACACTATATATTGCCTGGTAGCTGAATCCATAATAATAGCAATAATAATAATAATATTACGATTTTATTGGTTGACTTATATTTTGTATTAATAATTTGAATCTGCATGTAACTACAAGGCCTAACTAATGTTGCTAAATAACTGTTGTGGAGTAAAAAGTGCAATATAAGTATAAGGTGCATAAAATGGAAATACTATGGTAAAAGTCGAGTTGCAATTTGTATTTAGTGTATGTACAGTAGGTCTACTTGAGTAAATGAACTTAGGTACATTTAACCACTGTAAGCCTAAGTAGCCTAAATTAATAAATAAGTAAATCCAAATAGGAGGAAGTCTTCATGAAAAGATGTTTTACTGCAGAATCGTTATTGCTGTGTAACAAAATTGCAGCAATCTTTTTAAATGATTTTCTACAGGGCAGTTTCTCTCAGTGCAGCTGGAGCTCGGCCGTAGTAGCACGTGGTCACATGGCCTGTGTGCATGTAAAAGACAGGAAGGAGTGTAGAGAGAGAAAACGGGCTGTGGGGAGGAGGCGCGGGGGGTGGGGGAGACAGACAGAAAGTGGGGGCACTCGCCGACGCAACGGAGAGCGCATTCTGGTGATCGAGGGGACCTTGTGTGGCTCCGAGCATCTCCCTCCGTCCCCCGGCTGAGTTTAATTTGTCAGACCGGCGTTGGTCGCCGTCACACCCTGGACATTATTTTTAACCGAAACAAAATTGGATGGGACGCAGACGCACACACGGGCAAGACAATCCCGGAAATAACATGCGTACTCTCAGCCTGTCACGTACGCTCACTGTGGATTTGCATCGCTGTAGGCTGCCGTAGGTAAGCAATTGACTGTGGTCTCCTGGAGGGGCATTTTACTTGATTTTTCGACGTTATGGCTGCATTTAACACTCTGAAATGTGTGTTTCAACTCAATGAATACATATGTGTCATGTTATGCTCAGTTGTTTTAAGGAGGGACCCGATCACAAGGCTGCTAAGTTGGTAATCAATAGCTGATAAAGACGAAAAGTCTTTAAATGGGAGTTTCAAAGCAGGGGAATATTAATTCTGAATGTAGATGCCTGCATTTACAACAGCACTGTTGTATTTGGTGGCCACTTTATAGTTTCAGTCTAATTGTCTGTCAGTTTTTGTTTTATTCCTCAGCATTTCCCCTTCTTTTGAATGATTAAAATGATTAGCTGCAATAAATAATGTAACCTAGACAAGACATGCTCTTAATTTATATAGGAGCACAATTGCCCTGTTACACAGCGCTTTTTGTGCCACTTAAAATATATGAATACTGTATAGGCGTTTATTGCACCATATAAATACTGTTGATGTAAGTTGTCTGCACTGTGCTATTAATAGGCCTAAAGTGTATCATTTTACTCTTCACAGATATATCCTACACAGCCTCAAAATGTTTATAAGGCGGATGCAAACAAATACGCAGCTTGAGAGCATTAAATGAAAGTAACGAGTGAAATAAAAGCAAGTAGCCTAGAAGAGGACTTGGACATGAAACTTGTAGTGGCTGGGGTAAAGATCCTCTCCATCAGAGAAAGCTCAGCTAGAAAATGAAGCGAGGACGTGAGCTACGTGCGCATCCAGCAGAAGACGAGATGAAATGGAGCGCTTGGGACACACGGACCTTTTAAACCCAAGCTCTTCCCGCGGATCCGTCGCTGTTTCACCCTCGCAGGAGAGAGGGACGAGCGGCCAGCAGCTCGTCCGTGGAGCGGCAGAGATTCACCACACGCTCGCAGCGGATATGGGGCTCGACGGCTTCTGCACGGCGCCGGTCGGGAGTCCAACGGCCGCGGAGTTACTCGCGGGTCTGGCCTCTCAGACCGACTCCCCTGCGATCACAACCCCGACGAAGCAGTCCAAAACCGGCCTGCCTCTCTACAACGGCGGGGTGGTGTCTCCATCTGCCACCGTGGAGGGGAGCCACGCAGGCGTTTTGGCTCACACACCTAACGGTTACTCGGCACAAGAGAAGGGGGTGGCGGGGGTGACAGGCGGCCCTATGTACCCCCTCACCAGCAGAGCGTGTCTGGTGGAGAACGGGGACAGGACGGCTCATGAGAAGTGCCCTTTAGTGATGAGGAGGATCAACGGTGACCTGAAAATCAGACAGATGCAACAACAGAAACGGAGAGGTGGGGAGAACCGGGACATGGGGTCAGGTACCCTTAATGGTCTCTCGATTGGTTTACCGGGGTTAGGGAATTCTGTGGACCCGGTTTTTGCCTCGGGAGACTCGGACTTTAAACGGAGAAGGTTGGCAGATGGAAGTGTTGCTCACAAATCTTCAGAGGCCTCCAGAGTGGCCCGAGCAGTGGCCCCGGTCACAGTCAACTGCAGCAACAGTTCCCATAGCAACCACATGCCAGTCAAACATGTGCACTGTGTCACTCCCCAATCTCCCTTCACCCCTCCTGCTTCTCATACTAACCAGCACAGCGAACATAAGGTGGCCTCCCCAGGCCCGCCAGGTGCCCCCAGCCAGACCTCCCCTGTCGAGGGTAACTGCATACCGACCCCACCGCCTTCTGCAGGGGCTGGCTGGTCAGCAGAGCGCATAGCACAGCAGTACATCGTCCCCTGCATTAAATACTACGGCATCTGTGTGAAGGACAACTTCCTGGGCCCTCAGCTGGGCAATGGGGTCCTGGAGGAGGTGGAGGTCCTAAACCGCAGCGGGAAATTTCATGGCGGGCAGCTGGTGAGCCAGAAGAGCATTCCCTCCAGGAGCATCCGGGGCGACCAGATCGCCTGGGTGGAGGGGCGAGAGCCCGGGTGTGAGAGCATCGGGGTGCTGATGGCTCACATTGATGAGGTCGTCATGTACAGCGCTGCCAGCGGACAGCTGGGGGACTGTGTCATCAATGGACGCACTAAGGTGAGAGGAGGGACAGGGGTGGGGCCAGGTGGGGTCAGGGGTATCTTTTCCATCTACATACCACAGGGAGAAAACAGATCCGACAAAATAAGCCGATGTAGGCGTGTCAGTCTGATGGCATCATTAACTTTCGCGTAAGTGGTTGGTTGTGTCATGTCTGCTCTGCTCTATCTTTGCTTCTCTAATGCCGACATGCAGGCAGGCAGGCAAACACACACACACTCCCACCGCAGTGGGAGAGCGAGCTGTGCGTCAGGTAGGATATCAGGAAGAGCCCTGCTGTGTTTCTGGCACATGTGAGTTTGATAAGGGGGGGCTGCGGGCTGAGCCTTCCTCCTAAACTGTCACTGGGCCTGGTTTGAGCCCCGCCTTAGTTTCCCCTTCCCAGCCTTCATACCACTGGTACCCAGAAGATAAAGAAAAACTTTCTGGGTCTCTATCTGCTGTGCCATCACTATATCTCCTCCTGCCTTTGAAGACAACTTTTTCTATCACCAGTTTCACCCATGCAAACATGATGCTGGCATGGAAGTAGAGTTTTGTTTGTTTTCCTTTATGTCCTATCTGATGCAGCGTAAGCCACATTTTGTTTTACCGTCACCGCACTGCATGCCTCACTTACTCTTTTCCATTGATATTTTTCAAATGCCATGCACAGTTACCACAGTACACCACTTAAGATAAACAGTAAATTACTAAACAGCTGTAACTATTTGAATTCCTCTTCGTCATAGTCCACAGTTGGCCCAGCAGGGAGTCGTTTTCTCTGTCCTGCACACAGACGTCGCCATTGTGTATTGTGTGCAGGACAGAGAACCCTCCCACCCTCTTCCGTGTAGTGACGCAGTCCTGGGTTATCTGAACCAGGTAATGTCAGTGGCCTATTCTGACTGAAGCTTGGTTTATTCCCCATTCTTAATCTATTATCACACTCTCCAATCTTCACTAATGTTTTCCCCTGTAACATGGAACAACTGTGCAGTAGAGTAAAGAAACACTCAGATTAAGTAACCTGATTGTCAGTCTTTCCACCTGTCTGTCTGTTTCTCTTTGTATTCTGTAACTATCATTGTGTTTTCCCCTATCAGCTGTGGGTTAACCATTACATGTCAGTCCAGACTGTTGCCCAACATGTTCTCAGGGTTTTAGCAGCCCCCTTGTTCAGTCAAGATTCCCAGTATAACAGATCCAGACAATGCAGGTTTGTGTGGTTTGAAACATTTGTCCAGTCTTGATAGACAATTGATAATTCAGCTTTTTGGAAATTGCAAATTTTCAAAGGAAATATCAAAAGTTTTACACAGGTTAAACTGAGTCAAGCTGTTACGTCCCCTGCGAAAAAATAAATTCTGGAGGGCTCTCGATGAATACCATTGTCTGATCTGTTCCTGAAGTAGACATGGGAAATTTAAGTGAAAGCTGTTACCTGCAAGCTGGCAGCTCCAGGTTAACTTCTGCAGTCTTTGCTTAATGAACAGAGCTATCAGTGAGACTGTTGAGTAAATGTTCAGGAATATACATACTGCCTTATTGTAGCATTATCCATATTAAATGACTAAATGACCACAGATGTGAAAATGTCTCGTATCAGCAGTCATGTGTGGGTTGTGTTTTTCTTTGTACCCATCTCCATGTTTGATGTATTCATCTACAGTATTTTCCCCTCTCTTCCCAGTGTATTTGCCCCACAATCTCGGGCACCACCACACGTAGCACCTTGCCCTCTGTGCACGTCTAGCCATTTACATAAGCTCAAGGTAGTGTTTAATCAGCAACTGAGTGGGCATACCTCGCATCAGCAGCCTTTGCACTGTTAAATATGGGCTGACAGAGCTGCTTTCAGGTCAGAGTCATGCCTAGTCTGTGATTTAATGACAGCCAAACAGGAAAGTGATGTGACTATAATGGAATGCCGAATATGGAGTGCAAAATATTAGGGACTTCTGCCTACTGCTGAGTTCTACTGTGCACAAACACTGTCTCACTTAGGACAAGATAGAAAACCCCTGTCTATCTGTTGAAATGTTGAGCTGCAGCGTCTTTTCCACAACTGCAGTGGATTTAATCTTTGAAATCAACAAAACATCAAAGCTGTCACCTCGATTCACCTGCCTATTCTGAAGAAGAGGTAGCTTCATTTCATTTTCAAAACATGGTTAAGCTATTAATCTGTGCATACGTTAATGACGTCAACAGAACATGTATTGATAGAGATGTTTCTTTCATTGTATCACTTGGATTGGCACTTCTTTGAGGTTTAAAAACAGTCGAGCGGTGGTTTCCTAGGAAGGAACAGGAATTTAGATCAAGAGGAGTTTATTCTGGGGTGGTCAAGTTTGTATTGATGGATGCCAGTTCTGTTTATACCTTCCAGAAGCTTATTAGGATGTAATGTTGTGTTAAGTTATTCACATTCTCTGATTTGGCGATTACTAACTGATTCCCTGGTAAAAAATGTTCGATTGCCAAATGCCAACTGTTCTCAGGCCAGATTTGCCCTTGGTACATTTAAAAAAAAGTTACATTTTACACAGTACAAAATAGCCTGGCTGGGTGTCTTTTGTTGAGGAGTTCTGGAGAGATAGATGCAATGATGGGGTGCTCATGGGAGAGAAAGAAAGTGATAGGAAAAGAAAAGAGGAGGATCAGGCAGGAGTACGTCCAGATAGAAGGTCACTGCGTCGTTTCCGTCTTCCTCCTCTTTGTCAAGTGACAGTTATCCCCAAAACCTAATTTATTTCATACTTACTTTCTGTTATTTTTTCACTTTCATTCTTGTCTTTTATTCTGACCTCCGTTTCCTTTCCCCTGTCCTTTACTTCATCCCCTTTCTCCTTCATCTTATCAACCCTCTTGTTCACTACTTGGACAAAATATTTCCCAGCCGTTACCTTGGTAACAGGCCCATACAGAGTGGAGCTCTGCATTGTGTATGAAAAAGGTGGAGAGAGAACGAGAGGGGCTGGCAATGCCGGAAAAAATGCCTCACTAGCAGTGGGTAATATCTCTATGCCCTGACTCCCGTTAGTCAGCTGGAGCCAGGTTTTTCTGCCTTTAAGACATACATGAAGGATTATAGGGTTAAAAATGGAATGGTAATTAAGTTAATATAGTGGAGTGTGAAGGTGGGAAAGTCTTGTATTATGGGGAAGAGAGAAACAACTCAGTGTAGGGATCGAGACACATTAAGGGGGAGGGGAAAGACTGGAAAATTAGAGTGTGAGGAGTGGGAGGCTAGTGTTGAGCAAGTGAGAAGGGGCGATGCTGCAGAAGCTTCGGCATAACGAGAATGGCTGCTGCAGCGGCATGTCCTCAGACGCCCCTCCTAGATCTCAGCAGTGCCACCATGCAGGCAGGAGCCAGACGTCATCCGCAAACACACAATGCAGCTACAGACCTCCTAGCTAGCTTGTCTGGATGGATCAATAGACAGATAAATTTGCCATTTTGGTATTAATTTCAGTCACCGTTAAGATAGTTCAGAGGGTAAACAGAACAAATTAAGATTATCATAATTATTACCAGTTTATATTTGCTTCCACAAGATAGTAAGGACATAATTTGTGTTTATTTGGGTATTCCCATACAAACCTATTATTTTAAATGCAACTCATTGTAGCTGCATCCATGCTGTTCTTAGCTGTTGTTGGAATGGTAGCACCACCTTGTGATATTTTTAACATTTTAATAAGCTGTGAATAGCACCTCGATTTTCGTCGTACATGGCATTGTGGGGCATTCTTGTCAATCAACATTACAATCAAAAATTGGGTGAATTAAGTAGTCCAGATGGTGTTTTTAAGTATACTTCATTTTTATGATTTTTCCAGTCTAAATGCATGACAATTTAGTCATTACCAATCAACAGAAAATTTACTATTTTGATTATCAATGAATTGTTTCAGTCATCTTTCAGTCAAAAATGCCAAACATTATCTGGCTCTAATGTGAGGATTTGTTGCTTTTTTCTGTTCATTCTCATTGTAAATTGAATATCTTTGGGGCTTTGACTGCTGGTCAGGTGAAACAAGCAATTTGAAGACGTCACCTTGGACTCTTGAACATTATAATGGAGATTTTTCACTATTTTCTGACATTTTATAGACTAAATAATTCATTGATACATTTATTGTCAGAGTAATCGATAATGAAAATCATTTTTAGTTGCAGCCCTGAAGTTCATACTCAAACATGTTTGAAACATATTAGTATAAAGGATAGTCCTTGTTACCTCAAATTCCTTTTGAAGCCATATTTATTTCATTGTGTTTTGTTTTTGGTAGATGTCAAAACACATTTATAATCTGTGCAACATACGACACCCTCAGTCCTTAGACCCTCGATTTGAAGGAAAAACTACTCAAAGAAAAACCCTTTTAACAGGAAAAGAAAAATGGAAGAAACTGCATACTTATTTTATATTCACCTAAAAATGCATACATGTATACACTCACACACACAGCGTTTCTCCCTTCTAACATTCATGGTGACTCATGCATAATGAGTGCCATACCAGGATTGACTCATAAGGCCTGAGCACACTTTCCCACTTTTGTTTTGTTTTATGTTCACATGAAAATTACAGTTGACACTTGAAACATGTTTCTAATTCCACCATCTATCCCTCATTAAAGGTACAGATAGCGCCTTCTTTAAATATGGTGACAAAAACAGCAAACAGAGCAGTAACTTGCAAGTACGTCAGCCTTTTTTTCTCATGTAACCGTACAGATCATGCACTGACGACCTATGGACATTAGAGAGAAACACACACACACACACACACACACACACACACACACACATGCAGTTATCACTCTAGTTGGTGCTGTGTTGATGTGACTCAGCATCAACTAGAGACTGATACTTTGTAACCTCAGTGACAAAATCCTCTCATGGTGAAAAGTACAGCTACCTTCAAAACACGCAGACGGATACGTTTTCTCTGTAAGTTTAAACCAGTCCAGGATTATTGTTTATGTTGCAGTAAATCCATATATCTCCCAAAAGCCCGGATACATTATCAGATGTTAGTGGATGTTAAGTGTGAGAGTGGCACTCACTTGGTTCAAAGAGTTGGGTGTTACATCCTCAGAAACAATGACAGATTCCTAGCCTCAATCCAACTGAATAATGGGCCATGATATGTGAGCCAGGAAGGACAGCACAGAACCTGGGAGTGACAAAACAGTTCATCATAGTTCAGTTTAATTCACCCAGACATGTATCTCTTTCGCTTTTGTCAAATCCAATCTGATAGCAACTATTAATACTAACTGATCCTGATTTAAATCATGTCCTGTGTCACCCAGGCTGCTTGTGAGTAATCAGCTGTGGAAATTAAGCACGATAGCAGCGCTGCTCGACAGTTAGTGAGTCAAGTGGTTTCAACTTGCGGAGATGGCAAACATCTGGCACGTAGAAGTGTCCTTACGCAAGACCCTGGTCCGCTCCCAACATTCACCCTCAGACTTTTATGCGTGTTTCCGATAACCAACAAGTTATCAGGGCTATCCCTCTGTGAAATTGTGAGGAGCTTGAGGACGCTCTAGTATAGACCTTTCATAAGTTTGCAATGCAACAGAGTTTGCTTGAAGAAATTATTGCTTTGTCTACTTATTTATTCAGTGAAGGCACAGCCATGTTGATTTGTTTTCATCTCGTTTGATCAAACAATATTACATATCAGTTGTTAGATTAAAAAAAAAAGCAAGAAACACACAAATGCCTCTTTCTTTCCCGTTCCTCAAAAAGCCTTTGCACCCTCCTGTACGCTCGCATTTTTGCTGACCATGCAGGTAATGTTAATTAAAGTCGGTTGGGGTTCAGTGCTGAAGGTTTAAGGTGGACACTGGAACTGGACCAGTGGATCTCTACCAGCTCCAGAGCTGCTGGTCTATAGCTGACCCTGCACTCTAGCCTAGCATAAGGGGTCAGGTAGAAGCGAATGTTGGCTACCTATGGTGGTTAGTATAGTAAAATTAGTTATTAACTAAAAATTCGTCGAAGACGAAGAAGGAGAGGAGGAAGGTGTGTTCGTAGGCAGAGAGAGAAGAGGAAAGCTAAGAATGTAGGACTGACAGTAGGGACTTTGAATGTTGGGACTATGACAGGGAAGGCTAGAGAGTTGATTGACATGATGCAGAGAAGGAAGATGGACATACTGTGTGTCCAGGAGACCAGGTGG